>OY856411.1:118271766-118871766 GCA_963693085.1 Alisma plantago-aquatica
TGTTTGTATATCAAGACTATTTTTTTTCAAAATGTAAACGGTTGATCTTCACAGTCATACTATAACTAGGGTACATACAAATTTTGAGCCCATTTCGATGAGTGTAAGTCACTCATCCAAGGGCAACAAAATCGACGCGTGAAACTAATTTAAAATATATAATTTTTACAGTCTTCATAACATGAGCTATACATATCCAAATGTTCTCAAATTTTGCGTATGAGTTGTTCATGAGATGTTTAAGAAGATCAACAGATTAGATTTTAAAAAAAAAATCATCATGAAAAACTACTTGAGTGTATTCCGCTTCGGATACACTCGAGTGTATTCTAGCCTAACTCTCTCTCTCTTTATATATATATATATATATATATATATATATATATATATATATATATATATATATATATATATATATATATATGCTATTCACTCGCTGCCCGCGTGGGTAGATAAGTGAAGTTACCCAGCTCCCAAATTAAAGATGTGAAGTGCTGATATAGAAACGATGGAGGTGGTACTCTTTGTATTATGTATATTGCTAGCCACTTTACGTGCATGGAGCAGCGGTGGCACTATTAGTAATTATATTAAATAATTGAACGTGTATGAAGCAACAATGTAAGCTTTATCCAAGAGTAGAAATAGTGACTGCAACCTTGTTAGTGTTGGATACGTACTATCCGACATGCACGTTGGATAAAAATGGGTGCCTTTTAATATCTTTAAAATAACAATAAAGCTGATAATAGTTCATTCTATTTATGCATGTACGTAGTATATTAATACAAAATATGAATGCAACATGTATGTGCACAATATGTGTATGTGATTTATAGTATTTTCAGAATTAATCAATTGTTATTTATATTCAAAACATATATCTATGTATTATGTGTTCAAGAGATCGCTCTGTAACGAGAGATGAAGCATTGTAAATAGCAAAGAGAAATTGTCACGTGTATGGAAAAAACGTAATACAAAAGAGCACATCGTAACTAAAACTGGCATTTTGTAATCAAAACAAAATAAGAAACAACAACAACTAAACAAGTGATATTCTGGCATTGTACAAGAGTTGTAATAACAAATAAAGAAAGATATAATTATGTAATAGAAAGGAACTGTTTGTAATCAGAACAAAGAATTCATAATGGGAAGGAAAAAATTGTAATAAAAGATAACTATTTGTAATACAATCTCGATGTATCAAATTCTGATATCTAAGAGAATGAACCTCAGTATGTATTTTGTGTTCAAGAGACCGCTCTGTAAGGAGAGATGACATATTGTAAATAGTAAAGAGAAACTGTAATTTGTACGGAAAAAACGTATTATAAAAGAGCACATTGTAACTAAAACTGATATTTTGTATTCAGAATAAAATAAGAAATAGAAACAAGTAAACAAGTTATATTCTGACATCGTACATGAGTTATAATAACAAGTAAAGAAAGATATGGTTATGTAATAAAAAGGAACTGTTTATAATCAGAACATAGAATTGGCAATGGAAAGAAAAGAATTGTAACCAAGGATAACTTTTTGTAATACAATCTCGATGTATCAAATTCTAACATCTAGGAGAATGAACCTCAGTACATCAAAATTTGTAATACTAAGGAACATTTTGTCTTGAGAATAGATATTTCATAATGAAAATGAAAGTTGTAACTAGTGATGACATTCTGTAATACAACTTGAGTATATGAAATTTTATTATCTATGGGAATAAACTTCAATACGTAAAAATTATAGTAAGAAAGAGAATTTTGTAATAAGAACTAAGAATTCATAATGAGAGTGAGAAAGTTGTAATTAAGGATTGCATTTGGTATTACATTCCAGATCTATCAAATTCTCTATCTAAGAGAATAAACTTTAGTACAAAATAAGTTGTAACTTATAATAGGAACAACATTATGTAATTTGAATAAAACAATTGTAATGAGAATGATAAAAATGTAACCACGGATGATGTCTTGTAATACAACCTGGCTGTATCACTTGTTATATCCATATTATGTACGTTTCGATCCACTAGCATAATCAATTAAATAATAGCACTTGGTATATATGGAAGCAACAGGTTTTCGGTGCTTTATTTACACTAGACGCCACCGCTCACTGGAAAGTTAATTGGCACATTGATAATTACCACATATGCCACCGTCCTTTTCAATTCTAGCAACTATTGATATTTATTATATATGCCACCGTCTCAACAAATTAGTGGCCACAGGTAGCAAATTCTAATTACCCACGCAGGTATTGAAGACAAACTCATATATATATATATATATATATATATATATATATATATATATATATATATATATATATATATATATATATATATATAGGGTATATCTTCGCTACTCGTGCGGGGAACTAAGATTCTCTACCCGTGCATCAGTTTTGTAATGGGAAGGTATGCATTTGTAATGAGACAATCCAAATTTGTAATGAAACGACCGAAATTGTAATACAAAGACTCGTTTTGTATTACAACGCTGTTACAGTAATAGATATATATTTATTACTGTAACAGCGCTGTAATACAAAACGAGTTTTTGTATTACAATTTCGGTTGTCTCATTACAAATTTGGTTGTCTCATTACATATATGTGTCATCTCATTACAAAATTGATGCACGGGTAGCGAATCTTAGTAACCCGCATGGGTAGCGAAGATATACCCATAGTTATATATATATATATATATATATATATATATATATATATATATATATATATATATATATATATATATGTAGGGCATTCATTCAATACCCGCACGGGTAGTCTGGATTTTGCTACCCGGCAACCAAAAAAGTAATTGTTCTGACTAGAAAAGTAATCCTACTACAAAAAAAAGTAACTATGTTGATCAAAAAGTAACTATACGACTAAAAAAGTAATCTCGTACAAAATACACAGCAGACGTATATGTTACTGTGTTTTGAAATCTATTGTTACAAACGTGACTATCTATACATAAAACTCAACAGTTTGTAAGGTAAAGTAACCCTCTACATGTCAAAAGTAACCAACTTGAAAAAAAGTAATCGAAATGGGGGGCAGGTAGCTACCCACGCGGGTATTAAAGATGGGCCCATATATATATATATATATATATATATATATATATATATATATATATATATATATATATATATATATATATATATATATATATATATATATATAAATACGTGTATATATATGTACCCAAACATAGACACACACACACACATATATATATATATATATACATATATATACATATATATATATATACATATATATATATACATATATATACATATATATACATATACATATCTATACATATATATAGGCATATGTATGTATCCGTCACGTGCATGGGAGAGAGGGAGAGAATGTGTCTCTTAATCCAATAGGTATATATATGTATATATAAATGATCTCATTTTTATTTTAAGAGATATAAATGAAAACATTTGAGTGCTAGCTACTGATTTAAGATGATTTTCAGAGTTACCATTCATTTAACTGGGTGTAAAACTTTAAGATGAACGTGCTACACATATCGGATTTGAATGATTTTTGATACACAACTCATCTACATGGTATACTTTAAATCCATATAGTTGGATCATGCAAGAAGTCTTGGGAAATATGCCAAATAAGGAACATGTATAGGAAATTTCGTATCCCTTAGGGATAGGCTCCCTTTTCTGATATATATATATATATATATATATATATATATATATATATATATATATATATATATATATATATATATATATATATATATATATATATATGTGTGTGTGTGTGTGTGTGTGTGTGTGTACATATCTACACATATATACATATATGTATACATAGGGTATATATTCAATGCCCACACGGGTAACTAATTAACTTATGTCATCGTGGCTCTATTTTTGTAAAAGGAAGGCACATATTGTAATGAGACGGCCAAAATTGTAATTGAAAGACTCATTTTTATAAATATAGTGTGAAATTTTTGTTGTCCCTTTGAAAATAGTAAAAATGATACTTATGATAACACAATAAATAATTTATCTTGTATACAAAACAAGTCTTTCTATTACAATTTTGGTCATCTCATTACACTTTTGGCTGTCTCATTACAAATATATGCTTTCCTTTTACAAAATAGGTGTATGAGTAACTAACCTTAGTTACATGCATGGGTAATGAATGAATGGCCATATATATTTATATATAAATATATATATGTATATATAAATATTATATATATATATATATATATATAATATGCAATATAAGTGTTGACATTACTAGTATCAAGAATACGATGATAATGTGTACCTTAATTAGAGTTCAAATTCAGCCATAAAATTACAAAAAGATATATAGCAAGCTTGACAAGTTTTTGGAAATTAGGTCAAAAAAGTGACCTTGATGTTATAAATAAGTGTGATTATATGGACTATAGCGAAATTAGGTCTAGTTAATAATTATCATGGTGGTTGGATAAACTAAGTCTAGGCATCATATCTTTCATCGTTGGTCTCTATGTTTGAACTAGTTCATGCGAGGTCATTATCAAGCTATGTCATTCATCATGGATTTATTTAGATGTTAGTGTGACACATCACAATTAAATTAGGGGTCTATAATTAGGGTTTCAAGATCTTAATTGGATAAATCACAATATTTGAGCAATACTGATCATCATAGGCATCAACATTGTCCTTCCAAATCATTTTGAGCCAATATGAAGCAAGGTCATTATCATGAGAGTATAGATGATATCCACTTGGGATTGGTGTCACAATCATCATTAATCTACTAATTTGAAAGCATTAAATAACATGGATGATCATTTAGTTTGAGATTTGCACAAGATTAGACCTCAAGATAGAATTATGTTCTTCAGGTTATATTCATGTCAATCCTTAGGTCACATAGTCACATTAGGGTGTATGAATTATCCACATAGCATTTAGGGGTACAAAGAAAATAAAGCTACTAATTTTGAGGAAATAATAGATTTGAGTAACATTAGATAAACATTTGATCAAGGATCAAGATTCCATATCCAACATCTACATTGATAACATTTCATGGTTCACTTCTTATCATCAACACAAAATAATTTACAAGTACAAACAAGTTCTTGGTACTTCAAGGAGTATAAGATAGTGATCCTGATAAAACATAACAACTTAGCGTGAAAATAATCAAATTGAGCATCAAAGTAATGGTTTTTGGCTTTAAAGTCCTTGTTGAGTCACTTAAGTGACATAAGAGCATATTAGGGTTCATATGTTGAACAAAGGTCAAATATTGTTACATCAAGTGGTTCAATTTACTAATATTAGCCAGACATATGATGTGCTGCATAAATTATTAAGATCATGCATTCAATAACACACCCATTTTAAAAATACTTTAAAAGAAAGAGTTTTAATATATGGAAGTGCAAGTAGATATAGGATCTGAAAGTATTTTGTGGAAAGTTCATTTTTTTTATAATCAAAATTACATATTATATTTTTGTACTAGGACAAAGGATTGATTTTTAACACAATTTTTAATATCTTGCAATTTTTAGGAATATATGTGAAAGATTGAAGATTACCAATATTCAAAATCAGGGGGTCGCACGATGAGCGTCCATCATGGTAAGGGTCGTGATCCAACAACTCCACTTACCTAGATACACTACCATGAGAGTGTGGATGGGGGACTTTGCGAGTGGTTGAGCAAGATCTCATCCGTTCGTGTGAGGACCACCCTGGATCAGATGACAGATGGGTCATCTCCCTCACAGGGTGTCCACACGTCGACTTGTAAAAGTTGTTGTGGCATTTCTCATCCGAGGGGTGGGATGAAATAGGAGTGGAAAAGCATGAGTTAGATTTGGGGGGTTACGATCGATCTTGTATTGGGTCGAAAAAGTTGAGACTAGTTTCAATCACGACCAAAAATGCCTTGGATGTAACTTTCATGTTCGTCGGGAGATGCAACAACTATATAGGGCACAAGATCCAGGGGAAGAAGATAAACACAAGAAAAGAGTTACAAATGAAATAGGAGAAAGAAAGAGTTAGTCCCATGGAGGCAAGAATGGACGGATTGGCCAAGCCTGTAATTATTTTCGTGCAAGGAAGAGGATGAAGTTGTGGCTTTGAATTGGTGTCCTTCCATTTGTTGAGAGGGGGAGACACATATCACTACATTTTTAAAGTAAAACAAGCATAAGTGTGTGTTTCTTTGGTCATCTTGCAAACCTTTAACTCTTAAACCAAACCATAATTTTCATAGGATTTTAACCTTTATGCCAAAAATTCCCCCCTCTTCTTACAAAAAACATTTGGATCCGAACTAATGATGTTGTGGGCATTCAATATTCAAAATTCTTGTCCAAGAGTCTAACAATACACACAAGTTTGGTCAATTAAGGTTAGTGTGCTACTTAATCACACCCAAATCAATAATTGATCATAATGTGACTTAATGTCATCCACTTTATGGTGAGAGAGGTTATGTAAAGTAACTTAGAATCATACAAGTGATAATGTGACTACTTTGAAGGATAGGGAAATTCCACTTTTCACGTCCTCCCCACCTTAGAAGGAATTTTGTCCCCAAAACTAAAGCAAATCCTCAAAATACATTGGGACTTCATATTTGATATGATAGAGTTCATATCACTCAAACTATAATATCATCATCACTTCATCATTGACATTATTCCAATATGAAGAAACCAAGCATCACAGTCAAAGCATAGTCACATAGATCCTAAAATTGGTGAGATCATCACATAGAACACAAATTTGGAGACATCACCTATTAGGTCAATATAATAGGGCTCCTCGATTCAAAAGTAAATCATGACTTCTAATCTTAACATCTAGGGTTTTAGATTCTACATTGGATGTGATAACCTAGGTTTTCTCTTTCATCAAATTGGTTCACATCTAGAATCAAAAGATGATCTATTGTATTTGGTAACCTCCACCACCCTCTTTTGGATGACTTTGAGTCACATTATGCTCAATTGATTAAACAAATGTGACTAAATGTCACACTATGCATAATTGACTAAGGATGAGTGCACATTTAGACTTTTGAATATGAATTTTGATAATTCAATGACATCAACATCATCATATTGGATCCAAACTTCTAATTAAAGAAGTAGATGAAATTTTTGAACTAACACTAAAAATTTCATCTTAAGAAGAGTTACAATTTCGAAGATATGAAGCTAGCAATATTGTCAAAGACACACAATTTTGAACTGAAATAAGTTAGCAATCCATGACATATCCTTTCGACCAATGAGAGGGCTCAATATTGGGGCCACGAATCCACCTTGTTGACCTTGGATCAACACCTAGACCATGATAGACCTATATCTAATGGCTCCTAGCCTTCTTACTTTTACCTTGGCCAATCTGGAGATTCGAGATCCCATGAGAAATTGCCAATGCCTACCTCTTCCTTTCTTCTTCCTTTAATTTTCCCTCTATTTTCATCCCCCTTTTCCCACTTTATCCCTCTCTTAGTTCTTTTTATTCCCCTTTATTCCTTGGTGGCTGCCCTACTTCGGAAAGTTGCTCCAGTGCCAAGACACCTTGCCATGAGCTGAAATTTCCTATAAGCTCACAAGGAGAAGCATGTTCCTGGCACCCAAATTCCACAACTTGCATCCCTCCCAATCATGAATCCTCTAGGACTCCATTGACCTTTCTATGCCATGAGGATAGTTCCTCATGTGGGATGAAGCCACATAGGTAGGCAAGGGGTGACCACGAATGTTAGTAGTCGCTCGTGGAGCACTAGCAACAACAGGAGCCATGAGAACTTGGAGAGAAGCACAACTGAGCAAGGCCATGGGGTCACCATCCGTTGGCCCAACTCATTTTGTGACGACCCAACTCTCCCAAGAACTCACTCCCCTTATCCCCAAAATAAAGATCCAATGGTCTTGAATGACCAAATCAAGGTAAACTTTTGAAAAATTGCCATAAATCACTCCTTTACTCAAAAAGGGACTTCCAAATGTAATTTTGATAAAAAAAAGATTCATGTTCAATAAAAATAGTCTTGTAGTCTAGTTTTTCCCTACTATCTACTCTATTCCCTAAATTTTCACCTTAATTCATGCTAATATTAGTGATGACTTTTATATATTCATCTATGCTTCCCCTGTATCAATAATGATCTCTTGCTTTCTTGATCTCAAAATCAGTAACATCACTTCACTTTAAACTTGAATAATTCCTTGGATCGTCTTGATGTAACTATAATGACTACCTTGACCTACAAATAACTCCTTTATGTACATGCATAGTGTATCTTAATCTAAGATAGAACTGTGGTCTATTTTTGATATCATATGGCCACTTAATTTTGTAATCAATAGACTTTGCATTCTTTATGAGATGATTGACTAATATCTTTTGATATTATGCTATGTAACACACTCATATGCTCTTTCTAATAACATGTGACCCCTGCCATGATCTAAATGTGCATGCTTCTTCTTAGACTATAATCTTGCAAGAATCACACTCTACTATTACACATGATATCTTAAGACTTCAATCGATAGCTTTATCAAGATCGTAACACTAAATACCAACTTAAATTACCTTTTTCTCTTATATGATCATATGAGTTGGGAATATGACACCATTGCATGAAATGGATCTTATATGGCTTGAATATGATCATGCATGTTGAAACGTGGTAATATTCCAAATCTCATGCTCTACCTATTTAAGAATAAGAGAATATCTCTCTCATGTAACAATTGTAATGTGGATGTTTCATGTAGTCCTAGGGTATAGTTGTGAAACTTGAACTATGTTGAATATTTACATGCATGCTTGATATGATGGGGAACTATATATGACCCTTTTTAAACCTCAGTTTAGGTGACCATCCACATGACATGAAATATACTTATCTTATAAAAAATGACCTGATCTAATACCCTATATTATATCATTGTACATCATAGATCCACATTGAATGGGGCCTTCTCTAGGAATCTTATTCAAGGATCATAACTTTACTCACTACTCATAAGGTACACTTATTCTCATGACCCTATCTTGCTTATATGTATGAACTTAATGATACTTGACAATTTAAATACTTGGTTGATCAATTGTTCCTATAAATACTACTTTCATGTTTGATTATACCATGTTGATAAACCTTGAACATAATGTAGAATTCCATTATATAAACCCTATTTACTTATATGAGTTCTAGGGGTAAGGGAACAAGGCATGTTGAAAAATGCCTAACTCATTGACTTTGATTTTATTGTCCCTCACATGGAGAGAAGGTGACATTTTGTCTTTTAGTCTCTGATTCCCCTCACACATCCTTTGTTTGGAAGTTGTTCAAAGCCCTAATCTTTTTATGATGGAAAATGCAACCTACAATTGCTTTTTATAAAAAAAATCATTTAAAGTTTTCTCTCCTTATTTCCCTCTTTCATGATTAATATGATGTTCTAGACAAGAATTTTCTTTATAATTTGAAATTGTGATTAATATCTTTTCATGTCTTACTCAATTCTAGCACTGATATTTTTCATTTATCAAAATTTTAAATTCCAAATGAAGATTCACAACACACATGATCAATACAATTAATATGTGAAATGAAATGACAATGCAATATCCTTGTAATGAAATGGGAACATGAATATATTTCTATAGTGTAACTTACGTAATCTCTTTATACATGTCTTTACTTTGTGTTGCCTACATGCTTAATTTTATATATCTTGTGCTTCACTATGATCCATTGAATGTTTTTCCTTATCATATATATTGGTTGTGTGAAATTATGTGCCATTCTGCTAATGAATGTCGGAGTCCTCTCACCTTTTTCTGTCTGGCCATTAAGAGTGAGGATTTGGGTAATAAATAGATTCATGAGATTGACATAGGTGGGGTTATACATCCTTGATTGAGATTTCATGTTTCAATAATTTTGAGGAAAACATCATATATCAACATCATGGTTTCATATCATAATCAATGGAAGGTCCCATCCTAACCCACACAAAGGTAATCCCTAATACATAAATAAAGAGGTCATTACATCATTATTTTGGATTTTCAACCGTAACCTTGCTTATTGGTTGAACCTACTTTCTTACCTTAATTACATGCTTAAAACCTTAATCAATCCATAATATGTTCTTTGATATCACATGTGAAAAACCTAAGTTTCAAGTTCGGTGAAGTTTGGATATATTTGAGCAAGTTATGCAATTATATGCTTGTTTTGGATTTTCTACAATTTACCCATATTTAAGGTTTTTATTGCAATTTGTCACATGATTTTTGTCCATCACATGTTTTTTTAATATTATTCTTGAGTTATTTGTTCCTTGGGGCGCCTATATGCACCTTGGCTTGATGGTGACATCTATCTAGGATGAGTTAGGGTTTTGCCTTCATGGATGAGCTACCATGGAGGTCAGAATTCAATGGTACCCACTTGGTTTATGGGATATTATGGTGTTGAGATCCTATGGTATGTCCTTGGTGGTCCCTAGAGGTGTGAGGGTTTATGTTTTCCCCTGTTGAGGATCCTTGGTTGGTGGTTCACCTAGGAAGGTGTTGCAACATACAATTTTGACCCTTGTGATCCATGGTGCATCTACCGATGGTCACCATGTTTTGAAACTCAATGGCCACCCTGGGAAGTCATGATCTGATTTCCCTATAGAATCCCACAATTGATGGAGCTCCTTATTGCATGTATGTGATGTCCTTTGACCATGGATATTTGGCAAACATGGCTAGACACCTTAACCTTCTCTTCGCTCTCTCATAGATTTATAAACCTCTCCTCTTCCATGAAAATGAACCCTTTAGCCCCCTTTCTCTTCCTTTCTATCTTCTTCCTCCTTTAATAGGTGGAAAATAAGGAGACCAAGGTAGAAGAAGGTGTCCGATCTCCTTGCATGTGCACCTAGCGTTTAGATCTATCCTAGTAGAGGTTGTTTGGTGCTTCCTTGCATGGTTTCTTGGCCTAGATATGTGAGAACTCCCTCCTTTCATTTTTTTCCTTTGATATCCCACCTTCTCCTGTCTTCTTCATTGTCGAACCCATGGTATAACTTGTGCTAGAGCATAAAGAACATCTCTTTCTTGCTTCCTTGACCTAGGGTTTTGCTTCCTTGCTTGAAGAAGGAGCTAGCTTGGTCATGTAGAGTGCTCAAGCTAGGGTTTCTTCCTCTTCTTATCAAGCTACCTTGTTGTTTGTAGATTCATCTTCTTTCTATAGGTGAGTTACATAACTTTCTCCATGTTTATATCTTACTCCTTGCTTGCATGTGCTATATCTTTCCCTAAAATGAGGTTCTAAGCAAAAAGATCCTATCTTTCCCTAAGGTTTGACCTTAGGTGCTAGTGTTGCGCACCGATCAAACAAAATGTTATTAACTAAGCGGAAGCGAACATCAACAACCGAATTACTGAAAATTAAAACCATTTTCAAAGACGTCCATATACGGGAAAACTCTTTCAAAAAGAACCAAAGTAATTTAATTACATTCTGGTTAACAAGTACATGTCCTGTACCATCTCTTCTCGAGGATCACATACATCAACTGCCATGTTGGAACTGTACATATGCAGCATAAGAACCTCGAGGCATCAAGCCAAAATCTCAGATCGGTCCATTAAGACTAACTACTGCCTTCGAGGACCTGAGAGTACAGAGACGACATATAGAACTCTATATACAAAGCCTGACAGCCAGTGTCTCCACCTGGATGTCACTGCTGTCCCTACTGCTGCTCTTCCCCTGCTATAGGGTTTCTGCCTCTTCTTCTACATCTACCTAAAAAGTTGGATCCAACGGGGGTGAGACAATTGAAATTGCCCCAGTGAGAGATATAACTCTCCTCCAGAAATATTATTATTGCAATTTATTAGAGTAAAACTGAGCAGAAGAATTACATGTATTCAACATCAGATAACTCAATTATCTAAACATATTAGAGCAATGTTCTTCTTCAAAGTATTTTAGCTTGTAACTTGATAAATAAGTATGTCATTTATCCAATAAGGAATATGAAGAACATGTATAACATTTATCCAATAAGGACATACTAAGAAGGATATCATCAACCAGTAATTCTCGTATTTCAACCTTTAGCAAATATGCTACACGACTGATTACATTTTACAATCATACTTAAGCCCTGAGGAGATGAGGTATACCGCTCATACTCCAACCGACCATTGCGAAATAGAAATCAGTACCATACATAGATCAATGGAAGAGCCGAATTCGCATGACCTCATCTTCCTCAGTCAGTGTGAGGACCAAATGCAGGACATCTTGTGTCTCTGCTGAATAGCTTTCCAGGGTATACTAACAACTTCACTATCGAGTTACAATGGCATGTTGTTCTCTCTTCTCAATCGAGAGAATTCATGTTTATCTCACATCAATCGGGCATTAACATCATCGGGAGATTAGTGATACATGCATCCCGACATTTGGGAGATTAGTGATACATCCATCCCAACATATATAATGAAGGATTGAGAGAATTTAAGTTTATCTCACATCAATTCCTCCATTAGGGCGTAAGGATATTCGCGTCCATAACCCCCTCATACTCAACAGTATGCCCTCTAGGAGTTCCCATAGGAAAAACTATTTCACCATCATAAAACTACTGACGATGATGGATCTATGGCCATGGATCTACATGATTAGATTTCACTTGATTAATTAAGTACATTACCATATTCTTTTAGCATCAGTCAGATCTTCAACAATAAATTTTATAAAAATGCTACAAAGAATGTGTAATACTTCTATCAAGTACTTTTCAAGGCTTTATGAAACATTGGGATCTCAATCCCTTCTCATATCAGGGCATTCTCATCCCTTAACATTTCATTATCATGATTATAGAATATGGTTATTAAACCCTCAATTCACCAAGAACACTTGTTACCACTTATCAGGTAACTAACACCTTCAGGTCATTTGACCAAGGTAAACATGATACTTGCAATACATGCATCTCACATGGCCCTTAAAGCCCATTTAATTTCTTATTACCTATTACTAGGCAACACAACATATTATGGCTCACAAGGCCCATAAAACAATTTCAGTAATAAAACATCATAGCTCATACCTGGCTATGTTCAACATCTCATGATACCTGCATGATTAGTACACATGATAACAGTTACATCAATTACATATCAGGACTTTGCATGTAAGAGTAGCATCACTATTTCCTCATTAGAGTTGGATTTCCCAATTCATCGATTAGGAATACTCATCCCATTACCCAAATTAGGGTTATGGTTTATCATGATATTGCCCAACATTAGGGTTTCATACACTATAACCCAAGATTAGGGCTTCACATAACTTTACCCTATATCAGGATTAGGGTTTCATGTTAAGGTTTCACATATCATTACATAGTATCACCTTAGTTTAGAGTTTCACATAACATCTCCGAATTAGAGTTTCATTTGACATCACCCTTGATTAGGGTTTCACATAACATCTTTGTATTAGGGTTTCATATGATTTCATCCTTGATTAGGGTTTCATATTGCTTCAATCTTAATTAAGGTTTCACATAACATTACCCTTATTTAAGGATTCACATGACATCACCCTTAATTAGGGTTTCACATGACATCATCCGTAATTAGGGTTTCACATGACATCACTCTTATTTAGGGTTTCGCATGACATCCCCCTTAATAATGGTTTCACACATCATTACCCTGAGTTAGGGATTCTCATCACATCCTTACCTTGAATTAAGGTTTCATATAACATTTCCCCGAAAATTAGGGGTTCATGTAGCTTTGCCCAACATTAGGGTTTTCATGAAGCATTTCCTTAAATTAGGGTTTACCAATAGAATACCCTGAATTAGGGTTTATCATATCATTACCTTGAATTAGGGTTACACTATCACCCTAGATTAGGGTTTCACTTAGTATTTCCCTAAATTAGGGTTAGGGTTCATTAACCTTCTCGATTAGGGTTTTACGATCTCATCAACCTGGATCATGCCCTAATTACATATTGTATTTATGTTGAGAGTGTCGAGGTTAAATCACTACATGAATAAGTTCCTCTCTCTCATACTCTCTAGGAGATTAAGTATTTAATCTCAATTAGATTGAATCAACTTGAATGAAGAGTTGTCATAGTGTATTAGGTCATTGCTTCCATGAACATTAAATGTCAATTATTCTAAACATAATTACTCACTAAGTACTTTAGTGATACTTTTATTGTAATCAAACTTGAGATACTTTATGATCACTTATTTAGGTTTGTGATTAATTGATCCTTCAAACGATCTTGGGGTACTTGGTCTCCATTCGGTCTTGAGGTACTTGACCTCCATTCGGTCTTGAGGTGCTTGACCTCCATTCGATCTTGAGGTGCTTGACCTCCATTCGGTCTTAAGGTGCTTAACCTCCATTCGATCTTGAGGTGCATGACCACCATTCGATCTTGAGGTGCTTGACATCCATTCGGTCTTGAGGTGCTTAACCTCCATTCAATCTTGAGGTGCTTGACCTCCATTCGATCTTGAGGTGTTTGACCTCCATTCGATCTTGAGGTGCTTAACCTCCATTCGGTCTTGAAATCGAATTCAATCTATTTGGTCTAGGGTTTGCAATCAATGGATCCTTCAACGTTGGAACCGTCCATCAATTGAACTATTGAAAGCACATTAGATTGTAGCCCTTGGATCTCCAACCAACCACTACAATCAACCATTGACCTCCAAAGGGTCTTGAGATCGTTTGGGTTAAACAACCTTGAAATCAATTCCCTCAACTAGGGTTTCAATTAATTCAATCGATTAGGGCTTGTAATTAATGGATCATACATACATGGACCCTTTTAAATTTCAATTAACTGGAACCATTAGATTATCATCTTTCTCATCAGCAAATCACCTGAAACAGTTTTGAAGTTCAATTTACCCATTCGATCTTGAGATCCATTACCCATTCGGTTTTGGACTCAATCACCCATTCGATCTTGTAATTAATTACCCATTCAGTCTTATACTAAATTACCCATTCGGTTTGAAGTAAATTACCCATTAGGTCTTGGGTTTAACTTACCCATTCGGTCTTGAATTCAATTGTCCATTCGGTCTTGAATTCAATTGCCCATTCGGTCTTAAAACCGAAACAACTCAATTGGTTTTGAAAACAAAAAAACTCAATCAGTTTTGAAAACCGATTGCCCCTTCCTTTGTTGAGGTGTGTGTGCTTAAGATGACATCATCATCTTCAAGATTCAAACCTTTGAAATACAGTTGTGATTCTTATGATGATTTCAACAACTAATCAATAGGAAACCGAGAGAGTAGAAAGGTTCAACACATAAATGAATAAATTGCAAGAAATAATGACATTTAAGGGTTCAAGTTATATAACCCGCCTTCAAAGTTGAATCCAAGCTTCAAGCTTCACGTCTCTAATGGTGAATGAAGCTTTCTCAACCTACCAAGGTCCGTCCTAAAGCTTTTCAGTGAAAAGAAATGGCTAGGGTTGAAGATTGAATGGAGAAAAGAAGAAATCAAGCATTGATTTTTGTTTTCCCCCATGAAATCAAGGTTAAAGATGATTAAGGAGCTTACCTATAGGTTGGGGCACGTCCTCCTATTTCTGCTAAGCTCCCTTGTGTTCAACCAAAGTCAGGAGAGAAAGAAAATATGAAAAGGAGTCTTCAAGTGGTTGGAAAGTAAAGTGTTTATAAGGGAATTTCAATGAGAGAGAAAGTGATATAAAAATCCTTTAACTCCCCAAATTGATGCCACATATCCCCTCTCAAATCCTTGCATGCAAAGCCATCTTCCCCACCTTCGAATTCCTCTTCATTATCCATGAATTAAAAGAAAAGCAATTAAGCACCTTAAGTCATATAATACTAATATCCCATTTTTAGTGGATATTACTTTTTAGTTAACTAATGTGAGTGGGTTCTCCACTAACTTAGGATATTTTCGTGGCCTTTTCAGGGAACAAGGACATTCACTCTTATCCAAATCAAAATTCACATATTTGGTTGAAGGGCACTCCCATTAATATATTTATTTTTGCATTGAATTGGATTATGTTTCCAATTACGCTTAAATCTTGATTATTTTAATATCAAGATTCTCTCTCCTCCAAAGTGATTCAAATGAGACGCCCCTCTCATTTTATTTTCTCTACATGATGCCAAGAAACATTAGGGACTCTCTAGGAGTGACATTTTGCATATTGAACCCTAGGTTTTGGGTAAATTGCACATTACTCCAACACTAGGTTTAATGCACAAACATTGCTCAATAGGCTCTTTCTTGGTATTCAGGCTTCTACAAGCCATACTTCTACATATTCATTATTATGATGCTTCAACATCGGAGGAACATTTTACCATGTAACATTTGCAAGTTAACCCCTCAACTTGGGTAATTTGCACTTTAGTCCAAAACAAGCAAAACAATATTTCAACATTATTCAAAAAGAACTAAAATTGAAACATAAGTTCATCTTGAGCCTTAATTACTTTTCAAGAGATAAGACCAAGCATATAATTAACTTTATTAAGCAAAACATCTAGGGTTAAGGCATAACCCCAGTTAGGGATGTTACAAATTATCCACCCCTAGCAGGGATTTCGTCCCCGAAATCATCCAGAGAAAAGAGAAGAGTACTTGCTCCTCATCTCTTCCTCTAGTTCCCACGTAGCTTCTTCCAAAACTAAATTCCTTAAGTCATTGTCATTAGGTACTACTATCCTACCATGGTAACAGACTACCTGATCTTCTGACTCATGAAAGCCATCCCGTTTCTCACTACCATACTATGACCTTATCTGCTGAACCACAATATCCACTTACTATGCTTCTTTAATATGTTGTCTTAAAGTAGGCTTCACTTGCATCTCAGCTAACAACCCAGCTAACAATGATACTTTAAGTTGTAAATTGTTTTGCCTCAAGGAGATAAGCATATCTCTCTTAGAGCACACTAAGGAGTTCAACTGTGCTTTATCTACGACTAGTGATGATGATTTTCTACTCAATGCATCAACCACTACATTAGCCTTCCCTGGATGATAATCAATTGTATAATCGTAGTCCTTGATTAACTCCATCCAGCGACGTTGTCTCATATTCAACTCATGTTGTGAAAAGATATATTTTAGATTCTTATGGTCTGTGAAAATCTGGAATGTTTCTCCATAGAGATAATGTCTCCAAATCTTCAAAGCATGGACCATAGTAGCTAGCTCTAAATTATGTGTTGGATAATTATCCTCGTGTTTCTTAAGCTGTCAAGAGGCAAAAGAAATCACTTGATTATCCTACATCAAAACACATCCTAGACCATTCTTAGATGCATCATAGATTACTATATACCCCTTCCCTTGCTCAGGTAACACCAACATAGGTACACTTGTTAACCTTTCTTTCAACAACTGGAAAGAATGTTGACACATGTCATTATAGACAAAAGGAACCTCCTTCCTAGTCAACTTGGTTAGGGGTAAAGCTATAGAACTGAAGTTCTTAATGAACCTCCTATAATATCCTGCCAATCCTAGGAAACTGCATATCTCCGTTGGTGTCTTTGGCTGTTCCCATTGCAAGACAAATTCTATTTTCTTAGGATCAACACAGAAACCTGAGGCAGATATTACGTGTCCTAGAAAAGAAACTTCTGGTAACCAAAACTCGCATTTGCTAAACTTAGCATATAACTTATGCTCTCTTAGCAAGGTTAAAGCTTGACGGAGGTGATGCTCATGCTGTTGAGCATCTCTACTGTATACCAAGATGTCATCTATGAAGACTACTATGAACTGATCAAGAAAAGGTTGAAAGATTCTATTCATGAGTTCCATGAATGCAGCTGGTGCATTAGTTAGTCCAAACGACATAACTATGAACTCATAGTGACCATACCTTGTCCTAAAGGCATACTTAGGTATGTCACTCTCCTTGATACGCAACTGATGATATTCCGACTTCAAATCTATCTTAGAAAAGATAGTTGCACCATGCAACTATTTCAAATAGGTCATCAATCCTTGGCAGAGGATACTTGTTCTTTATGGTTACTTTATTTAACTGTCTGTAATCAATGCATAACCGCATTGATCCGTCCTTCTTCTTAACAAAGAGAACTGGAGCACCCCATGGTGAAGTACTCGGTCGGATAAAACCTTTCTCAAGCAACTCTTGTAGTTGTTTCTTGAGCTCTTCCATCTCAGCAGGTGCCATTCTATACGGTGTTTGTGCTAATGGTTGCATGCCTGGGATTAGATTAATCTCAAAATCAATCTCTCGTGGTAGAGGTACACCTGGAAGTTCCTCAGGAAACACATCTTCAAACTCCCTGACTATCAGAACTTTAGAAGGATTAGGGCTCTCTATTGTGGTGTCTACCACATGTGCCAAGAATGCAAAGCATCCTTGTCTCATCATCTTTTTAGCTACCATAGCTGACACAAGATAGGTTGGAAGAATCTTTCTGTCTCCCTGAAAGATCCATGTGTCACCATCATTAGTGAACACAGCTTGCTTGGAATTACAATACAAGACAACCTTATACTTTTCTAGGGTGTCCATTACAAGAATTATATCAAACCCATGCATCTCAAGTGGTATAAGATCCACATGAATGTGATGTTCAGAAAAGAAAAGAATGCAGGGAGAACACACCTCCTGCAGCACTACAGATCCCATCAAAGGGGTTTCTAATAACAGACTATCTGCTGTATGACTGACAATCATGTTGCAGTCATGAATCACTCTTTGAGTGATAAAAGAATGCGTTGCACTCGGATCAATTAAAATAGATACGAAGCAGGATGAAGACATATCAGAATGAAATAGTTCCATCTAACATGTCACAACTCGAGGGTTGACTACTGCTTCAGTTGATTTATCGCATAGAATCTCACTGTTGCTTGTTGTTGACCCTGTGCTCGGTTGTTTGGTGCTGACGAACCAACTTGGGATGCTTGCCCATGACCTTGAGTGTCACTCAAAAACTGTCACCTCTGAGAGCCTTGCTGACTCTTCCTCTGGGGTTGAGTCACACTTGCTTCTCTAGCTCGGCAATCTTTCATCAAATGCCCCATCTTTCCACATATAAAACAACCTCTGTTCCCTGACTGTGGCCTGAGTGGTCATGTTACTGACACTGATGCTGAGCTGTGGGCTCCTTCTGGTGGTAAACCACGGCCTCTACCCCTATTCGACATCCATTGTGTCTGGGTATTGAACCTTAGTGGTGCTATTGGTGCATAAAACCTCAGTTTCTTGAAACTTTTGGACCCTTGTCCTTGAAACTGAGTGT
This sequence comes from Alisma plantago-aquatica, assembly GCA_963693085.1. Classification (NCBI taxonomy): domain Eukaryota; kingdom Viridiplantae; phylum Streptophyta; class Magnoliopsida; order Alismatales; family Alismataceae; genus Alisma; species Alisma plantago-aquatica. The sequence continues at coordinate 118,291,173 of OY856411.1, forward strand.
ACACCTTCTTACAACTGGTCTATCGCTTCTCAATCACAGACCTCTCTATCCATCTGAGGGACTCCACAAAAGTGGCAAACCTCTCCTTGTTCTCCAAAGCAGACACAGGAGTGGTCAATTCAACGTTCAACCCCTTCTCAAAATGCCGAGTCCTCTCTTCATCAGAAGCTGCCATATGCAGACAGAACCGGAAAAGCTCCATGAACTTAGCCTCATACTCGCTAATGTTCATTGGTCCTTGCCTTAACCTCTCAAACTGAGAGATCTTCTCATCTAGAAACGTCTTAGGGAAGTATCTATTGACAAATTCTCATCAAAATACTTCCCATCCAATCTCAACATCTGGCCTCTTGCCCTCTTCTATTGTCCACCAATGGCTAGCACTCCCTTTCAGAAGGTACATCGCATGCCTCACATTCTCAACTTTTGGGATATTAAGGATTCTGAAGGCCTTCTCTAGCTCAGTCAACCACATGTCCACATTTGCTGGGTCAGCTGTACCAGCATATTCTGTGGCTCCAACCCGGCAAAGTCGTTCAAAAGTCTTGTCAGCTCCTTGTCCTTCATGGTGAGATGGTGCCCTATGTGCAGGTGGTGGCATCCTATCTGCCATATGCATCATGGTTGCCATGAACTACCCAAATAGATCATGGAAGGCTGGGTTCTCCAGTGTAGCTTGATTAAGCTGGGGATGTTCAGGTTCTGGTTCATCCCTATTTTGGTCCCTTGCACCTCTTCCTGGTGCAACAACACTGCTCTCCGCATCATGTTCTTCATGTGATCCAGACATATTTAAGTGCTTCTTCTCCTCCTATATGAGCAGAAGACACTATTAGATTACTGGATGATACTAGAACAAATTTAACAACCTTAATCCTATGTCTCTGTAGACTCAACAAACCTAGAGATCCGAGACCAACTAAACTGTTGCGCACCGATCGAACAAAACATTATTAACTAAGCGGAAGTGAACATCAACAACACAATTACTGAAAATTGAAACCATTTTCAAAGAGGTCCATACACTAGAAAAATCTTTTAAAAATAACCAAAGTAATTTAATTACATTCTGGTTCACAAGTACATGTCCTGTACCATCTCTTCTCGAGGATCACATACATCAACTGCCCTATTGGAACTGTACATATGCAACATAAGAACCTCGAGGCATCAAGACAAAATCTCAGATTGGTTCATTAAGACAAACTACTGACTCTGAGGACCTTAGAGTACAGAGACGACGCATATGACTCTATATACAAAGCCTGACAGCCAATGTCTCCACCTGGATGTAACTGCTATCCCTGCTGCTGCTACTCTTCCCCCTACTGTAGGGTTTCTGCCTCTTCTTCTGCATCTACCTAAAATGTTGGATCCCACGGGGGTGAGACAATTGAAATTGCCCCAGCGAGAGATATAACTCTCCGCCAGAAATATTATTATTACAGTTTATTAGAGTAAACTGAGCAGAAGAATTACATGTATTCAACAACAGATAATTCAATTATCTAAACATATTAGAGCAATGTTCTTCTTCAAAGTATTTCAGCTTGTAACTTGATAAAGCAGTATGTCATTTATCCAATAAGGAATATGAAGAACATGTATAACATTTATCCAATAAGGATATAATAAGTAGGATATCATCAACTGGTAATTCTCATATTTCAACCTTAAGCAAATACGCTACACGGCTGATTACATTTTACAATCATACTTAAGCCCTGAGGAGACAAGGTATACCGCTCATACTCCAACCGACCATTGCGAAATCAAAATCGGTACCATATATAGATCAATGGAAGAGCCGGATTCCCATGACCTCATCTTCCTCATTCAGTGTGAGGACCAAATGCAGGACATCTTGTGTCACTGCTGAATAGCTTTCCAGGGTATACTGGAAACTTCACTATAGATTTACAGTGGCATGTTATACTCTCTTCGCAATCGATAGAATTCATGTTTATCTCACATTGATCTAGCATTAAAATCATCGGGAGATTAGTGATACATCCATCCCGACATTTGGGAGATTAGTGATACATCCATCCTGACATATATAATGAAGGATTAAGAGAATTTAAGTTTATCTCACATCGATTCCTCCATTAGGGCGTAAGGATATTCACGCCCATAACCCCCACATACTCAACAGTATGCCCTCTAGGAGTTCCCATAGGAAAAACTATTTCACCATCACCAAACTACTAACGATGATGGATCTATGGACATGGCTCTACATGATTAGATTTCACTTGATTAATTAAGTACATTACCATATTATATTAGCATCAGTCAGGTATTCAACCATAAATTTTATAAAAAATTATACAAAGAATGTGTAATACTTCTATCAAGTACTTTTCAAGGCTTTATGAAACATTAGGATCTCAATCCCTTGTCATATCAGAGCATTCTCATCCCTTAACATTTCATTATCATGATTATGGAATATGGTTATTAAAACCCTCAATTCATCAAGAACACTTATTACCACTTATCAGGTAACTAACACCTTCAGGTCATCTGACCAAGGTAAACATGATACTTGCAATACATGCATCTCACAAGGCCCTTAAAGCCCATTTAATTTCTTGTTACCTCTTACTAGGCAACACAACATATTATGGCTCACAAGGCCCATAAACAATTTCAGTAATAAAACATCATAGCTCATACCTAGCTATGTTCAACATCTCATGATACCTGCATGATTAGTACATATGATAACGGTTACATCAATTACATATCAGGACTATGCATGTAAGAGTAGCATCACTATTTCCTCATTAGAGTTAGGATTTCCCAATTCATGTCGATTAGGAATACTCATCCCATTACCAAAATTAGGGTTATGGTTTAGCATCATATTGCCCAACATTAGGGTTTCATACACTATAACCCAAGATTAGGGCTTCACATAACTTTACCCTATATCAGGATTAGGGTTTCATGTTAAGGTTTCACATATGATTGCATAGCATCATCTTAGTTTAGAGTTTCACATCACATCTCTGAATTAGAGTTTCATTTGACATCACCCTTGATTAGGGTTTAACATAACATCTTTGTCTTAGGGTTTCATATGACTTCACCCTTGATTAGCGTTTCATATGGCTTCAATCTTAATTAAGGTTTCACATAACATTACCCTTATTTAGGGATTCACATGACATCAACCTTAATTAGGGTTTCACATGACATCATCCTTAATTAGGGTTTCACATGACATCACCCTTATTTAGGGTTTCGCATGACATCACCCTTAATAAGGGTTTCACACATCATTACCATGAGTTAGGGATTCTCATCACATACTTACCTTGAATTAAGGTTTCATATAACATTTCCCCTAAAATTAGGGTTTCTTGTAGCTTTGCCCAACATTAGGGTTTTCATGAAGCATTCCCTTAAATCAGGGTTTACCAATAGAATACCCTGAATTAGGGTTTATCATATCATTACCTTAAATTAGGGTTACACTATCACCCTAGATTAGGGTTTCACTTAGTATTGCCCTAAATTAGGGTTAGGGTTCATTAACCTTCTCAATTAGGGTTTTATGATCTCATCAACCTGGATCATACCCTAATTACATATTGTATTTATGTTGAGAGTGTCGTGGTTAAATGACTACATGATTATCATTCATGAATAAGTTCCTCTTTCTCCTCCTCTCTAGGAGGTTAATTACTTTAATCTCAATTAGATTGAATCAACTTGAATGAAGAGTTGTCATAGTGTATTAGGTCATTGCTTCCATGAACATCAAATGTCAATTATTCTAAACATACTTACTCACTAAGTACCTTAGTGATACTTTTATTGTAATCAACCTTGATATACTTTATGATCACTCATTTAGGTTTGATATTAATTGATCCTTTAAATGATCTTGGGGTACTTGGCCTCCTTTCAGTCTTGAGGTGCTTGACCTCCATTCAGTCTTGAGGTGCTTGACCTCCATTCGATCTTGAGGTGCTTGACCTCCATTTGGTCTTGAGGTGCTTAACCTCAATTTGATCATGAGGTGCTTGACTTCCATTCGATCTTGAGGTGCTTGACCTCCATTCGATCTTGATGTGCTTAACCTCCATTCGATCTTGAGGTGCTTGACCTCCATTCGATCTTGAGGTGTTTGACCTCCATTCGATCTTGAGGTGCTTGACCTCCATTCAGTCTTGTAACCGAATTCAATCTATTAGGTCCAAGGTTTGCAATCAATGGATCCTTCAACATTGGAACCATCCATCAATTGAACTACTGAAAGCACATTAGATTGTAGCCCTTGGATCTCCAACCAACCACTACAATTAACCATTGACCTCCAAAGGATCTTGAGATCGTGTGGGTCAAACAACCTTGAAATCAATTCCCTCAACTAGGGTTTCAATTAATTCAAACGATTAGGGCTTGTAATTGATGGATCATACATACATAGACCCTTTTAAATTTCAATTGATTGGAACCATTGGATTATCATCTTTCTCATCAGCAAATAACCTCAAACAATTTTGAAGTTTAATTTACCCATTCGATCTTGCGATCCATTACCCATTCGGTTTTGGACTCAATCACCCATTCAATCTTGTAATTATTACCCATTCGGTCTTGTACCAAATTTCCCATTCGGTTTGAAGTAAATTACACATTCAGTCTTGGGTTCAACTTACCCATTCGGTCTTGAATTCAATTGTCCATTTGGTCTTGAATTCAATTGCCCATTTGGTCTTAAAACTGAAATAACTCAATTGGTTTTGAAAATGAAATAGCTCAATCAGTTTTGAAAACTAATTGCCCCTTCCTTTGTTGAGGTGTGTGCTTAAGATGACATCATCATCTTCAAGCTTCAAACCTTCGAAAATAAGTAGTGATTCTTATGATGATTTCAACAACTAATCAATAGGAAATCAAGAGAGTAGAAAGGTTCAACACATAAATGAATAAATTGCAAGCAATAATGACATTTAAGGGTTCACGTTATATTACCCGCCTTCAAAGTTGAATCCAAGCTTCAAGATCCACGTATCTGATTGTGAATGAAGCTCTAGACCTTGCTTACTAATGGACAAATGATGGTTTTTTTTCAAATGATGGTCACACCTAGGGTTTTTGAGTTGTTTTCCCTTCTTTTACAACTAGATGGTTTGGTTCTTGTTGTGGTTTTGCTTGGCCTTTGTGTGCCAACTGATGGTGGTCACATAAGATTCTATTTTGAGATCTTTCTTGTTCTCACAACTTATGGTGATGCTTTCCCTCACAAATGATGGCTTTTTCTCTCAAATGATGGTCTTGGTACCCCTTGAAGTGGTGAACTCAATGGGCTTCTTTCCCTACTGATAAGATGGTTTTTGAAGCTTGCTTCATCACCTATTAACCAAACTCGATGGTCAATCTGGATCCAAACTCGATGACTCTTCTGAGACCGCAACTGATGGCTTTTATGACTCCAAGACTCAATGGTTTCTTTGACCAATGGTCATCAAATCATGGTTTTCTTGGTTCTTAGGTCGATGGTGTCAACCAATGGTTCTTCTGACTTCAAGATCCAATGGTGGCACTGGACACAACAAAAAATGGTGGTTCTATGTGTCATAATCGATGGTGGATCCTATGTCCACAACTGATGGTTTCTTTGAAGTTAGAAAATGATGTTGTCCATTGAGTCAACAACCAATGTCTTGACTAGGTCATAAGTGATGGTTATTCTTGGATACAATTCAATAGATTAACTAGACATATGGTTTACGACTTTTCTTGGTTTGCATGCCCCAATTTTTCTTAAACAACATCTAATGGTTTTCAATGAAGTTCATGGTTTGATGATTTTAGTTTTGATTATGTGGAATCGATGGTTTTGTGCTCATAGATTTGTAGCCTTACCTTTTACCTCATATGAGTGTAAATTAATAGTCACTATAATGAGCTAATATGCAACACTAGTATGGCTTATCTTTTTGCACCTAACCCTAAGTTTTGATGGTTTTGGTTTAATGCTACAATCCAATGGTTAAACTTTGTGTTACATATGAATCCATAGTTGAGGATGGTAAGGGATTTGATGGTAGTATTTTCCATGTTTCTCTATTATTGGATGAGAATGCTATGTGTGAAGGATGTGCTTTGACCTAAGTAAGTGTGTAAACCTATGGTTAGTTTGAGGTGCTGATTTGTAACATTGCTTATACCTACCTTGTGGAACTTAACCCAAAAAAATTAAGGAACGATGGTTAATCATACTTAGCTTCCTTGTATAATATGATGAAGGAATATTCTCTCTAATGTTTATAGTAACTTGATATGTTATCTGGTGGTTATCACAACCCTATAATGGATGCTTTCTTTTATGCTACTATGTGAAAATCATATATTCTTAATACAATGTTATGCTAAAGATGTGTATCACAAGTATGGTGATGGTATGTTGAACCTCCTTTAAGGAATCGAAAGATAATGATGATCATGTAGGATATTATGTGATGGTTTTAATGACCTTTGGGCATGTGTTAGGACCTAATTCATGTTTAATCCTCTTTATGTCGACAAAGGTTGGTACCCTGGGATAATGTGATATTTATATCATGTGATGGTGTGATGAAGTATACTCTCATGAATGGAAATGAAATAGTACCATGTGGTGTTGCGATTAAGCATTATACCTCATATGCTATATATCTTATGGAGTTGTTATATCAATTCTTGCTAGAGATTTTGTATGACCAATTATTTGATGCAGCCCTGATTCACCCAATTGGTGATAACTAATCAAGTGAAACCTTAATCATGTAATGCCCTCTGCCGTAGATCCATTCCAGTGTCAAGACTCATTGGATGGTGAAACAAGTATGCCAATAATGGAATATTAGAGCCATGTACTATTGATTATATGCATGTTTATAAGTTTGATTGAAGTCATACCTTGGAAGGAGAACGGTTGAGGTCATGTCTCAGATGATATGATTCAGTGTATGTGATGTGAATTGCAATTGTACCTTATATAATAAGGTTTGAATACCCAATTTCACCAGTATCGTGACCTTTATAAGGGTGTACCAAGGGTAGACTAGGTTGTTTCGTAGCTTGACCTTATGTGTCGCTGTGGCAGACCCGTACTGACTAGGGACGGAGAATATCTTAGGATTACGAATCTCCTAGATCTTGTACGAAACTGATTGCGACCAAGCGGTGGTTACTTGGATTTTGAATGGTACAACTAAAACTCCCTCAGGATTAATAAAAGATGTAATTTAACTGAGTAGTGTATCTATTAGGGTTATACACATCACTTCACTTTGGATGATAAACCTTGTTTGCTCCTTTTATATATAGATGATGTATAATGCAATATAGAAGGTATCTTTGCTTATAATGCTAGACCTGCTTCTAATTTTTGCTATGTTTATTCTGCTAGACTTGCTTATGGTGTTGGCTATGATTATGCTGCTAGATCGGCTTATGATGTTAGCTATGTTTATTCTACTAGACTTTCTTATGATGATAGATATGCTTATACAGCTAGCCATTCCTATGTAGTTAAATTCACTTATCTTGTTAGACATGCTAATAACTGTTAGCTACACTCATGATACTAGTTGGACTCATTATGTTAGTTATGCTTATAGTGTTAACCACACCTGACCTCTAAAAATAATGTTAATCTTTCAATGCTACAAATAAGAGTCTGAATAGAACTATTTCTGTAATGACTGGGCCCACTTCCCATGGCTCGAGTAGAGTTTCAGGAATGACGACTGGCCCCACAGACCACCACTAGCCTTAATTGCGCACTTTGTCGACACTGATGCGCAAGCCATGATCAACTTCCCGACTGGTCACCCATCCTAGTACTACTCCAAGCTAAGCACGCTTAACTATGGAGTTCTTTAGAGATGGGCTCCCGAAAAAGGAGGTGCACCTTGGTGATATGGGTAGTCCAATCATTCCTTATAAGATCGTTTTATCCGAGGCCTCAAATCCTGGGACGTTACAATCTCCCCCACTTAGACTCTTGACGTCCTCGTCAAGGATCAACGGATCAACTATACAACATCATAATATCTTCCCCATTTCAGTGCAGACCCAGAATGGCCCATGGACACCCAACTCCCATCCACGGCTACCAACGCAAGGGTGGCTCCATCTCGTCTCTAGGGATAGCCCTTTCCAACTTGCCCAGACCACATGGCTCAAGACTGGCATGCCACATTCCCATGTGGGCCCCACCTACTGGAGGGGAATTGGCTCTGATACCATTTGTAATGACTGGGCCCACTTCCCATGGCTCGAGTAGAGTTTCAGGAATGATGACTGGCCCCACAGACCACCACTAGCCTTAACTGCGCACTTTGTCCACACTGACGCGCAAGCCAAGATCAACTTCCCGACTGGTCACCCATCCTAGTACTACTCCAAGATGAGCACGCTTAACTATGGAGTTCTTTAGAGATGGGCTCCCGGAAAAGGAGGTGCACCTTGGTGATATGGGTAGTCCAATCATTCCTTATAAGATCATTTTATCCGAGGCCTAAAATCTTGGGATGTTACAATTTCCAAGAATTTTTATATCTGGTAGTGCTATTCTGTTATATAATCTTCTCTCTCTGTTTAAGTGTTTAACTTGTTGTAATCAATAAGCATTGTTAAGTGTTATATATCTCACTGGGACATGGGTCTCACCTCGTGGGCCACCACATCTTTTTGGGTGATTGGAAGAAGACCCGTGATAGTGAGGACGCACTATGGCGATGGACCTTAGAAAAGGTTGTTTATATGTCTAATGAGTCCTAGAGTCATTCTATACTCTTAGGTCTGGGTGGGAAAGTTTGTATATGATGTTTCAATCGACTCAATCTTTTGGTAGCATTTTGGTGCTTGTATATGTGGATAATGCTCTTCTGTTGTATATGTTGTGGTTGAGGCCACAGAGTAATTGTAAAGATACTCTGCATGATATTTGAATACAAGCAAAATGTTGGGTTAATTAGAAATCGATCGTGTTTTGAGTTTGAGTAATCTCATTTAGCATACGAGTCCTCACAAGTGGATATCATAGCTCTAGGTTCCCTGAGTCTATAGGGACAATAGGACTTAGGACTAGGGTGATGACTAAGTAAGTGAACATGACATGTAAACATGATTCATACTACCTAATCTCAGTGCTTGGATGCCTTGGCAAGGTATTCAATTATTGAAGAAAAGGTAAGTGTGGAACTCTTATGTTGTTATCTTTCTGATTACCCTGATTGAGTAGTTTATTGAAACAATTTGAAGATCATAATGAATAAAAACATGGTGAAAATATCTTAATCTTACCCTAAAGAAAATCACTCTGTAACCTATCAACACTTGAATGTTTGGTAACTAAAGAGAAAGGTACGACACCATGAAACCTAAATATGAATACAAATAAGCTAAAGAGGATTTCTTGAAGATGTAATTCTAACAGATAATGAAGTAATGGAGAGGTAAATATGTGCTAATGGAATTATACAAGGCATAAAATTAACATAAGTAAAGAATTCCTAAGGTAAGTGTGGGATGAGAAGATGAGTCAGAACAACAATAGATGGACAAAGTGGAACATGTGTAAAACTCATACCAACCTATGTGTGTAAGAAAGTGTTAAAGTGAAAGTCTCATGATATGTAAAAGAAAGAAATTAATGAAGAAAATGTGTAATATAATGAGCTACCCCTTGGTAAGTGAGGAAGGAATAATAGGTTATGAATGGACACTCACATAATAACAATAAATTGTCAACAAGAAATAGCAATGAAGTATGATAATCATGACAATTCCTATGATAACGACAAGGAACCCATATGAAAAAGGTAAAATAATACATACAAAGTTGTAACTTGCATGATTAAAGTAGTATTGGTAACCCTTTGCTAGTAATCCTTGGATAATGTTGTTGTGTTATGGGAAGTGGGTTTTCCTTGTGTTCTTTCTTTTCAGGGTGAAACTTTCAAGTGAATCTTATGCTACTTAGTGCGTGTGGATTCAATGTAATCCTAGAAGGTAGATATCTTGCTATAGCATGTTGTCTCTTTGGACTAATTCCAAGATCATGACGTGTTGTGATGAGCATGATTTTTGTGCCTTCCAAGAGTTAGGAAGACTCCTCCTATACCTTTTGAGTTGGTTATGATGATGGAGAAGATGATTAGATAGGGATGTGAGTTCCTCTTGTCACATGAAGTGGATTCCAAGGTGATGAGTCCTAGTATCCTGAGTGTACTGATAGTATGTGAATTGAAGACGTTTATCAGATGAGATTCCTAGTGTTTCTTTTCTTTAGAGATAGAGAGTTTAATCTTGACATCCTTCAAGTCTTGTTGGGAAAACACAAGAGTGGCCTCATCATGATGTGTATGGGTTACTAACAGATGGACAAGACTGTTGCAAAGGATAGATGGTTTTTGGATCAGTCGACAAATGTTATAGTGTTCCTTTAGATAAACCTAAGGTTGGGATATCATCAGATGAAGTTTAGAGTGGATTACATAAGTTTCATAGTTAGTATGAGCTCATGATTGAGCCGTTCAGATTGTCCAATGTGTCAACAACATTTGTGGACTTGATTAATATAGTACCTAGGTTGTGTCCTTATGAATGGTGGCAAGTTTTATTTATAACATCTAAATATAATTCAGAGATGGTCAACAACATGGACAACATCTTTTCGAAATCCTAGGATTGTTGGAACAACAATAATTGTGAGTCAAGTACAAAAAGAGTGAGTTTGGGGTTGACCAGAGCTCTCCCTCGACGCACCCTAGAACTATGGTAATAGGTGGGTGACAGTGGGTGCCATATTCTCCCGCGTGGTTCCCTTATCTCCCTAGTGGTTTTTCTCTCTTAAAGGTTCAAGGGCACCTAATTCTTTGAGGGTGGTCACTGCGATGGAAGAGGATTTCATGGAATGATGTGCTAGGATGGGTTTACAGGAGGATGTTGTTGAGTTAGCAGATGAAGCTGCAGGGGAGCGCAAGGAACATGTAGTGCTAGCTATGGTGGCGAGACTTCTCACTAACAGATCGTATAACTTTTGGGCAATGAAACATACCTTGATACAAGCATGTTCGCTTCCTAATGAGGTTATATTCAAGCAAATTGATCATGCGATGTTTATTATCCGATTTCTCCATTGGCGGGACAAGCAGAAGGTTTTAGAGGGCGGGCCTTGGAACTTCGAGAACTGCCTACTTATGGTGAAGGAGGTGGAGGATGGCAATTTCCCAAGGAAAATATCTTTTACTGAATCTTTGTTTTGGATTCATATCTATGGGATTCCCCTAGGGTACATATTGGAGTATGTGGTCTCATCTATTGCTAGTCGGTTGGGCTGCATAGTGTAGGTGGACCCTGACGATCTTGTTTGGGACACATTGTCTAGGGTTCGTGTCTATCTAGATGTTACTTGACCATTGAAGAGATCCCAAAAGATGAAGGACAAGACGGGAGAAATCTATATACTCGAGATCAAGTATGAGAGAACTACCAAATTTCTATTTTCTATGTGACCGTTTAGGGCATGTGGATATGGATTGTGATCTTGAAGACGAGTAGGAGGACCAACAGAGAGGGTGGGGGCTTGGTTGAAGATGTCACTAAGAAATCCACACCTAAAGACTGTGCATGAAATTTATGGAGAGGGATCAATGAATAAGGTGTTGTTCCATAAGAAGATAGTAAATCGCAAGGCCATTACCAAAGAACAGAGGAAAACATTCGGCCCTGATCCGTCTATGAAGGAACAATGTGGGGGAATAGAGGAACCTCTTCTAATGGTGGGGGAATAGAGGAACCTACTGGGGGCTTTAACACTGTTATGGTGGGAAAAAAAGTGAAGAATGATCAGATGAGATCAAGCTATGAAGAAGCTTCTATGCAACTGGGCATGGAACGTGAGCCGCTCCAGGTAAGATTATGGCTACTAGACGAAGATGAAGGAGCAAAGAGAAATGTTGATGAGCAGACCTCGAGACAAGTGGAAGGTCAACACTAGTTGATGGATGGTACGCAGAAGAGTAAGAAGCCTATCGAGGTGGGTGCACACAATAGTGTTCAGTCAAGGGAATCGTAGGAGGAGGCAAGAGATTAGCTTCTTGCTACTGTAACCACCATCAGGGTGTTTGAGCGCTTACACTCAGAACTGAGGACAAACTCAGAGAAGGTTCATAGTTCAAACCAACGGGAGCCACAATCCTTGATCTTTAAATAAGGTTGGGATAAATCATAGGTGCAAACCATAGGACAAAAGAAAAACAAAGAAACTCATCATTTCAATCTGAAGGAACAACGTGGGGGAGGCAGACTATCTCGTAAGCCAAAAATCTTTAGAAGAATGTTGATTATTGATGAAAGGGAGCCAGTAGGATTACATGAGGATGGGGAGCTTCCTTTCACTGGTAAAAGAGGATGTAGCTCAAATCAAGGAGACATGTACACTATATGGAACTAGAGGTGGTCTTTCCTAAGAAAAAGCATCAAGTCCTGGAAACTAATGGCAACGGCATAACAAAGAACAGTGGGCTTCAAGTAGCGGGTCCTGGAATGAGCATGCTTGTGAAGGGAAATGAAAATATTAAGATGAAACTGTCGAGGGCTGGGAAAACTCAATATAAAGTAGGCTCTCTGAATGTGGTGTTGGAGAGAATGCCCGAGTTTAGTTTTTGTGTCAGTGACTAAGATTCCTGTTAATAAATTAGATCTTATCAAATGTGACTGTGGATTTGTGGAGGGTTTCTATTTATCCAATGTGAGGTTATCTGGTGGTCTGTGTTTGTGGTGGAGAGATGTCAAGGTTACGGTCTGGAGTTACTCTCAACACTATGTGGATTGTTTGTTTGAAGAAGGGCAATACAAAGCACATTAGAGGGATATTTCTATTTATGGGTGGGCTGAGCAAAGGGAGAAGTATCACACATGGAACCTTATGTGACAGCTTAAAAGTGAATCTACGCTATCAATATTTTTTTGGGGACATCAGTGAAATCATTTCAAATGAGGAGAAGTGGGGAGGTCCGCCGAAGCTAGAGAGATGGATTAAATATTTTGGGGATGTATTCGATAGTGCGAGTTGCTGGATTTAGGTTTCTCAGGGAGCCTATTTACTTGGCAATGAGGTGTCTCAATGAAAACCATTGTGAAGGAATGTTTGGATAGTGGTTTGGCTACTCTTGACTGGTGTCAAATATTTAATTGTAGCAAAGTGCTTCATATTCTGATCTATAGTTTAGATGATGCACCTATCATTATTTCGGCTGCCGCTGATGTAAATGTTAAGAAGAAGTCAACAAAAGTTTTCTACTTTGAGGCAATGTGGTTAGCAGAGGATGAATGTGAAGAGGTTATCAAAAATTCTTGGGTTGATAATGGTGAGGCTGACCTATCAAAAAAATTCTTGAATTCAGTGGTAACTTGACCACTTGGGCTGCTCAGAAGTTCAGAAAGAAGAAAGAAAGAAAAAAGGTGGAAAAACTTTTAGGTGAGGAACAACACAAATTTCCAGATGCAAGTGTTCTTATCAAGTGTATGTAGCTTTCTAAAGATCTTGAATACTGGCATAGATTTGAAGATTCTTATTGGTGTGCCCGGGTAAGAGTGAAGGAGCTACAGGAAGGGGACCACAATACAATGTACTTTCACCATAAGGCATCACAAAGAAAGAGAAGGAACCATATTGAGGGTTTGAAAGATGACCAAGGTGTATGAAATAATGAAGAGCATGACATACAAAAGGTGATTACTGATTTTTTCCAAGACTTGTTATCATGTAGAAATCCTATGGGTTTTGGAGAAGCCACTAAAGGCATATCTGTTAGGGTTAATGAGTACATGAACATGGGCTTAGAAAAAGATATCTTAGATGAAGAGATTCTCATTGCTCTAAAACAAATGCACCCCAATAAAGCTGTGGGCCTAGATGTGATGAAGCCTATCTTTTTCCTAAAATTTTAGCATATTGTTGGCACGGATGTGTCCAACTATATTTAGGGTTGGTGGAAAGGTGATAAAAATATGGGCAAGTTGAATTCCACCCTTGTAGTACTGGTACCAAAGGTTGATAAACCTATCCATCTCTCTGAGTATTGTCCTATTAGTTTGTGTAATGTGACCTAAAAGTTATCCTCTAATGTCCTGGCTAATAGACTTAACCCTCCCATGGACATGATTATTTCTATCAATAAGGGTGTCTTCATACCAGGTAGGAAGATTAGTGACAATGCACTCATAGCCTACAAACATTTCAACAAAATGAAACATGAGGGGAAGAACAAGAAGGGTTATTTGGCACTTAAGCTTGACATGTAGAAGGCTTATGATAGAGTGGAGCGGTGGTTCCTAGAATTTGTGTAGGAGAAGATGGGCTTTGGTGGTTTGTGGATGGGGAAGATTTGAGAGTGCATTCATATGTAGACCATTCCTTTTCTATCAATGGTGACTGGACTCAAAGTTGCAAGCCTTCCCGAGGACTACGACATGGTGACCATCTCTCTCCCTATCTCTTTATTATTTGTGGTGAGGCTTTATCTACCTCCTTAAAGTATGCTTCTATGGCCAATATTATTCACGACATAAAGGATACCAGTGATGCACCCAGTGTTTCTCACCTTTTTTATAGATGATAGTATCCTCTTTTCTAGAGCATCTCAACAAGAATGTCTGAACTTAGCTAATATCATTAGCCAATACGAATAGGCATCGGGCCAAAAAATAAATCTTACCAAAATTGAGGTGGCTTTCTACAAAGGATTGCCACATGAGACAAAAGGTGTTCTAAAGAATTTTCTGGGTGTGAAAGAAGTGCACATGCATGCTAAATACTTGGGTCTTCCTACAACCATTGGGTGATCCAAAAATAGGTGTTTAGCTTAATCAAAGAGATGATTTTGAGGAAACTATACGGGTCAAAGGAGAAACTCTTATCCAAACCAGGGAAAGAGATTCTAATTAAGTCTTGTATGTAGGTAATACCATCATATATTATGAGTGTTTTCCAGAGTCCTTCAGGTGTTCTGGATGACATCTAGAGTTCTATTTCTATGTTCTGGTGGGGGGCAAAAGATAAAGAGACAAAAATCTCATGCCACTGTTTGGCATCCTTGTGCAAACCAAAGAAATGGGGCGGCTTGGGCTTTCGTGACATGCATGCTTTCAACCAAGCCTTGCTGGCTAAGAAGCTATGGAGGCTCTTGACTAAACATGATTCATTAGCATATGAAGTCCTCAAGGAAAGGTACTTTTTGCATACATCTATTTTGGAGGGAAGTAAAGGGAATAATATGAGTTATACATGGAGGAGTCTATGGTCTGCAAAGGTAGTTGAAATGGAGGGTGGGGAATGGTAGCATGATCACAATATGGGAGGACAGGTGGGTGTGTGACTACAATTTTGATCACAATCCATTTCAAGATGCATCTGGGTGGTAGCCTTCTTTGGTTCTAGAGTTGATTGATACCCAAACTAAATCCTGGGACATGGGGATACTACAAGCTTTCTTTCCACCTAATATATGTCAAGCTATTAAAAGCACACCTATCAGAACTTGATTATTAAGGGACACTGTTGGTTATGTATGCCCATAGAGCCAAACATGTGATGATTGTAATGTCATATCATATAAAAACAATTTGATTATTAATAAAAGGCAAGCTTCCAATTTATTTTGTTTAATTCAGTTATGAGATAATGATGTGACATTATAAATGTCTAGAGAATAATATAACTCAATGACGTATGTCTTCAAGTACGTGACTTGGAAGAAATGAGATCATACAGATGTTAAGAGTACATATTTACATTCTCATTATGTCCCTGATCAGTTGTTATTGTGGAAGGTTGATAGACAAAAATAACACATAAGATCAGAGTGTGAGTTGGTTGATGACTAAGTTTCATTGGTCATGATATGGCAATATCAAACCAATCACACAGTTACATGTTAAAGAACAATGTATCAGACAGACCCACCGTGATACTAACACATGGAAGTCATAGTCATCTCTCACGGTGATGGCAGTGGTTGTGGGTCTTAGACCTAAAATCACTGCACTGAACACATGTTGTTGGGTACACTTTGACATCATCAAAAACAGTCCTCAAACATGGGTTGTTACGACGATGATGGTTGGGTGGCTTTGACACATGGGGATTGACTGTGAGTGATGGATATGGGATTTGTCCGTCCTACCAGAGTATGATGTCCTAGGCCCTTTGATTAGTGAGACTGAGAAAAGCATGGCCAAGCGCATGTGAGTCAATATGTGATATTGAGCTAACATATATCTCATACAGTTTGCTCTTGGTTCAAGAAACAAAGATTGAATAATAATGAGGGTGACTGCTCCATGCCTCTAGTTCAATCTGGACATCAGTGTCACCCATGGACCCTTTGACCTTCTTTGACCTCGTTTGTGTCACCACTAGTGGACACTTGGTGCTTGATGCTTGCATGTGGCAATGGCCTTGGACATGTGTTTAGGGGATGTTAGAGTGGTGGCTTTTGCCCTTGGACAAGTGTCCCTAGGTGGGAGACACCTTGCCTTATTTTCCCTTGGTTTTTCCTCCATCCCCTCCTATATATGCGTTTCCTTTCCCTTGCTAAGGATACCTTTAGTTCCTTAGTCTCCCTCTCCTTGGTGCATGTCACCCTTCTTTCTTTGAAAGCTTGGTGGCCGATCCTTCTTGGAGTCTCCTTCTTCCTCTAGTGGTGGTCGAACCCTAGAGTTCCTTGCTCTTCTTCTTGTGGTGGTGCTTGGAGCATGGAGCTTGGAGTTTGCTTAAGGCGGGTTACATAACTCCTAACCCTAACTATACTACCTCTTCTATATTCTTGTATGTCGTTTATGATCATATCGGCTATGCATGTTGCTAGTTTAGTTTCTTGCTTAGTTGCTTCTTGTTGGCCAAACCTATGTTCTAGGATTTCTTGGTGAGCAACACTCCTTTCTCTCCTTGGTCTAGAGGAGTGAGCTTGAGTTCTAGTATCATGGGCAACACTCCTCTATTGTTTAAGTTGAGAGGTGAGCTTGTGTTCTAGTTGCTTAAGCAACACCCTCCTCTCACCATGGAATTGAAAGGTGAGGTAGTGGTTGTGGACCTTGGTTGTGGTTGAACCTTGTGTTGTCTGATTGGTGTTAAGAAGCTTGGCAATACCACTCTCTCTTGATAGTTGAAAGGTGAGTAATATTCTTGATCCTTTAGGGTTTTGGTGCCCTTGTGCTTGAGGTTGGTGACGATCTTGTGGAGTTGCATCTTGGCTGATATGGCCTTGGGGTTGGTGTTTCCCGATATCCCCTCTGGATCTTGAGCCTTGGACGACACATGTTGTGGGTGTGTCAGACATCATACCTTGATGAAGTACCCTGCCCGATACACTTAGCCTATGAGATGGCTTGGTGTCATTGTGCTTGAGGTGTGGAGTCATTAGTTAGTTCTGTGATGTTTTGACGGGTGTCACACTCCTGGTTGCTGACCTTTGTTTGTCGGGCGTCACACCTGGTTGTGTATCCTGCCCGACACGCCTTGCTCAAGTGGTGGTTTGGTGCTGTCACCTTGAATGATAAGGGGCGTTGTGATGTTCTGGTCTTGTGTAGGGCATTACACCTCAGTTGTTGCCTTGAGTGTTGGCCGGTAGGTCATGGCTAGGTTAGATGAACGTCAGGCTAACTTGTACCCTTGGGCGTCATGCCTTGTTTAGTGGGGCTGCCCGACACACCTTGTGTGCGACACGTCGTTGCAAAATACACCCCTTAGACTGAGTTGCACGTTGCATATGGATGCCCATTGCACCTGATGAATGACATGCCCATAAGCCCAGTTGCCTGACACGCCTTGTGACCGTTGTCCCTGCGTTGCACGACACAACTTTGCACGCTACACATGAGTGTACGATATGGCTTGGATCCTTGCTGCCCGATACCTTGCTGTGTGCTTGGCCGATATATGGCTGGTTGGCTTGACCGTTATGGGGTTGTAGTGGTTGGGCGATATGGGAGAGTACCCTACCCGATATAGCCTTTAGTGAGGGTGCCCTGCCCGATATTACCTTTGGTGAGGGTAGTGGGTGCCTCTAGTGAGGGTTTTGTTCCTTTTGGAAAACATATATGTTAGCTTTTTCTCATGCAATCACGATTGATTTATGATAGTCATCCCTGACATACTTGATAGTTGATATAATGGATCACATCTATGTAGCTTGACATGGTAGTACCTGTGTTTATGATCATCTTGAATCATCTATATAATGCTAAGGAAATGGTAAGCATATAAAATGCTCTGCTTGATGATATGACCTATGCATATGATTACAGGTTGAGGCATGAATGATAAAGCATATAATCATCAGTACTGCTCTATGTTGGATAAAATGATTCTTCTATTAATCCTTGATGATTGTGCATACTAACCTTGCAGGTGTTGCATATAGATGCATAGTCAGGCAAAGGGCTATGAGGTATTTATGTTTGAGTAACATTGCTTTAATGGTTACTTTTATTGATGAGACAACATGCATGGTGTGTTTGGTCATAAGATCTGAGTTTGGCTAGAGTGCCTTAATGAGATGTTATTCTCCAATGATGATCTGGGATTGCTATCCCATGGTGATGATGTAAGCCTTGAGAGGCAGAGACACTATGTGATGAGGGATTGAGATCCCATGGCAATGTAATGTTGGATCCTTGTGATGGATCCAGATGATGTTGAGTTTCATGTTGTTTATTCTTGTTATAGTCTACATTCTATACAACTTGATTGCCTTAATAATCCACTTAAAATATACTAACTAATCACAGTGGAACATATCATGTAGTTTGCACTGGCCATAGATCCATCATCGTCAGGTGCTGGTGATGGTGAAATAGGTTCTCCTGCGGGTTAACCTGGAAGCGCATATTGTAGAATATGTGTGGTTTCTCCTAGCCTGAAATAGAGAGGACGCGAGTGCAGCTGTGGTTGCAGACTCAGGATTTATATATAGAGTATGGTGAACAAGCCCATGGCTCAGTGTGATAGAGCATGAATGTGTTCATGGCTACCCATGGCTCAGATATGCTAGCGTCGTGACCTGTACCGAGGCGGGCTAGAGAAGGGTAGCCTATGGAGCTAACCCTGAGGCTGAGGCCACTTAAGCATGAGACTGCGGTCCTTCTTGTATTGTACTCGTGCACTGACCACGAGGCGGAGAGGTTGTGGAGTCCGACTCTTCTATTGACCTTGTATGGCACCAGCTTGGGTTTCGCAACCAAAGGTTGGATTTGAGCGGTATGACTCACTTCCTCAGGGCATAATAATACGTAATCCAGCCAAATTGTATTTATTGTTTAAGGAAAAACACAAAACATTGGTTGAGGCCTTGCTTGTGTAGTTAATATTATTATACCTGTAGTTAATTATACATTCTTTATGTTATGAGGTAAGGTCTTATAAATCATATCTTGTCAATCATGTTCCATAAAGAAATACTTGGGTACATGCCTTCCGTACTTTTGGCAAACTTGATGGCATGAACAACTTTACTTCATAAACTGCTCTTGTTATATCTCTTATCAGTTATCTACTGTTGTTGCTTTCTCTTTCTGAGGTTTTATAGTTTCAGCGGGGAGTTATGTTTCTCATTGGGACTATGTGTCTCACCCCGCTGGTTTATAACCTTTTTAGGTGTTCGAGCTAGACGTGGTGGTGGTCGCAGAGTTGCGGCCGAGCAGTAAGACGAGCAGTAGAAGGCAAGCAATGGACATGCTGCTGTTTTGGTCATTTTGTAGTAGAGTCTTAGAGTCATACCTATATTCTCAGATCCTTGGGAGCGTTTTGACGTTGTTTCACGATGTATAGCTGTTGATGTTTTGTATATCCTACTGCTGGCCGGATGTGGGCCGTTATGTACATATAAACAGGTGAGGAACTCTTGTGATGGCTAGACAGCTGTTCTCCTAAGATGTGGACGTGTGTCAAGATCTTGTATATGTTTATATAACATGTTTCCTTGCAAGATGATGACGTAAATGTAATAGTTTCTTAGTTTATCTGCTTTCCGCAATCGGCTTTAATTAACCCGTGTTTTTGGTAATCTGTGGTTATGGTGATTTCCGCAGGTTTTCTCGTAACACCTCGTTGTCTGTGTGATAGTGGGATGTATTGCCACAAGTTTTGGTATTAGAGCTCTAGGTTCACTGAGTCTACAGGGATCTAGGACTAGGTTGTGTCTGTTCTTGTGAGTTTTCCAGATTTTCTTACAATCATCTTCTACCCTCAGCAAAAGAAAAGCTAAGATGTCTGGAAATCATGATGAACATGTTGCCGAGAATAGAGATGTTGCATCAGTTGATGGAGTTATAGGGCAGGCACATGAAGATCGGGTTCCTGAGGTCCCCCAACCTGACCCACCCATTCTTGAACACCCTGCCTATCAACAACTTATGGGGCAGATAATGGCTACCATGAATATCATGGTAGAAAGATTGCCAGTGCCTCCGCCGAGAGCATAGGCTCCCCATGGTGAAACATTGGGTATTAGGAAGACCTTTGAGCGGCTTCACCGAGTCAGAGCTTCGGATTATGTTAGAACGGCTGATCCAGTGGATGCAGATCTGTGGCTGACAAGTCTTGAGAAGGCTTTCCGGATCCTCGACATCCCCGAAGTAGACAAAGTCAAGCACGCTGTCTACCTTCTAAAAGGTAGTGTTGGTCACTGGTGGACCATCGAGGACGAGAAGTGACGTGGTGAGGTGATCGGTTGGGAAGTCTTCCGGCATGAGTTCGTCAGCAGATACTTTCCAAAGATGTATCTGGATGCGAAGATCAGCCAGTTTGAGAGCCTGTGACAAGGAACGATGAGCATCACCGAGTACGAGGCCAAGTTCATGGATCTGTTGAGGTTTTGTCCTCACATGGAGACGAAAGATGAAGAGCGAATCAGACGTTTTGAGAAAGGTCTAAGTGCTGAGCTGACAACACCTGTTTCTGCATTGGAGAATCGAGAGTGGTTTGCTACATTTGAGGAATCTGTCTGGAGGATTGAACGATCAATAAGGGAGAAAAGAGAATCCATTTCTAAGAAGAGGTCTGCTCATTTCCAAGGACAGAGATTTGGTGGCTTCAAGAGGCCAAGGTTTTCAGCACCTTCAGTGATGAGAGGTTCCAAGTGTACCGTCACAGTGGTCTTCTAGTAAGGGAAGAGGTTATGTTTCTTCACCGTCAAAGGCACATAGTACGACTTCAGTGGTTGTGTCAGGGCCATCTAGGCCACGGTTTGAAGTAAAGGCATGCTATATCTGTGGTCAGACAAGGCATTTCAAGTCAAATTGCCCAAGTAGAGATGTTGAAGTAACACAACAGCTGAGGTAGAATCAACGAGGGTCAGATAGACAGCAGCCCAGTAATAGTAGAGGGCGAGGACGTGGTCAAGCATCACAAGCAGGATCGTCTGCTCAAGGAAGCAGAGGACGTGGACAGCAAGCAACAGCTCGATTCTATGCTATGAGTCAGCTGGAGGCAATAGTCAACCCGCGAGTGGTGACATGTCAGATGGAGTTATTTCATTCTGATATGTCTTATTCTTGCTTTATATCTATTCTGGTTGACCCGGGTGCTACACACTCTTTTATCACCTATAGTATGCTTGAAAACTATCGTTTACCTATTAGTTGTAAGAAGGATAGCTTGTTGTTAGAAATCCCTCTTGATGGTTCCTTGATGCTTCAAGAGGAGTGTCCATCTTGTGTCTTATCTTTTTCAGAACACAATATACAAGTGGATCTTATACCACTTGATATGCATGGTTTCGATGTGATCCTTGGAATGGATACCTTAGAGAAGTATAAGGTTATTTTGGACTATGGTTCCAAGCAAGCTGTTTTTGATGATGGCGGTAGGAAGTGGGTCTTCCAAGGAGATAGGAAGATTCTTCCGACATGTCTAGTGTCAGCTATGGTGGAAGAGAAGTTGTTACAACAAGGATGTAAGGCGTTCTTAGCTCACATGGTAGATACCAAGGAGAAAGGTCCTAGCCTTGAGGAGGTGTCGGTTGTCCGGGAGTTTGCAGATGTGTTTCCTGATGAGTTCCCCGATGTCCCTCCACCCCGAGAGATTGATTTCGAGATCAATCTGGTTCCAGGAACACAGCCAGTTACGCAGACACCGTATAGAATGGCTCCAATAGAGATGGCAGAGCTAAACAAGAAGTTGGAAGAGTTGTTGGAGAAAGGTTTCATCCGACCGAGTACCTCGCCTTGGGGTGCTCTAGTGTTGTTCGTTAAGAAGAAGGACGGATCGATGCAGCTGTGTATAGATTACCGATAGCTGAACAAGGTCACGATCAAGAACAAGTACCCGTTGCCGAGGATAGATGATGTGATTGAGAAGTTGTGTGGTGCTACAATGTTTTCAAAGATCGATCTACGGTCCAGATATCATCAATTGAGGATTAAGGTGGATGACATACCAAAGTCAGCTTTTAGGACGAGGTATGGTCACTTCGAATTCGTGGTTATGCCGTTTGGGCTAACCAATGCACCTGCTGCTTTCATGGATTTGATGAACTGAGTGTTCCGTCCGTTCCTAGATCAGTTTGTTGTAGTCTTTATAGATGACATCTTGATCTATAGTCGGGACAGGCAAGAGCATGATTGACATCTTCAACTAGCGTTGACTCTTCTTTGCCAACATCAGTTGTATGCCAAGTTCAGTAAATGTGAGTTCTGGTTAGAAGAAGTAACTTTCTTGGGTCATGTGATATTTGCAGAAGGAGTAAAAGTGGATCTGAAGAAGGTGGAGTTTGTTGTAGAATGGGAACAGCCGAAGACACTGACAGAAGTTTGTAGTTTCCTAGGTTTAGCAGGATACTACCGAAGGTTTATCAAGGACTTTAGTACGATTGCGTTACCGATGATGAAGTTGACTAGAAAGGATGTACCTTTTGTCTGGGATGATCGTTGTCAGCAAGCTTTCCAAAGTTTGAAGGAGAAGTTGACCAGTGCTCCAGTGTTAATCCTGCCAGAGCCTGGAAAGGGCAATGTTGTTTTCTGCGATGCTTCCACGAAAGGTTTAGGTTGTGTGTTGATGCAGGAAGATCATGTGGTTTCTTTTGCTTCACGACAACTTAAGAAACACGAGGAGAGCTATCTGACTCATGATTTGGAGTTGGCAGCAGTGGTTCATGCGTTAAAGATTTGGAAACACTATCTTTACGGGGAAGTGTGCCAGATCTTTACAGATCACAAGAATATGAAGTACATCTTTTCGCAGCATGAGTTAAACATGCAACAGCGACGATGGATGGAGTTAATCAATGATTACAACTGCACCATCGAGTATCATCCTGGTAAGGCAAATGTGGTGGCTGATGTGCTTAGCCGCAAGTCTTCTTCTTCTCTTTCTTCAAAAAAGGCACATTTGAGTTCCTTGATATGCCATAGACGAGATATGCTTGTTTCCTTGCGGCAGATGAATGTGCAGATGGAAGTTTCCTTGTTAGCTGGACTTCTAGCACAGATGCAAGTCAAGCCTATGCTGAGACAACAAATCAAAGATGCACAACAAATAGATGATACAGTACAACTGATCAGATCAGAGTTTGGCAGCAAAAAGCGTGATGGGTTCCATGAGTCCGAGGATGGACTAGTTTGCTATCGTGATAGGATGGTGGTCCCCGATGCTGATGATTTGAGGAAGTTAATGCTCGAGGAAGCACACACATCGATGTAAGCTATGCATCCAGGAGTCACCAAGATGTATCATAGTCTGAAGGACTTGTATTGGTGGCCCGACTTGAAGAAAGATGTAGTCGAGTTCGTGGCTAGGTGTGCAGTTTGTCAGCAAGTCAAGGCTGAGCATCAAAAGCTGGCAGGTACGTTGCAACCCCTACCGATACCATAGTGGAAATGGGATCATATAACCATGGATTTCGTAGTTGGTCTACCCAGGAAAACTAGGAATCATGACTCCATTTGGGTAATAGTGGACAGATTGCCAAAGTCTTCCCATTTCATACTGGTAAAGACAACGTATACAGCTGAGAAGCTCGCTCGAGTATACGTGGATGAGATAATGCGTTTGCACGGTGTGCCAATGACGATAGTTTCTGACAGAGGTCCTCAGTTCATGAGTCGTTTCTGGGAACAGTTGCACAAAGCGTTTGGATGTAGTTGAGTTTCAGCACCACTTTCCACCCACAGAAAGATGGACAGTCTGAGAGGACTATTCAGACTTTGGAAGATCTCCTTCGAGCTTGTGTTTTGCAGTTCTTAGGCAATTGGGACATACATCTCAGTTTGATAGAGTTTGCTTACAACAATAGTTATCAGCGAAGCATTTACATGGCTCCTTATGAGGCCTTATATAGAAGGTAGTGCAAATCTCCTTTATGTTGGTATGAGTCTGGTGAATATCAGCTTTTGGGTCCTGAGTTAGTACAACAAACGATAGAAAAGATCAAGGTGATACAACAACAGTTGAACGCGGTGTAGGACAGGCAGAAGTCTTAGGCAGACAATCGCCGACGACCTTTGGAGTTCCAGGTAGGAGACAAAGTGTATCTTAAAGTCTCGCCGTGGAAAGGTGTGCTAAGGTTTGGCTGGAAGGGTAAGGTAGCACCTAGATATATGGGGCCATACCCGATCATAGCATGAGTTGGCAAGGTAACTTACAAGTTGGAGCTTCCGCCAGAGTTGTACAGGTTACATCCAGTGTTCCATGTCAGTATGCTGAAGAAAAGTCATCCGGATACAGGGACAATGATACATTCAGACGAAGTTGAGCTTGATGAAGATGTGACCTACGAGGAAGGTCCTGTGATGATTCTTGACAGAAGAGTTAAGAAGCTGAAGAGGAAGGACCTGGCTCTTGTGAAGGTTCTTTGGCGTCATCGTGGCATTGAAGAAGCCACATGGGAGCTTGAGGAAGAGATGAGGAGGAAGTATCCCTCGCTTTTCTCTTTGGATTTCGAGGACGAAATCCCTTTGTAGGTGGTTAGCCTGTAAGGACCCTGACCTCTGTTTAGGGCTTATCATGTTTGCTTTGCTTAACCCTGATGCTTAGTTGCTTGCTAATCACCTTTAGTGGTGATTAGGGTTTGCTTGTGCTTTGTTGAGAGTTGGAGGTGCTACTTGCAAATAACCCAAGTCTAGGGTTTGTGGGCAAGTTTGTCACCTTGAGAGGTGTTCCTCCCCCTCCTTGCTTCCTCTAGTGTTGAGAGGAAGGTTTGGGCTCGTTGCTTGAGTTCCTTTGGGCTTGGTTGAGCTTGTTGGGCTTTGTGGTGCCTTGTCTTTGCTTCTTTGGACCTTGTGTCAGGCAAGAGTGCCCTGTGTCGGCCTAGGTGTGTTGGCCTGTGTTTGTGTCGGCCATGGTGTGGGTGTGTCGGTCATGGTGTGGAGGTGTGTCACCCATGGACCCTTTGACCTTCTTTGACCTCATTTGTGTCACCACTAGTGGACACTTGGTGCTTGATGCTTGCATGTGGCAATGGCCTTGGACATGTGTTTAGGGCATGTTAGAGTGGTGGCTTTGCCCTTAGACAAGTGTCCCTAGGTGGGAGACACCTTGCCTTATCTTCCCTTGGTTTCTCCTCCATCCCCTCCTATATATGTGTTTCCTTTTCCTTGCTAAGGATCCCTTTAGTTCCTTAGTCTGCCTCTCCTTGGTGGACGTCACCCTTCTTCCTTTGCAAGCTTGGTGGTTGATCCTTCTTGGAGTCTCCTTCTTCCTCTAGTGGTGGCCGAACCCTAGAGTGCCTTGCTCTTCTTCTTGTGGTGGTTCTTGGAGCTTGGAGCTTGGAGTTTGCTTAAGGCGGGTTACATAACTCCTAACCCTAACTATACTACCTCTACTATATTCTTATATGTCGTTTATGATCATATCGTCTATGCATGTTGCTAGTTTAGTTTCTTGCTTAGTTTCTTCTTGTTGGCCGAACCTATGTTCTAGGGTTTCTTGGTGAGCAACACTCCTTTCTCTCCTTGGTCTAGAGGAGTGAGTTTGAGTTCTAGTATCATGGGAAACACTCCTCTCTCATTTAAGTTGAGAGGTGAGCTTGTGTTCTAGTTGCTTAAGCAACACCCTCCTCTCACCATGGACTTGAAAGGTGAGCTATGTAGTGGTTGTGGACCTTGGTTGTGGTTGAACCTTGTGTTGCCCGATTGGTGTTAAGAAGCTTGGAAATACCACTCTCTCTTGATAGTTGAGAGATGATTCATCTTCTTGATCCTTTAGGGTTTTGGTGCCCTTGTGCTTGAGGTTGGTGACGATCTTGTGGAGTTGCATCTTGGTCGATATGGCTTTGGGGTTGGTGTTGCCCGATATCCCCTATGGATCTTGAGCCTTGGACGAAACATGTTGTGGGTGTATCGGGCATCATACCTTGATGAAGTACCCTGCCCGATACACTTAGCCTATGAGATGGCTTGGTGTCATTGTACTTGAGGTGTGGAGTTTGTTAGTTAGTTCTGTTATGTTGTGATGGGCGTCACACTCCTGGTTGCTGACCTTTGTGTGTCGGGGATCACACCTGGTTGTGTATCCTGCCCGACACACCTTGCTCAAGTGGTGGTTTGGTGTTGTCACCTTGAACGATAAGGGGCGTTATGATGTTCTGGTCTTGTGTCGAGCGTTACACCTCAGTTTTTGCCTTGAGTGTTGGCCAGTAGGTCATGGCTAGGTTAGATGAACGTCAGGCTGAGTTGTACCCTTGGGCGTCATGCCTTGTTTAGTGGTGCTGCCCGACACACCTTGTGCGTGATGCGTCGTTGCACGATACACCCCTTAGACTGAGCTGCACATTGTATATGGATGCCCGTTGAACCTAATGAACGACATGCCCATAAGCCCAGTTGCCCGACATGCCTTGTGACCGTTGTACCTACGTTGCACGACACAACGTTGCACACTACACATGAGTGCATGATATGGCTTGGATCCTTGCTGCCTGATACCTTGCTGTGTGCTTGGCCGATATATGGCTGGTTGGCTTGACCGTTATGGGGTTGTAGTGGTTGGGCGATATGGGAGAGTACCCTACCTGATACAACCTTTAGTGAGGGTTCCCTACCCGATACTACCTTTGGTGAGGGTAGTGGGCGCCTCTAGTGAGGGTTTTGTTCCTTTTGGAAAACATATATGTCAGCGTTCGCTCATGCAATCACGATTGATTTATGATAGTCATCCCTGACATACTTGATAGTTGATATAATGGATCACATCTATGTAGCTTGACATGGTAGTACCTGTGTTTATGATAATCTTGAATCATCTATATAATGCTAAGGAAATGGTAAGCATATAAGATGCTCTGCTTGATGATATGACCTATGTATATGATTACAGGTTGAGGCATGAATGATAAATCATATAATCATCAATACTGCTCTATGTTGGATAAAATGATTCTTCTATTAATCCTTGATGATTGTGCATACTAACCTTACAGGTGTTGCATTTAGATGCATAGCCAGGCAAAGGGCTATGAGGTATTTATGTTTGAGTAACATTGCTTTAATGGTTACTCTTGTTGATGAGATAACATGCATGGTGTGTTTGGTCGGAAGACCTGAGTTTGGCTAGAGTGCCTTAATGAGATGTTATTCTCTAATGATAATCTGGGATTGCTATCCCACGGTGACGATGTAAGCCTTGAGGGGTAGAGACACTATGTGATGAGGGATTGAGATCCCATGGCAATGTAATGTTGGATCCTTGTAATGGATCTAGATGATGTTGAGTTTCATGTTGTTTATTCTTGTTATAGTCTGCATGCTATACAACTTGATTGCCTCAATAATCCACTTAAAATATACTAACTAATCACAGTGGAACATATCATGTAGTTTTCCCTGGCCATAGATCCATCATCGTCAGGAGCTGGTGATGGTGAAACAGGTTCTCCTGCGGGTTAAACTGGAAGCGCATATTGTTGAATATGTGTGGTTTCTCCTAGCCTGAAATAGAGAGGACACGAGTGCAGCTATAGTTGCAGGCTCGGGATATATATATAGATCATGGTGAACAAGCCCATGGCTCAGTGTGATAGAGCATGAATGCGTTCATGGCTCAGAGCACGGTGAACTGACCCGTGGCTGAGATATACTAGCACCGTGACCTGTACCGAGGCGGGCTAGAGAAGGGTAGCCTATGGAGCTGACCCTGAGGCTGAGGCCACTTAAGCATGAGACTACAATCCTGTTTGTGTTGTACTCATGCACTGACCACGAGGTGGAGAGGTCGTGGAGTCCGGTTCTTCCATTGACCTTGTATGGCACCGGCTTGGGTTTCACAACCGAAGGTTGGATTTGAGCGGTATCGATCACTTCCTCAGGGCATAATAATACATAATCCCGCCAAATAGTATTTATTATTTAAGGCAAAACATGAAACATTGGCTGAGGCCTTGCTTGTGTAGTTAATCTTGTTATACCTGCAGTTACTTATACATTCTTTATGTTATGAGGTAAGATCTTTTAAATCATATCTTGTCAATCATGTTCCATTAAGAAATACTTGGGTACATGCCTTCCGTACTTCTGGCAAGCTTGATGGCATGAACAACTTTACTTCATAAATTGCTCTTGTTATATCTCTTATCAGTTATCTGTTGTTGTTGCTTTCTCTTTTTGAGGTTTTATAGTTTCGGTTGGGAGTTATGTTTCTCCCTGGGACTGTGTGTCTCACCCCGCTGGTTTATATCCTTTTTATGTGTTTGAGCTAGACGTGGTGGTGGTCGCGGAGTTGCGGCCGAGCAGCAAGACGAGCAGTAGAAGGCAAGCAATGGACATGTTGTTGTTTTGGTCATTTTGTAGTAGAGTCTTAGAGTCATCCCTGTACTCTCAGGTCCTTGGGAGTGTTTTGAAGTTGTTTCACGATGTATGGCTGTTGATGTTTTGTATATCCTGCTGCTGGCCGGATGTGGGCCGTTATGTACATATAAACAGGTGAGGAACTCTTGTGATGGCTAGACAGCTGTTCTCCTAAGCTGTGGACGTGTGTCAAGATCTTGTATATGTTTATATAACATGTTTCCTTGCAGGATGAGGACCTAAATGTAATAGTTTATTAGTTTATCTGCTTTCCGCAATCAGCTTTAATTAACCCATGTTTTTGGTAATATGTGGTTATGGTGATTTTTGCACGTTTTCGCATAACACCTCATTGTATGTGTGATAGTGGGATCTGTTGCCACATATTTGGATATCTTGTAACTCGTGAAGGCAATGAATTTGTCTTAGATGATGAGCCAATAACCTATAAAGATGTTATAGAAGGACCATAGTCTGAGAAATGGCTTGAGGCCAAAGATATGAGAAGGAATCCATGTATACCAACAAAGTATGGACTTTGGTGGATCCACCTGAAGGGGTAAAACCCATAGGGTGCAAGTGGGTGTTCAAGAAGAAGACCGACATGAATGGAAAAGTTCAAACCTATAAGGGAAGATTGGTTGCAAAGGGTTTCAGAAAAGTTCGAGGAGTTGACTATGACGAAACCTTTTCTCCAGTGGCCATGGTTAAACCCATCAGGACCATGCTTGCTATTGCAGCTTATCATGATTATGAGATTTGGCAAATTGATGTTAAAACAACATTCCTTAATGGGAATCTTGTGGAGGATGTGTATATGACACAACCTGAGGGGTTTATAGATCGAAAGTTTGCTAATAAAGTCTGTAAGCTACAAAGTTCAATATAAGCATTGAAGCAAGCATCTCAGAGCTAGAATCTTCATATTGATGAGGCGGTCAAAGGGTTTGGCTTGCTTAAAATGAAGATGAACCGTGTGTGTACAAGAAGGTTAGTGGGAGCATAGTGACATTCCTCATATTGTATGTAGATGACATACTATTGATGAGGAATGACATCCCTACTTTACAAAAGGTAAAGGCATGGCTTGGAAATACATTCTCTATGAAATACTTGGCAGAAACATCCTACATCTTGGGAATAAAGATCTAGCGATATAGATCTAGAAGACTTCTTAGACTAAGTCAAAGCACATAAATTGACAAAGTGTTGAAGCAGTTCAACATGGAGAACTCAAAGAGAGGAAACCTACCTACACTGCATGGTGTTCCCTTATCTAGAGCTCAACGTCCCAATTCATGTGAAGAAATGGAACACATCAGTGTGATTCCATATGCCTCAGCAATTGGACTAATCATGTATATAATGTTATGTACCCATCCAGACATCTCATATGATTTAAGCATGACGAATAGATATCAGTCAGATCCACATGATGCTCACTGTATAACCATAAAGAACATCCTAATATACTTGAGAAGGACTAAGGACCATTTCTTGGTCTACGGCAAAGAGGAAGAGTTGGTGGTTAGTGCACCCGCTAGAGGTGCTACACACTATCCGATTAGACTCGACTAGATGTGCCCCACGAGATCGTAACACACAGTGGATTCACTTTCATTATTTATAAAACCTAACTAACACACCTACCTCTACTAAAACAAATACATCCGCAAGCGCATGGGGTCGTGTCGTAGAATAGGTAAGGCGACAAGTATAGGGTCGATCCATAGGGAGAAAAGTGGGCACTAGAGCTAGGTTAGTTTGGCTGGGTTCCTACTGCGGAGACTAGGGTCAAGGGTTTGAAGGTTGTTTTGATTGTTAAACTAAGCAAGCAAGAATGCAATTTAGGGCGAGAATGAAATCTAAGTTAACCCTAGACTAGATTAAGACTAATTAAGAAGGAAAAGACTAAGCAAGGTATGAAAAGGAAAATCACACTAAGGAAAGCAAGAGAAAAGCAAAAGAGCAAGTAAAGACCTAAGCTAGCAAGAACAAATCAAGAATTGGGCAAGAAGCAATCTAGGCAAGAAAAGAGCTAACTAAGCTAACACTAGCTAAGAAAGATGAAAACTAGGGTTTTTAAGCAATTAATGTAGATGTGGGATGTTTAGGGGATGCACTGATCACTAATGTTAGGGGATGGAATATAAACATTATGCTTCCATTTAGATTATCAAAACCAAACAATAAGTTAGAGTCTAATGAATTAACCTAAGCTACTAACTGGCCATGGATAGGCTAGGTTGTGTATAGGGGAACAAGTCCCTACTACCCTTGCGAGGCTCAATTGGGTTAGGGATTATGTTCAATTCAATTAGACTCTAGTCAAGTCTAGGATTCTTCGTTAGACATTCCTAGGGAAATTAGAGGTTGAGGGTAGTAATGGGGAGGTGAAATTAGGGTTTTGGACCCCAATTCCCCCATATTCTAGCCTTGAGAAGGCTCCATGTTAATTGCAATAGAGTCATCTAATATAGCTACTTAGATCTCTCACTTAGGCTTAGGGAGATTGACTAGGATGTAGGAAGATGGGAGGCAACCAAGGGATCCAAGAATTAGACCTAGGGGAAATTCCAAAATTCACACATATAAGCAATTTTCCTAAATTCCTAAGTTATTTCACACACAAACCAACAAGCAATCCATGGAGAATGAGATAGAAATAAAACATAATCATTAACAAATGGAATTATAAAGTTTACATGTCATTTTCCCCAACATGGTATCAACGTAACAATTTGCACCCCAAACAGTCCACCAAAAGGGCATAGCTACTCATGGAAATGGAAAATACAAAAAAAGAGGAGAAAGAGGTAGAAGAAGCCATGGATCTCTGTGTAGATGAAGAAATCCTCCTCTCCAACTACTGTAAGACGTCCTCCTCTCTCCTCCAAGGTGCAAGGGTGTGGAATGAAGGGGATTATGGGTAGGAAGTAGGATAAACTAGTGTTTTAGTGGTGGAAATAGTGAAATGGAGTGGAATGGAGATGGAAATGGAGTGGAATGGAGATGGAAATGTAGTGGAATGGAGAAGGGGCAAAAATGGAGAAGTAGGAGTGAGCTAGGGGTGGCCAAACTCAGCCTCTAGCCACCACCTAGGTATATATAGGTGTGGGGGAAGTACTAGGTTAAATAGGGGTAGCGTGGAAAAAATAGTGGAAAAGTAGCTAGGTTCTGTGAGTAGCACGACCGTGGTGATCACCACAACTGTGGTGGGGGTAAAACGAGTCGTATCAATTAAAATGTCAAAATCACAGGTTGGTGGTCAGTTTTGTACTGAAGCTGGCACAGCTGTGGTGGGGCTACTGTAGCACGACTGTGGTGGTCACAACGGTCGTGAGGGAAAAAATAGAATGAACATGGGAATTATGGTTTTCTGGGATTGGTAGCACGACCGTTCTGGCCAGCACGACCGTGCTAGGAACTCCCAAAATGGCTATTCCTGATAGCACGATCGTTCTGGCCAATTGGGTCAATTTTTGAAGATTCTGCTGATTGGGGCTTGTCCCAGAATGGCCATTCCATGGTAGCGCGGCCGTTCTGGGGTCCTTCCCCTGCATTTGAGTCTTGAACTTAGCCATCCATAAAGGTGATTGCTTCAATACATTCTTTGACCACTTGGGGTAGGTTGGGAGTGGTTTTGGCCTCATTTTGGGCTCCTCCAAGCTTGGGGATATCCTAGATACAATCATCTTCTCTCCATTCCATCAAGTACTGGCCAAAGTACCTATTAAAAATGCAAAAATCATCCATAAGTGCATTTTTCACAAATATGCATATTAGTGGAAATAACATGTAATATAACTTGTATAGATGTGATTGAAATACAAAATGACACAAGATGAAGCCCTAGAATAGGGCTATATCACCACCCCAAACTAGCATACTTTCCTCAAGTATGCTCCAACTCAATCTCTCTAAAATTGTTTCACATCAAGAAATGGAAAAAGCAGTGTTAGAGATGATTATTGACTAAATGAGATCAATGTTGACTAAGTACATGTATCCCACCTCTCCCCTCTCCTACTTTCAAAAACCAATCATGAAAAGAGCACAAAGCATATGAACTTCAAATATAGTGCATAAAACACACAAGCTATCCATATTTCTTTCATGTGTTTGGGGGTAGACCGTTTCATGATGGTGTTAATCAAGTATGACTAGGAGTGTTGTTTCACCTTCATGCATTCAACCTTATGTTTCAAATCACACCAAATGACCCACGTGGCTATGAAATGGGAAAAAAGAGATAGGTTTGATGTTTCCTAGCTCAATGGGTATGAAAATGGAAGAAAGGATTGCAGTAAGATTTTGGAGTGCTATTACATATAACATTCATTTTTTTCTTTCTTTACTAGCAAACACACACGTGCACATGCACGTGCCTTATTAAAGTGCAAAACTTATTATTTATATTGAAAAAGAATAAAAACATTTATATTTTTTGTATGTTAATAAAACTAAACATCAAACATCTGTAAATATATAATATAATTAGATACATCAATATAATCATGGATATATATCTGAACTATTATTCCTATGTAATATAGTTAGATGCATCCACATTGCATATATTACTCTCACTACAAATAAATTTCTTACTATTCATTATTGTTCAAGTGTTAAAAAATATGTGGGCAATTGGATAATTTCTTTAAAAGATAAAAGATGCACGAAAGAGTTAGATTGCATTATCAGTAAAATCTTAGATGATTAACAAAAATTATGTGGATTCTAATTGAAGGAATATGAAGGGAAGATGAAAGAGATGAGATAGATAATTAGAATAAAAAAAATGAAGATAAAGCATTGAAAGATAGTGGATGAAGTTGGGCTATTCCTAGGAATTAGGGGGATCTTTTTATGGGCTAAGAGAGAGACAATAGGATAGTATAAGTAGAGAGAAAACAAACAAAATTATGGATGGGAAAAACAATACGGAGAATAAAAAAATCAAAGAGAGTGAACTTTTTTATTAAATTCTTAAATCCTTATTTGTTTGAATTAAATGAACATTTTAAAATGGTATGGATTCTATAATTTTATATTAGCTTGGGATTTAAATATTTTAGGGAATGCATAATTTGATAAATTTGTAATGGTGCTCAGATTTTTTTAACAAAGTAAAGAAAGTTTTATTTTGATGATATTTTTTCTGAACAACATTATGTAATGAAAAAGAAGATATTGGTTTCTAATTCAAACTGCATACCTATTTATAAAGAATTTCAAACCATGTTACTATTATCTATTTGACAAGCTCTAATTAAAGAAATTGACAGAGTTGAACATGGTTTAAGGGGTACATGGAATAGATTTCAATATTTTTTCTTGATTTTCTTTGTGATTATCTATTTATTGAGAGTGTCACAAAGAATTGAAGGTGACAAGCTCTAATCAAGATTTCAATGTTTGTTCTTGATTTTCTCTTATAAAATTTTCTTTCTAATCTCTTTCATGTACCCCTTGAACCTCGCACATCGAGAGTGCCACAAAGAATCGAAGGTGACAATTAATAGATAAATTTTCTCCTTTCTAAAAATTTATATAAAAATAGTGAGAGAGAGAGTTAAGGGAGTAAACAATTTTTAAAAGATTATTCTTTGTTTAGTTGGGATATATTCTTCAACCGTTTTCACTACACAAATTATATATAGAGACTTAGACTTTTATGTTGCAAAATGATTATATGTCACAGAGATTGTGAAATAAGATAATATGATACATCATATCTAAAGTACATCTTAACAACAACATACTCAGACAATAAAACCAGATCATGTGAGATTGAGTGCGTCAATAAGTGGTACATTAAATCATTTACATCTGAAATGTCTTATAAATAAAAAATATTAATTTTTCTTTTAAAGCCATGTTCGGTATTTGCATTCCATATAGGGCAGTAAGCTTCTACTGTTAAAAGGTACATATACCTTATTTTATAGAAAATATAATATTTTTTCAAAAATAATTTATTTCAAAATGGTGCTTATATGGATATACTATTTCATATTTACAAAATAAACAATTTATTAAAATATTATTTACATATTCTTTGTGTCAATCAATAATGTACCATTGTGGTTTATAAAAATATAACTATATTTACCTTAAATGGACATGTTTTGAAAATGTAAAAAAAATGTACTATAGTAACTAAATTTTTGAAGAAAAATTAGAATCAATTTAAATTTACCATTGTCACTTATAAAGAAAATTGCCATCATTATTAAATTTTGAAATGGACTATAAAACTATGAGTATGTGATGTTTACATATTGTTTCTTTCCAATGTCTTTCTTTTTTAAATGTGATATGTCTCAAATATGACATTGATTCAATAAAATAATTTCAGAAACATATATAGATATGTTAAAAAAATTATATGAGATGGTCCCCTATCTTTAGAAACAAAATTAAAATCTAACTTTAAGAAAGATACAGAGCCATGCATGTGGGGAGCTTGGATGGTGAGGGAGAAGTAGGGGAGACTTATTAGGAAAGATTTCCCCACGGAATTGTTTAGCAAGAAATAGATGAAGAATGAACATGAAATGGGGAGATTTATTAGCAAAGATCTTGTTATAGAATATTATTTAGTGGGAAACGGATCCTAGACGAGACTAAAAAATAAAGATAACATTTAACGAAAACATTTGAAGATGGTTACTTTAGAATGAGTAATAATGGCCCAGAAATAACAATTTAGACATGTTTGAGAAGGGATGAGAGTGCGAGTAATTAGTAGGGAGAACGGGGAGTTGATAAGTTGACATTGAAATTGGAAAAATAGTTAAAAATGACAGGAGAAAAGAGATCATTTGTAGAGCTGAGACCTAATATGTGACTGTCAAGTAACTCGTCTAGTATTCAGTTACTTGTTGAATAGGTCAAACAATTCCTTTTCGTTCTATTGTGTGCAGTAAGGGGTTTCAAATTGTTACTCCAGCTATTAAGAAGATATTATGTACTCCACTCATTAAGAAGATGTTATGCTGGTCGGTCAAGTGCACATGGGGAGTGGTGTCAAGCAATTATAGGGAGAGAGAAGAGACTTAAGATCATGGTTTAAAAAAAAAACTACGAAAGAAATTTATATGTTGACAATCATAAAGAAAATATTACTTCCATGAATGTATATGTTAATAAAATAAATAATGCAAATGTAGAAAGCTCTGAACTAATATGAGATTTTACTCATATTTCTTTCTAGTCTACATTTTAAACCACTGAGTAACATTAATAGCAAACATATCTAGATCAATAATTTCTTAAAAACACGTCAAACATTGTTATTATAAAAGAACATGAAGAGAAAATGATGGTGAGAGGGAAGTTAAAATTTTTATTGGTAGGAGAAATAACAAGTGCTTTAGTTTTTATAAAGCTTCTCCGTGTTTCTAAAACAGAAAATTAATGTTCAAAGGAAAACCATAATACCATACAAATGATTATCAGGTTGATTCCTTCTTCCACATACTATATGTATCTAATAACCTTTCATTAAATTTTTATTAGTCTAATAAAAGATTACTGCAGATGAACATGAAATGGAAGGAGGTAAAGGTACATGATGGTGTCTCCTTATTAGAATTAGACTTTCAAGATCTCCGCAGCAGCCTGATACATGCTTTCTTCTTGAGTGCAATGTTGGATTTGAAGTCTTCTTCACAGTCTAGTAGAAATCCAAACAATCTAAAACGTGAATCAGATTGTGGACAAAAGGAAAGCATTGTCCAAGAAAATCCAGATTTAAAGAAAGTTTGATGAGCGACCAGAAGTGGTTGCATCGAGTGATGGCTAGCTCATACAGGAGGCTTCCTGGAATCGCAATGGCATGCTAGGTGTGCCTCGGTTTGTCCTTCCTTCAAGGGAGATGAGGCACCCGACGTAACCATATAAGAAGCCCAAACCCACCCGAAAATCTCTGGTTAATGCATTTTTTTGAAGCAGCTGAGCCAGACTTTCGGGCGTTGATTTCTATGGGCGGGCCCCCATTCTTGTGTCTGTCATCAATGTTGACACTACACCGTGGAGACCAGGATCCACACATTGGCATTTTTCGACATCCTCCTCCCTTCATGGTCTGAAGCCAGTCGCACATGAGGAATCACTCTTCAACCATAGCCTCTTGGTGGACCACCTCTGGGTAGCCAGGAATTGTCAGCGGAAGACATGATTGCTGGTGAGTGGGTGTCACCATATTCTACATCCACAATCCTCAGTGTGGTGGAGGCCGTCGGCACTAAAGGGCAGTAGTGCTTACAGCGGCGAAGAAGCAAAGCAGTGAGGACAGACCACCTGATTTCTAATGGGTGGGGCTGCCATCTACTATATTTACGATCCCCAATGTGTTGGCTTTCATTGGGACTGAAGGTAGTAGTGCTTATGGTGGCAGAGAAACAAAGCCAGAGGGGACATCGATGGAAGAAGGTTTGAGTAGGAGTGCCACCAGAGTAATTGGTGAGTGTCACAACAGGAGAGAGAGTGGGGGTAGAGAGGTGGTGGGGATAACTTATATTGGGGTGGTAAGATAACAAGAGTTTGAATTTTCTAATCGGCGCCAACAAATTGTGGTTGAGGACCCATTTTTGTTGGGATGCTCGATGACAATGATGGGGTAGAGAGCACGTGGTGATGAACAATTGCTTTTGGGAGAAAAAAAAACAAATAAAAATACAAAAAATGGTAGAAAATTGTGAGACGAGAGAGTCAAGGAGGTTGCAGTATTTTGAATTGCTGCAATCTGATTGGTTCGGAGATTTTGGTAGTGGGCAAAATGGCATACTTGTAATTTACTAAAAAAACTCCCTCTTTTTATAGTAGTATAGATTTAGATGCTCTTAAATAGGAGCATCTTTTATTTTCTTTTTTAATTTTTTTTCTGTTTTCTTTTTTCATTGCCCTTGGAGTAGATAGGGTACATGGTGATGAGAGTGAAGCGGTGAGATATAGATGTGGGCACCCCAAACTTTTGGAGGTGGCCACAACTGATATGTGCACTTTGTCATCCTTTCATGAGGTGGAGGGGTAAGAAGACGGTGAGTGAATAGTCAGGTCAAAGAGGGGTCACTGGCATGATTCTCAACATAAGGTATCCTGCATGAAAATTAATCCAACACTTCATCCAACAATATCACACCACATGAATGAACAACCTATAACTGATACTTCAATCAAGTGATTTCATAGGCACTAAGCGCTCATAGCTTGTTCAAGTCACAATTCAGCAAAATCATTCACAAACCCAAGAGAGGTGGTGCGCATGTAAAAAGTCAAGAATTGATACCATTTAGCAATAAATAGAGATAATTCACTTGCATTTATCAATTGTCATCATTGTTAATTCAAAAAGTAGAGATTGGGTTGAAACACACTTCTAGGAAAGAAATCTCAAGTTTGGGCAAAATTGGCCAAATAGTGCCAAGTTTCCTTCAATTACATCTAAGCCTATATTATTGAACTTAAAGCAGTAAACAAGCAAATCCTAGCTGAAACATGAAAAAATTACCAAAAATCTACACGATATTCAATGCATGGAAAAAAGAGCATTTTTTTTTGAAAATTACGCAAAAATCGCAAGAAAATGAACTACATGGCATGCAGGTATGCAAAGCAAGCACAAAAATCATGGATACATAAGTATGAGAGATGGTTATACTGTTTGATCATCTTGAGAAAAAATTTCGAGCAAGGAACATACAGAAAAGTGAGGTAGGGAAAGGGCTTACTGCCCTACCACCCCAAACTTTTAAACCATGTTATCCTCAATATGAAATAGAAGTCTAAGTTGATAGGGTAGGGGGAATGGAGTCATGGTAGACAAACACCAACATGGGGGATAGATCTCAAGGTGTCTAGTGAGTAGGGGATATCCACCACAGGGTTTTGTATTGCCTCCACCACAACCGTGTTGATCTCCTTCCTATAGCTTTCATACTGATTTGCAATCTTCTCTTCAATTGCGATCTTCTCCTTGGTTGGCTCTTCCATGCATAATATTTCCTCCATTGTACCTGTTCTAAAATGATTCAAAAACAAAAAAACCATCAAGTGTAGTGTGTGTGTTTTTTTTTCTTGGAAAGTGTAAAAACAAAGCAAAAGTATAAAAAATGAGAGGTCGAGTGAAAAATTCCCCAAACCTAGGTGTGTTGCCTCCCACAAGAACTAAGTTTCTTGCCTTCAGCTTAGCTTCTTGGGGATTCTTCAATAAATCATCCATTTGGCACCCTCATGTGACCATTATTACAAAACATGCATCCCTCATTTACACTCAAATTATTTTCCTCATCCCTTTGATCACAATAATCATCATCAAATGTTCCATCTTGATCTTATTTTCCCAAATGATCATTCAAACTTGTGAAGTGGTCATGTCTAATATCCCTATCTCAGACCCACTGGGTTGGGGTTTTGTACATGTTGATCTTGCTCTTCATGTCCATGAATGAAACCATCATGGTCCTGCTGCGTACACGAATCTCGACATCAAATGTAGATAAGAACGACCTTCCCAAGATGATGGGAATCTTCCTATCCTCCAGCTCCATATCAAGTACAATGAAATCTGCTGGGAACACTGCGCCTTTCTCTTTATCTATCATCACCAAGACATCATCCTCTCTACCCCTAGGCACTTTTATGGACCTATCCGCCAATTGGAGAGTGCAATGTGCCAATTTCAACTTGCCTAAGCCCAACTCAACATAGACATTGTATGGCATCAAATTCACACTAGATCCCAAATCAAGAAAGGACATGTCTATGTGATGTCCCCCTATATAACTAGGTATGAGTGGGGCTCCTGGGTCTTTTCTCTTCACGGGAAGTGAATGATGTTAGATGGAGCTCACTTGTTCAATCAATTTTACTTTCTTTGAAATCCTCCCTGTCGACCTTCTCTGCACAGTGCATAGATTCTTGAGGAACTTGGCATACGATGGGATTTTCTTGATAGCATCTAAGACTGGGACATTCACCTTCACTTGGCGAAACACCTCAAGAATATCGACATTGTGCTTCTTCCTCCTCCTTATTTCTGGTGGCTCATCTAGTGCTTCAAAGAATGGAGGATCATTGGCTTTTTCCTTGCTTGCATCAATGTGAGGTGGAACACTAGGGATGGTAGGACCTGCAAATGGAGAATGGAGTGGAGCACATGGTATCCCAACATCAACATGATGTATCACTGAATCATTTTCATAAATTTTAATCATCTTATCATCACTTGGATACTTTTGCTTTACTTTATCAACCTTTCTTTGACATGCGGGCTGCTCAAGAGGTTTCCCACTCCTTAGAACTGTCACAAAACTTCCTTGCTCATGGTGGAGAGGGGGAGCTATTTGTGGCTGTGGAGGAGGTGGAGGTGACAGTTGGGGTTGAAATTGAGGTGGAGGGAAGAATTGAGGTTGGAAGGTGAATTGTTGGGAAAATGGTGGTGATGGAGGGGGAGGTGGAGTATAAGGCTTGGGATTGCCTTGGAAATGGTAGATGTGCTGCACTTACATGGGAGGTAGATTGTAAAAAACTTGAGAAGAGGGCATGGGTCCACTTGCTTCATGATAGCTCATGATGGGCTTTGAAGACAACTTTTCTTCTTGGAGAGCGATTATGGAATATAGCTGCTCTACTTTCTCTTCTAGCCTTGCAACATCTTTTTGAACATCATCAAATATTTTCAATCTAGAGAGAACCTCTTCCTCAAACCTTGAGCTATATTTTGGACTTTGTGGCTCTTGGTAGCTATAGGAGTGAGGTGTCTTCTTTTCCTCACCATAGAACTCAATAAAGTTGACTGGGTGGGAAGGAACATTTGTCACCTGGTTCTTCATGAAGCTCACCATGTCACCAAGAATCTTCATCACTTGCAGGCTTGAGTCATTATGAGTAGGAGGTGTCAAACCAAAGGCATAACCCCTATCATTCATCATGCTAGAAGCTCAAATTCTTGATCCTTCAGCCAACTGCTCAAACAAAGGCCATATATCCTCAGGTGGCCTAGCCATGAAAACTCCATATGAGGAATCCACTATGTCTTGGCCCTTTAGAGACAAATCAGAGTAGAATTATTGAAATAGATGCCAAAAAGGGATCTCATGGTGAAGGAACTCTCTCAAAAGTTTCTTAAATCCTTCCCATGCATTATGAAACTGCTCATTGCCCATTTGACTAAAACTTGTCATGACACGCCGTATTTATGTTTACCTTGCTATAGAGTAGAATTGTCTCAAGAAGGCATTCCTCATTGTTTCCCAACTCATGATGTCCCTTCTTGAGTCATACCAATCTGTAGCTCTATCTATGAGGGAGAAAGAGAACAAGGTCAACCAGATTGTATCATCACTAGCCGTTGGTGTCCCAAAGGTGGAGCATACTGCAAGAAAGGAATCCAAATGCTTGTAGGGGTTCTCACTCTTTGAGCCATAAAATATGGGTAGGAGCCCAAGAAGACCTGAAGGAATAGAGAATTGCTCCCCTGGCATTTGATCAACCCTTCTAGCAATTGGAAATTTATAGTTGTTAGGCATGAAGTAGTCTTGAAAAGGCTTGTGTTGTGCATTTTGGCCTTCCATCTTGTTTCCTTCCGAATGACTTGTCACATGCACAAAGCACAACCAAACAAAAGAAAGAAAGTTAGTAA
Source organism: Alisma plantago-aquatica (assembly GCA_963693085.1). Classification (NCBI taxonomy): domain Eukaryota; kingdom Viridiplantae; phylum Streptophyta; class Magnoliopsida; order Alismatales; family Alismataceae; genus Alisma; species Alisma plantago-aquatica. The sequence goes on from OY856411.1 coordinate 118,332,613, forward strand.
ACCAATATACACAAAGAATGAAAAGAATAATGAATAAAGAATAGCAATGATTAGGGTAGTAGGAAAAGTCAAAGCAAACCTTACTAGCTAGGCCGAGTGCCTTTCTCCCCGGAAACGACGCTAGAAAGCTTGGTGCACCCTCTAGAGGTGCTACACACTATCCGATTAGACTTGACTAGATGCACCCCATGAGAGTCGAAACAAATGGTGGATTCACTTTTGATATTTATAAAACCTAACTAACACACCTACATCTACTAAAACAACTACACTCGCAAGTGCACAGGGTCGTGTCAAAGTATAGGTAAGGTGGCAAGTATAGGGTCAATCCACAGGGAGAAAAGGGGGCATTAGAGCTAGGTTAGTTTGGCTGGGTTGCTACTGCGGAGACTAGGGTTTAGCGTTTGAAGGTTGTTTTGATTGTTAAACTAAGTTAAGCAAGAAAGAAATTAAGGATAAGAATGAAGTCTAAGTTAACCCTAGTATAGATTAAGACTAATTAAGCAAGAAAACACTAAGCTAGGTATGAAAAACCAAATCGTACTAAGGGAAGCAAGAGAAAAGCAAAAGAGCAAGTAAAGACTAAAACTAGCAAGAACAAACCAAGAACAGGGCAAGAAGCTATCTAGGCAAGAAAAGAGCTAACCAAGCTAACACTAGCTAAGCAATATGAAAACTAGGGTTTTAAAGCAATTAATGAAGATGTGGGCTCTTTAGGGAACACACTTAACTCTTAAGTTGGGGGATGACATATAAACATTATGATTCCATTTAGATTATCCAAACCAAACAACAAGTTAGAGTCTAATGAATTAACCTAAGGTACTAACTGGCCATGGATAGGCTAGGTTGTGTATAGGGGAACTAGTCCCTAACACTCCCTACTACCCTTGCGAGGCTCAATTAGGTTAGGGATTAGGTTCAATTCAATTCTAATTTAGTCAAGTCTAGGTTTCTAGATTAGACATTTCTAGGGCAATTAGGGGCTGAGGGTAGTAATGTGGAGGTGAAATTAGGGTTTTGGACCCCAATTCCCCCATATTCTAGCCTTGAGAAGGCTCCATGATAATTGCACTAGTGTCACCTAATATAGCTACTTATATCTCTCACTTAGGCTTAGGGAGATTGATTAGGATGTAGGAAGATGGGAGGCAACCTAGGGATCCAAGAATTGGACCTAGGGGCAAATCCCAACATTCACACGTATAAGAAATTTTCCTAAATTCCCAAGTGATTTCACATACAAACCAACAAGAAATCCATGGAAACTATGATAGAAATAAAAAATAATCATTAAAAAATGAAATTACAAAGTTTACATGTCATTTCCCCCCAACATGGTATCAAAGTAACATTTTACACCCCAAACAGCCCACCAAAAGGGGACTAGCTACTCATGGAAATGGAAAATACAAAAAGAGAGGAGAAAGAGGTAGAAGAAGCCATGGATCTTGGTGTAGATGAAGAAATCCTCCTCTACAGCTGCTGCAAGATGTCCTCCTCTCTCCTAAAAGGTGCAAGGGTGTGGATCGAAGGGGATTATGGGTAGGAACTAGGATAAACTAGTCTTTTGGTGGTGCAAATGGTGAAATGGAGTGGAATGGAGGGGGAAATGGAGTAGAATGGCTAAGGGGCAAAAATGGAGTGGTAGGAGTGAGCTAGGGGTGGCCAACCTTGGCCTCCAGCCACCAGCTAGGTATATATAGGTGTGGGTCAAGCACAAGGTTAAGTAGGGGTAGTATGGAAAAAATAGTGGAAAAGTAGCTAGGTTCTATGAGTAGCACGACCGTGGTGGGTAGGGGTGATTACGTTTGCGGTGGGGTAAAATGGGTCATATCAATTAAAAAATCACAGGTTGGTGGTCAATTTTGTTCTAAAGATGGCACAACCGTTGTGGACACCAAGGCCACGGTGGGGCTATGGTAGCATGACTGTGGCAGTCACAATGGTTGTGGGGAAAAAATAGAATGAACAGGGGAATTTTGGGTTTCTGGGACTGGTAGCACGACCGCTTTGGCCAACACGGCTATGCTGGGAACTCCAAAAATGGCCATTCTTGATAGCACGACTGTTCTGGACAACTAGGTCAATTTTTGAAGATTTTATTGATTGGGACATGTCCTAGAACGACCATTCCATGGTAGCACGGCCATTTTGGGGTCCTTTCCCTGCATTTCAGTCTTGAACTTGGCCATCCATAAAGGTTATTACTTCAATACATTCTTTGACCACTTGGGGTAGGTTGGGAGTGGTTTTGGCCTCATTTTGGGCTCCTCCAAGCCTAGGGAAACCCTAGATTCAACCATCTTCTCTCCATTCCATCAAGTAGTGGCCAAAGTACCTATAAAACATGCAAAATCATCCATAAGTGCATTTTACACAAATATGCATATTATGGGAAATAACATGTAATATAATAGGTATAGATGTGATTGAAATGGAAAATGACACAAGTTGAAGCCCTAGAATAGGGCTGAATCACCACCCCAAACTTGAAACATACTTGTCCTCAAGTATTCTCCAACTCAATCTCTCTAAAATTATTTCACATCAAGAAATGGAAAATGCAATGTAAGAGATGATTATTGACTAAATGAGATCAATGTTGACTAAGTACATGTATCCCACCTCTCTCCTCTCCTACTTTCACAAACCAATCATGAAAAGAGCACAAAGCATATAATAATTGGTTTGCTGCGCGTGAGTTGGTGCGTGCGGCGATCGGGTGCGTGCGGCGATCAGGAGGCGATCGGATTTCCCTGTGCGTGACCCCGGCGGCGCTGCCGCCCACACGCCCCGGCAAGGCATCCCGCCTATCGGGGGCCACCCTTTCGATTTTGCTGGTTTGCCCGAGAGAGGAGGATGCTATCGTCGCCGCTTCTACGTAGGGTTACGAGACAGAGTACGCAACAGGCCGTTGCGGAAAGGAGAAATTTTTTTGCGGCGACTGCCGTCCCAACGGAGGAGGTGCTTCCGGACGTGAGAATGGTCATGGGAAATATCGAAGAAGAAGGACGTATCAACCCGACACCACCTAGGGTTGCTACAGAGGAAGGTCAGAGTAAGGGACGACCGGATGATACCTCTAGGGGTTCTGTAGCGGAACCTAGGGTTTCGGTTGAAGAAGTGCAGGAAGGAGGGGGAGACGATCTGTCTGAAGCTACACGAGGGGAGGTTCCTATGACGAACAAGGACGTGGGCATGACACAGCTGCAGTCGGGGTCATCAGTGCCGTCGCAGGGATCACCGCCGCATGGGACGCAGCCGCTGGGAACTTCGATGCCGCAGCCAGGACTGGGGGAGCAAAACTGCGTGAGGCCGATGCAGCAGCCAAGAACGACGCCTCTCTATGGAGTCCCACATGACTCATGCTTTTGATGTTTAGGAAGAGGTCACTGGAAAGCGCAGTGTAAGAACAACAAGGTGTGTTATGTATGCAGGAAACCGGGTCACGTTGCAGCTAGATGCAGGTTTAAGCCTACGCAGAACGTCCAGCAGGTTCGACTGCCCAACCTGCAGTCGTCGGTGGCTTTCCCTCCGCTGCCATCAGGTATACCGGCTAGGGGTGCTCCGCAGCACGTCCCCAAGAGGTTATCGGTGGACATTGGACCAGACGATGATAGAAGAAAGTAGAAGATGGAAGCGTTGCAGAGGGCTATAGAGATTTCATGGGCGAGTGACTCTTCTTGGGTGGAGGTTCTTCTGATTCTGAGAAGGGCATGGCCTAGCGCAGCTGATCTATATAGATTTGAGACAATAAAAGCCATTGCTTTTTTCTCCTGTAGCGATGAAGCTAAGGAGATGATTGAGAAGGGTTTACCGACAGATAGCAGATGCAAGATTACGATCAGACACATGGTGGATGGAGAGCAGCATCAGCGTAAAGAAGCTTTCTGGTTCTAGATGTCTGGGCTACCTATCGTTTGCAGGGATGATGAATCAATTACTAGACTTGTTCGACCCTTTGGGAATCTTGTTAATATATCTGACTGGCAGAGAGAAGATGATGATGTTTCGGGCATCCTCATCCTTGTTGAAGCTTTCAATGAAGATGTCCCACAATTCATTTCAGTTACTTTTGGTGATAGAAGAACGGTGGTACAACTCAATATGATAGCTAGAGGAAGGATTGGCAGTAACTCTTTCACGATGACATAGGTGGGGGTGGATTATGGGGTTCCAAAGGATGTGATGGTTAGGAAAGAGAAGGTATCAATGTCTCAGGCTTTAGTGGTCGCTCCGGTCAGGGAAGCACACCGTTCTCGAGAGGCTTCACCTTCCAGGCAGCAACATGCAAGATTTGATAGGTCACCAAGGAGAATGATTGTAGATGGGGACAGATATAGGAGACATCTTCCGCATATGAGATTGGAGGAATTCTTTGTGGGTCATTCTGATAGATACAGAGCACGCAGCAGACATAGCAGATCAAGAAGAAGGTCGGTCTCTAGAAGACCAGAGCATCGCCCTTTCAGATACAGGTCTGGGGTGACGAGAGAGCAATCTAGAAGGGAATTTTTCCTGGATGACAGCGAAGTTTATGAGGACGTCTATGATGAGGATGGATGGAGGTATAGCAGCTAGGCAGAGCTCCCCTACAGGTGTTTTGTTTTTTTGAGATAGCGGTACTCTTGTTTTTTATGAATTGTACGTCCTTATTCTGGAATATTAGAGGAGCTGCCAATAACCCTACGCAAAGAGTTTTGGGAAGAATTTGTAGAAGATTCAAACTTGGGATTGTTTTCCTTTTCGAGCCTTTCCTTCATGCTGAGGTTGCTGAGGAGCTGTTGGATATTGTCCGGTTGGATTGGGCTACTGACAATTCTGATGAGGGGGGAAAGGTCTGGTTCTTTGTGGAGAGGAGTATGAACCCGGTTGTCTTTAGGAGCCACAAACAGCATATCACAGTGAAGATTGACAATGGAGATGATACCTGTTGTTTCGTTACTGCTATTTATGCGAGCTGCGATGGGGCTGAATGCAGAGTGCTTTGGGATGAGCTTCTTGGTATGTCAGACATTATTGGTGATAGCAGTTGGTTGATCGCCGGTGATTTCAATGCCATTAGAGGGCCACAGGAGAAAAGAGGAGGTTATCCCCCGAGATTTCAATATGTTTTTGACTTCAACTCCTTGATTGCTGATGCTTTCCTTAAAGAGGTACCTTTTGAGGGCAGCAGGTTTACGTGGGTTAACAAGCAGATTTTGACTCCTACTATTTGGGAACGTCTGGATAGAGCTTTTATGAATGAAGCCTGGATGGCGTCTAGACTGGAAACCAGATCTATACACCTCACGAGGTCGAGGGTGTCTGATCACTGTCCGATTATTACGATCCCGGGTGATAGGTTTGTTGATGGTAGGAGGAAAAGCTTTTTCTCCTTCCAGTCCAGTTGGCTACGTAATGAGGATTGCTTGAGAATCATTGAGCAGGTTTGGAGTGAGCCAGTGGTGGGACATCCGTCCTATGTGTTCTATTGCAAGCTGAAAAATGTTAGAGTTTCCCTAAGATCTTGGAGTAGAGAGGTCTTTGGGGACACAAGTCAGAAGATTAAAGACTTGGAGGACGTCGTGTTTACTACTCAGAAGGCCTTTGACGAGAACCCCATCGCGATAAATGAGATGAATTTGCGCACTGCGGAGATGGAGCTTCAACATCTCCTTGATTTGGAGGAAGCTATGTGGAGAGAGAAGGCTAGAATTGACTGGCTGTAGGAGGGGGAGAGGAACACACCTTTTTATCATGTTGTGGTGAAATCCAGGCGGAGACATAGAAGAATCAGCTCTCTTGTTCTTAATGATGGCTCGGTGGTGTTGGACCCTGAGATGATGGTGATGGAGGCGGCGGCGCATATCGAGAAGATGTTTACGGAGGAGGTGCATATTGATGACTCGGAGATGGATAGGTTGCTGGAGCATATTCTAGAGGTTTGCTCCATGGATGATAATTGCGGTCTTTCTACTGTTCCCCAGGAAGAGGAAGTAGTTAAGATGATTCAGGAGATGGACCAGTCGTCGGCCCCGGGTCCTGATGGGTTCACCCTTCACTTCTATAGAGCAGCTTGGCCTACTATCTGCAAGGATTTTCTCGAGACGGCGAGTGGTTTTTTTAGAGGACAGGCGTGTCATAGAGCTCTCTTCAGCTGTCGCGTCCTTTTGATTCCAAAGAAGGAGAATCCTAAGCATCTCTCGTGTGATTTTAGACCTATTTCGATTGAGAATTTGGCTCTACGTATTCTGGCTAGAATTCTGAATAGCAGGTTGACGCCCTTAATGCCGACTTTCATATCAAAATCTCAAGGAGCTTTCCTGAAAGGAAGTGACATTACGCACCATATTCGTCTTGCGAAGGAGATTATGCATGATATTAACCAGGGACAACATGCCCCAAATGTGATGATCAAGATTGACATGTCGAAAGCTTATGACAGAGTGGAGTGGAAGGTACTGCAGAAGGTTCTCAAGGCCTTCGGTTTCATTCAGGAGGTGATTGATCTATGTCTGAGCTTCTTTGTGCATTCCTGGGCAACGGTCACTGTTGGAGAACACACTGCGGGTTTCTTTCCTTTTGCTAGAGGACTCAAGCAAGGAAATGCATTATCACCTTTTCTGTTTATAATCTTTGAAGAAATCATTTGTAGGCACTTCTACCATTTGGCGGATGAGCGTGCTATTTCCAGGTTCAAAACGAGAGGAAATGCGATGGCCCCGCTTATGCTCTTGTATGCGGATGATATGGTTGTTCTGTTTGAGGCTGATCAAACTTCCCTGCAAATGGTCTTGGGCACCCTTAGTTCTTATGAGGCAGCTACTGGTCAAAGAGTTAATCGCAACAAATCTGTGTGTGTAGTAGGTGGGTCTGATTTTGACAACGCGTCGGAGATTGCTGTGAGTTTTGGAGTTGAAAATGCTTCTGATTCTTTTATGTATCTGGGCATTCCGATATCCAAAGGGAGATATAAGCTTGATGATTACGAGTTCCTCATCAAGAAGATCAACTCCAAAGTGGCTGGTTGGAAGGCTAAGCTTCTTTTGTTTGCAGGGAGGCGGCTTCTGGTTGCGCATGTGCTCTCCTCTATCACAGTTCATGTGGCGGCGGCGATTGGATTACCTGCGGGTATTGTTCAAAGGATTGAGAAGAAGCTCTCGGTTTTTTATGGGCTGGCAGAGATGATCGACATAGGAAGGCATGGCTTTGATGGCATCATGTGGCTACACATGTGGACAAAGGTGGTTTGGGGTTGCAGCGGCTGCATATTATTAATGAGGCCTTCTTATCTACAGCGTGCTGGGAAGTCCTCACCAAGGATTCTCTTTGGGCAAGGTTCGTTAAGGAGAAATACTCAAACCATGCTACTGGGAGATCGGATTCCTATCCTGGACATTTGAAGCTGAGTTGCACTCCGTCCCCGTTCTGGAAGAAGGTGTGGGACACCTTCCCAAAGATGTATCGACGGTGCAAATGGGCTGTAGGCCAAGGGGACATTCTTTTTTGGGATGATTGGTGGTGTGATGACAGAATGGCAGATCATGCGAGATATGCGAGTGACAGAAGACACCCGTTCTACGTGAAGGATTTTTGGAACTCCGATTATGGTTGGGACTGGAACACGCTTAGACAAGTTGTAGACGATAGGGGCCTGGACCTGATTAAGAAAGTTGATGTCTGGATTTCTGACTTGGACGACAAGAGGATTTGGGATGATGATGAATGCGGTAGATTCACCATTAGATCGGTCAAAAAGATGCTGATGAATGTGCAACATGAAGGTCCTTATAACTTGGGTAAAATTTGGAAGCTTGACTCCCCTAGAGCATGTGCTATTGTGTGGAAGATGGCCAGAGGGGCCATTTCTACTGATGATGTGGTTCGTAGGAGGTGCTGCATTCAGTTTGCCTCTCGATGTGACTACTGCCATGATGAGCCGAAAGAGGAAAACATTCAGCACTTGTTTTTTCTTGGACAGACGGCGATGTTTTTCTGGGAGAAGTTCAGAGATATTACTGACCAGGTGATTCCTAATGACGTCCAATCTCTCATTGACGTATGTGTAGGAGGCCAGGTGGACGACATTTCCTCTTGGTTAGCTGGTTATATTGCTCTTAATATCCCTTTATGCATTTGGAGAGTGAGATGCTCCAATCATTTTGATGGGGCTAGTAGACTTTTGGAGCACGAGTGGGGCAGCTTGGTTGGCGACATTAACATGATGATTAAGAAGAAGGTGTTCCCGGTTACTCACGATCCTATCCTTTTCTCCAGGATGCATGATGCTTGTATTCTGGAACTGAGATTGAAGATGAAGAAGGTGCGCCTGATTAGGTGGACAACCCCAGACCTGTTTAACCTGAAGCTTAACGTGACTATAGGAAGGGATTTGGATGTGCATGGAGAGAAGCGCAGATGGGCGGCGGGCATTATTCGCAATCACAATGCTGACACTTGCCTAATTTTCCGGGCTTGGCTCAAGAATGATGATTTCAAATTGGCATATATACAGGCTTGCATCATCGGTTTGAAATTGGCGGGTGATCAAATGATTCATATTTCTTCTATAGAGGTGGATGATAGAGCAGTTTATAACATCCTTTGGAAGGATGCCCCTGTGCCTTGGAGATCGAGAACTTACGTCAAAGAGCTTAGAGATGAGCTGCAGATGGCTAGTATCAATGGTAGTTGTGTGCACAAGATGGTTAATGCCATTCCGAGGGAGATAGGAAGGATGGGAAGAAAATCTTCTAGCATCTTTGTGGCCACAGACTCTAGTAGATTCCCTAACAAGATTTGTGGGATGATCAGTTTAGAGAAGAGAAGGACCCCATACGTCATTGTCGAGCATTCTCTGGTTGATGATTGATTTTCTGTTGTCTTTGTCTTGTGATGTTCTTTTTTCCTTTTCTTGTGGGCTCTGGGGAAGATACCCGAGTTTTAGATCGGGAGATGTAATTTTTGCTGATTTAGCCCACAAGAGGGGTGTGGGATGAATAAGAGCGACCCCTGGCTTAATTAACAAAAAAAAAAGAGCACAAAGCATATTAACTTCAAATATAGTGCATAAAACACACAAGCTATCCATATTTCTTTCATGTGGTTCTGGGTAGACCGTTTCATGATGGCATTAATGAAGGATGAGTAGGAGTGCAGTTTTACCTTCATGCATTCAACCTTATGTTTCAAATCACACCAAATGACCCACATGGCTACAGAAAGGCAAAATGAGCTAGGTTTGATGTTCCTAGCTCAATGGGTATGAAAATGGAAGAAAGGATTGCAATAAGATTTTGGAGTTCTATTACATAAAGCACTCATTTTTTTCTTTATTTAGATGCTCTTAAACAAGAGCATCTTTTGTTTTCTTTTTGCTTTTTTTTTTCTTTTTTCTTTTCCCTTGGAGTAGGTAAGCCACATGGCGATGAGAGTGAAGCGGTGAGATATAGATGTGGCCACCCCAAACTTTTGGAGGTGGCCACAACTGATATGTGTAGTTTGGCATCCTTTCATGAGGTAGAGGGGTAAGAATATAGTGAGTGAATAGTCGGGTCAAAGAGGGGTCAATGACGTGATTCTCAACATAAGGTATCCTGAATAAAATATAATCCAACACTTCATACAACAATATCACACCACATGAATGAACAACCTAAAATTGATACTTCAATCAAGTCATTTCATAGGCACTAAGCGATCATAGCTTGCTCAAGTCACAATTCAACCAAATCATTCACAAACACAAGAGAGGTGGTGTGCATGTAAAAAGCTAAGAAGTGATACCATTTAGAAATAAATGGAGATAATTCACTTGCATTTATCAAACATCATCATTTTTAATTCAAAAAGTAGAGATTGGGTTGAAACACACTTTTAGGCAAGAAATCTCAAATTTGGGCAAAATTGGCCAAAATAGTGCCAAGTTGCCTTCAATCACATCTAAGCCTATATTATTGAACTTACAGCAGTAAACAAGCAAATCCTAGCTAAAACATGTAAAAATTACCAAAAATCTACATTATATGCAATGCATGGCAAAAAAAGCAATTTTTTTTAAAATTACGCAAAAATAACAAGAAAATGAACTACATGGCATGCAGGTATGGAAAGAAAGCACACAAAGCATGGATACACAAGTATGAGAGATGGTTATACTATTTGATCATCTTAAACAAAAATTTACAACAAGGAACATAGAGAAAAGTGAGGTAGGGAAAGGGCTTACCACCCTACCACCCCAAACTTTTAAACCATGTTGTCCTCAAGATGAAATAGAAGTCTAAGGTGATAGGGTAGGGGGCATGGAGTCGTGGTAGACAAGCTCCAACAAGGGGGGGGGATATCTCAAGGTGTCCAGTGAGTATGGGATATCCACCATGACCATTTTGTATTGCCTCCACCACGGCCGTGCTGTGTGGCACGGTCGTGATGATCTCCTTCCTGTAGCTTTTCTACTGATTTGCAATCTTCTCTTCAATTATGATCTTCTCCTTGGTTGGATCTTCAATGCATCATCTTTACTCCATTGTACTTGTTCTAAAATGATTCACAAACAAAAAAACCATCAAGTGTAGTGTGTGTGTGTGTTTTTTTGGAAAGTGTAAAAACAAAGAAAAAGTATCAAAAATGAGAGGTTGGGTGAAAAATTCCCCAAACCTTGGTGGGTTGCCTCCCACAAGAGTTGAGTTTCTTTCCTTCAGCTTGGCTTCTGGGCAATTCTTCAGTAAATCATCCATTTGGCGTCCTCATGTGCCCATTCTTACAAAACATGCATCCCTCATTTTCACTCAACTTGTTTTCCTCATCCCTTTGATCATAATAATCATCGTCAATTGTTCCATCTTGATCTTCTTTTATCAAATGATCATTCAGAATTGTGAACTGGTCATGTCCAATATCCCTATCTCGGACCCGCTGGGATGGGGTTTTGTACATGTTGATCTTGATCTTCATGTCCATGAATGAAACCATCATGGTACTGCTGCGTACATGACTCTTGACATTAGACGTACATAAGAACGACCTTCCTAAGTTGATGGGAATCTTCCTATCCTTTGGATCCATATCAAGTTTAATAAAATATGTCAGGAACACTGCACCTTTCTCTTTATCTATCATCACTAAGATATCATCCACTCTACCCCTAGGAACTTTTATGGACCTATCCATCAATTGGAGAGTGCAATGTGCCGACTTCAACTTGCCTAAGCCTAGCTCAACATAGACATTGTATGGCATTAAATTCACACTAGATCCCAAATCAAGTAAGGACCTGTCTATGCGATGTCCCCCTATATAAGTAGGTATTAGTGGGGCTCCTGGGTCTTTTCTCTTCATGGGAAGTGAATTTTGTAAGATGGAGCTCACTTGTTCAGTCAATTTTACTTTCTTTGGAATCCTCCCCGTCGACCTTCTCTTCACAGTGTATAGATTCTTGAGGAACTTGGCATATGATGGGATTTTCTTGATAGCATCCAAGAGTGGGATGTTCACCTTCACTTGGCGAAACACCTCAAGAATATCCACATTGTGCTTTTGCCTCCTCCTTATTTTTTGTGGCTCGTCGAGTGCTTCAATAAATGGAAGATCATCGGCTTTTTCCTTGCTTGCATCAATGTGTGGTGGAACACTAAGGATGGTAGGACCTAGAAATTGAGAATGAGGTGGATCACATGGTATGTCAAAATCAACAAGATGTATCACTGAATCATCTTCAGAAATTTCAATCACAGTATCACCACTTGGCTACTTTTGTTTTTCTTTGTCAACCTTTCTTTGACTTACAGGCTGCTCAAAAGGTTTCCCACTCCTTAGAACTGTCACAAAAATTCCTTGCTCATGGTGGATTAGGGGATCTAGTTGTGGCTGTGGAGGAGGTGGAGGTGACAGCTGGGGTTGAATTTGAGGTGGAGGGGAGAATTGAGGTTGGAAGGTGAATTGTTGGGAAAATGGTGGTGATGGAGGGGGAGGTGGAGTATAGGGCTTGGGATCATCTTGGAAATGGTAGATGGGCTGCACTTGCATGGGAGGTGGATTGTAGAAACCTTGATAAGGCGACATGGGTCCACTTGCTTCATGGTAGCTCATGATGGGCTTTGAAGACAGCTTTTGTAACGTCCCCGGATTTTCACCTTCTCAAAACCCCATGGAGATGAGAAGACAAAATCCGAAAACATTAGCAATTATATCAGAGAGCGATGCAGAAGCATAATACGCATACATGAACATACAACCATAACATACTCAACATTCAACATGAAGATTAATTATAAGATGAACTATTACATATTACATTTACACATTGAATAGAAAATTTTACATAATTCTATGAACATGTATGCTAATAGGATCTTAGACAATAGGTACAACCTGTACAACTTTCTCACATCATGTACTTTTTCTCCCATGCTATCTCTGAACCTAAAACATACGTGAAACAACAAATCAACACACAAGGTGTTGTGTACATGGGCAGAAAGATACATATATTTATGGCTTTCATAATTTTGAAAAAAAAATTGCAGAAGGAAAGAAAATCATAGAAAACACTTCTTTATCAACCGAAATATGCCAATTTAAGTCATTTTCCTAGATGAATTGCATTATCAAGGTGGACTAGTACCAAAACATAAATATTGGGCCCATCCCCGTGTACCAAGTACTCTAGGGAAACTCCCCGTACACCGCGTTCTCTAGGGAGGTGTACTAGCCAACATTAATCCATTCCCTCGTAAGGGGGATAATGAACACCTTAAATAACTACAAAGCATCTACTTATCATTTATGTTTACAAGTGATAAAACATCGAATACTATATAGTGCTACTACATCCAATATTTGCAAATAGAAGAGAGCATACATACATATCATGATGGAAAGCAAGAAAACCATAGTCATATACTTAAATAAAACCCACATACCTAAGTTTAGAGATTCCTATATATATTCTGGATCATCTACAATTCTGGTCATCACCTGATTAATAACAATTAAGCATCATTAATAAATTTTCATCATATTCTAGGTATTTTAGGTCCAAATTAGGTTTTGGCCAATTCTAGGTTCCATCTAATCTTAGGATGGTATCTGGTATTTTTCTACTGATCATGTTGTCATTTTAGAGGTCTGGTCCAAATTTCATATTTTTGTGATGATTTGTCTATTTTCTAAAATTAAAATGGGATTGGAAGCATCTAAATAGTCTTTAATATAAAAATACCTATTATTTAGATGCATTACTCAGATTACAATCTAAATATGGTTGTATATCATCATTAGGGTTCTAGGAAATTTTTTTGAGAATTAATATCACCTGGATACTATTTGTTTCATTTAATGAATCCTAAAATGGAGCTTTTTACTCTAAATTAATTATCATCATTAAAAGTGGTTCAAGGCTCTGATCTAGGGGTCCAGTAATATAGAGGATATTTTTCTAAGTCTAGGGATATTTTTTGGGAATTATTTGGCCAAAGGGTCTATTTTTAATGAATTTTCTAAGATCTACGTATAATCTGAGACAATTACCTTTTTCGAATTTCTTTGGCCGTTGATATCAGATTTGGTAATGCCTAGATGCTTGCCACATTTCCAGTTGGGTGGGGAGTGATGCCTTAGTTGGGTTCAGTCTGGTCCAGCCAGTTCTTGGGTTTAGCATTCTCTAGACCGGTCAAGTTCATCCTTAGATCGCTCGGTCATCTCTGACCTCGTGCTCGCCTCCGCAAGACCTGGTCGCAGGTGTATGTCGCCGCAAGAGTGGATCTTCAGTGAGCAAGGAAAGCATCCTACCATCATCTCTGATCAGTCTCATCCTTTGTTTCCAGCATCATCATATCTTGTATTAGTTTGTGGAATCCGATGAGGAGTCAAGCTATATTCTGGATGGAAGTCTCTCTCTCTCCCTCTCTATTTCTGGAGCCACCATGGTCTGGGATCACGACGAGGAACTTCCTACTCTGATGGCACTGCCCTGAAAATTGATGCGTGCCCATCATTCGTGGTTGATCCAGGCGCATTTGTGGTACTTTGATTCCTTGGAGCAAGATGAGTAGCTCAAAGCCGCAGCCTGGCTTCGGGTTTTCGGCGGCTATGTGCGTGAGAAATAGGGCTTTGGCCGTGGAGGGTTCTCTGACTCCGGCAACACATTCAAAAGGTATGAAACAGCCTAAGGAACTTATTTGTATTCCTGAAATGCGATGGCTAGCATGATGCGTTGTTTCTTCATATCGCTACCATCCCAAGAAGAAAGGGGTGTGCCGGCAGGTGAGAAATCCCTGAGAAGACTCGCTTCCTTTGTATACTCGTTTAGTGGCTTATGGAAGTTGAGATTGGGTTGTTGGATGTCGTCTAGATCTCCCCTTCCCACCCCTTTCTCCGACTCCTTACTGTAATAGAGAGTGGAGAGGTTTGGGAGTGGAATCTCAATCTCCAGGACCACTCGCCCAAAAACTCTAGTGTGAGGGGTCATTGCGATGAACATGGTGATGTGGATTCTATTTATCTTCTATAACCTCCAACTAATCTGCGATCAAGGCACTCTGAGGCTGGTAAGATCGAAGCCAGGTCTCACTTTAGCTCCGTTTTAGTTGGAGGTTGAAGATGAGAATCAACCATCTGATCCAGCTAGTGGAGGGCTTGGATCATGCCACCTTGATAGGCTTTGGGTCGTGCCCAAGCAGAAGGGAAATAAATTAGCGTGACACCAATTTCACAGATTTGGATTAATTTCAAGACCGCACTCTTCTACGTAGTCACCTATTAGTTCATTTTACCAAAGTTCAACAACTTTTATACCATTAATCTCCTCAATTTCAATTGGCTATATATTTTTGTAGCAATCTCTAAACGTCTTGGAATTTTAGACATTGGCTAACAATCTCCAAATGTCTCTTCTGTCAAGGTTTGAGACACAAAACTCAATATTTGGTCATGTAAATAAGTTCTTCAAGTAACCATAGATACATGTTTATAAACCTTGGATTAAATTCGACTAACCATCTACTTCTGATCACATAAGTCTAACTTACATCATTTGACCACATCACACCTTGAAGTTCATCATGTAATAATTTGAATCCATGTATACTTAGTTGGACACTTCACTTCATAATTACTCATCATTGGACAAACACTCATGTTAACCATATATATGTACATAACACTCTAATGGCCTTGTAGTCATGTTTGAATAAATATCATCCCATCATAGAATTAACCAATCAGAGTAATCATGGACTTCAAAAACTATATTGGGTATGAAAATCCTAAAGTCAAGGTCATCACAACTTTTCTTCTTGGAGAGCAATTATGGAAGATAGTTGCTCTACTTTCTCTTCTAGCCTTGCAACATCTTTTTGAGCATCATCATATATTTTTAGTCTAGAGAGAACCTCTTCCTCAAACCTTGAGCTATATTTTGGACTTTGTGGCTCTTGATAGCTATAGGAGTGAGGTGTCTTCTTTTCCTCACCATAGAACTCTATAAAGCTAGTCGGGTGGCAAGGAACATTTGTCACTTAGTTCTTCATGAAGCTCACCATGTCACCAAGAATCTTCATCACTTGTGGGCTTGAGTCATTATGAGTAGGATGTGTCAAACTAAAGGCATATCCCCCATCATTCATCATGCTATAAGCTCGAATTCTTGATCCTTTAGCCAACTTCTCAAACAAAGGCCATATCTCCTCAGGTAGCTTAGCCATGAAAACTCCTCCAAAAGAGGAATTCATTGTTTCTTGGTCCTTTAGAGACAAACCAGAGTAGAATGATTGAACTAGATACCACAAAGGGATCTTATGGCGTGGGTACTCTCTCGAAAGTTTCTTAAATCTTTCCCATGCATTATGAAACTGCTCATTGCCCATTTGACTAAAACTTGTCACGACACACCACATTTGTGTTAACCTTTCTATAGAGTAGAATTGTCTCAAGAAGGCATTCTTCATCGTTTCCCAACTCATGATGTCCCTTCTTGATTCATGACAATCATTAGCTCTATATTTGAGGGTGAAAGAGAATAAGGTCAACCAGATTGTATCATCACTAGACTTCAACATCCTGAAGGTGGAGCATACTTCAAGAAAGGAGTCTAAGTGCTTGTAGGGGTTCTCACTCTCTGAGTCGTAGAAGATGGGCAGGAGCCCAAGAAGACTTGGAAGAATAGATAATTTCTCCCTGACATTTGATCAACCCTGCTAGCAATTGGCGAATTGTAATTTCTAGGCATGAAGTAGTCTTGAAGCAGCTTGTGGGGTGCATTTTGGCCTTCCATCTTGTTTCCTTACAAATGGCTTGTCACATGCACAAAGCACAACCAAACAAAAGAAAGCAATTTAGTAAATCAATATACATAAAGAATGAAAAGAATAATGAATAAATAATAGCAATGATGAGGGCAGTAGGAAAAGTCAAAGCAAAACTAACTAGCTAGGCCGAGCGCCTTTCTCCCCGACAACAATGCTAGAAAGCTTGGTGTGCCCGCTAGAGGTGCTACACACTTTCCGATTAGACTCGATTAGATGCACCCCATGGTGGATTCACTTTTGATATTTATAAAACCTAACTAGCATACTTGCTTCTACTAAAACAACTACACTCGCAAGCGCACAGGGTCGTGTCATAGTATAGGTAAGGTGGAAACTATAGGTAAATCTACAAGGAGAAAAGGGGGCACTAGAGCTAGGTTAGTTTGGCTGGGTTCCTACTGCAGAGACTAGGTTTAAGGGTTTGAAGGTTGTTTTTATTGTTAAACTAAGTTAAGAAAGAAAGCAATAAAGGGAGAAAATGAAGTCTAAGTTAACACTAGACTAGATTATGACTAATTAAGCAAGAAACGACTAAGCTAGGTATGAAAAGGCAAATCACAGCAAGGCCAGCAAGAGAAAAGCAAAAGAGCATGTAAAGACCTAAGATAGCAATAACAAATCAAGAACAGGGAAAGAAGCTATCTAGGCATGAAAAGAGCTGATTAAGCTAACACTAGATAAGCAAGATGAAAACTAGGGTTTTAAAGAAGTTAATGAAGATATGGGGTGTTTAGGGGATGCACTTATCACTTAAGTTGGGGGATGACATATAAACATTAGGATTCAATTTAGATTATCCAAACCAAACAACAAGTTAGAGTCTAATGAATTAACCTAAGCTACTAACTAGCCATGGATAGGCTAGGTTGTGTATAGGGGAACTAGTCCCTAACACTCCCTACTACCCTTGTGAGGATCAATTGGGTTAGGCATTAGGTTCAATTCAATTAGAGTCTAGTCAAGTCTAGGTTTCTATATTAGACATTCCTAGAGCAATTAGGGGCTGAGGGTAGTAATGGGGAGGTGAAATTAGGGTTTCAGAACCCAATTCCCCCATATTCTAGCCTTGAGAAGGCTCCATGCTAATTGCTCTAGAGTCACCTAATCTAGATACTTAGATCTCTCACTTAGACTTAGGGATATTGATTATGATGTAGGAATATTGGAGGCTACTTAGGGATCCAAGAATTGGGCGTAGGGGCAAATCCCGAAATTCACAGATATAAGCAATTTTCCTAAATTTCTATGTAATGTCAGACACAAACCAACACGAAATCCATGGAGAATAATATAGAAATAGAACATAATCATTAAAAAATGGAATTACAAAGTTTACATGTCATTTTACCCCAACATCGTATCAAAGTAACATTTTAAACCCCAAACAACCCACCAAAAGGGGCCTAGCTACTCATGGAAATGGAAAATACAAAAAGAGAGGAGAAAGAGGTAGAAGAATCCATGGAGCTTGGTGTAGATGAAGAAATCCTCCTCTCCATCTATTGCAAGACGTACTCCTCTCTCCTCTAGGTTGCAAGGGTGTGGAATGAAGGGGATTATGGGTAGGAACTAGGATAAACTAGTGTTTTGGTGGTGGAAATGGTGAAACGGAGTGGAATGGAGGTAGAAATGGAGTGGAATGGATAAGGGGAAAAAATGGAGTGGTAGGAGTGAGCTAGGGGTGGAAACCTCTACCTCCAACTTCCCTCTAGGTATATATTGGTGTGGGGGAAGCTCTATGTTAAGTAGGGGTAGTGTAGGAAAAATAGTGGAAAAGTAGCTAGGTTCTGTGAGTAGCACAACCGTGGTGGATCACCATGACTGTAGTGGGTAGGCGTGAGCATGGTCGTGGTGGGGTAAAATGGGTCGTGTCAATTACAATGTCAAAATCACAGGTTGGTGGTCAATTTTGTGTTGAAGCTGGCATAGCCGTGGTGGACACCACAGCTGTGGTGGGGGTAGGGTAGCCCGACTGTGGTGGTCACAACGGTCGTGGGGAAAAAATAAAATGAACATGGGAATTTTGGTTTTTGGGATTGGTAGCATGGCTGTTCTAGATTGCACGACCATGCTGGGAACTCGCAAAATGGCCATTCTTGGTAGCACAGTCGTTCTGCTCAACTGGGTCAATTTTTGAAGATTCTGCTTATTGGGGCATGTCCCAGAACTCCATTCCATGGTAGCACAGCCGTTCTGGGGTCCTTCCCCTATATTTGATTCTTGAACTTGGCCATCCATAAAGGTTATTTCTTCAATACATTCTTTGACCACTTGGGGTAGGTTGGGAGTGGTTTTGACCTCATTTTGGGCTCCTCAAGCAAGGGGAAACCATAGATTCAACCATCTTCTCTCCATTCCATCAAGTAGTGGCCAAAGTACCTATAAAACATGAAAAAATCATCCATAAGTGCATTTTACCCAAATATGCATATTAGGGGAAATAACATGTCATATAACAAGTATAAATGTGATTGAAATGCAAAATGACACAAGATGAAGCCCTAGAATAGGACTGAATTAGTGGTAAAAGGTTATATCGATGCAAGCTTCCAGACTGATCAAGATGATTACAAGTCACAATCTAGATTCGTGTTTTGCCTCAATAGAGTTGTAAGCTGGAAGAGTTCCAAGCAAGAAAGCATTACAAAATCTACAATAGAGGATGAGTATATTGTTGCATCAAGTGCAGCAAAGGAGGTTGTATGGATCAAGAAGTTCATTATAGAACTTGAGGTTGTTCCAAGCATCAAAAATGCAATTGAGCTATATTGTGACAACAATGCTTCTATTGCACAGGCTAAGGAACCCAAATCGCATCAGCTATCAAATAATTTACAAAGGTGGTACCATCTCATACGAGAAATCGTACAATGTGGAGATGTAAAGATTTGCAAAGTACCAACTAAAAGCAATATTGTTGATCCCTTAACGAAATCAATTTCACAGCAGAAGCATGATGGACATGTAAGGTCACTCAAAATAAGATTCAAGGGTGATTGGCTCTAAGTGCAAGTGTGAGTCTGTTGGTTATGTATGCCTAGAGAGCTAATCATGTGATTATTGTAATGGAATATCTTGCAAAAATGATTTGATAATTAATAAAAGGCAAGCTTCCAATTTATTTTGTTTACTTCAGTAATGAGATAATGATGTAACATTATAAATGTCTAGAGAATAATATTACTCAATGACATATGTCTTCAGGTATGTGACTTGGAAGAAATGAGATCACACAGATGTTAAGAGTACATATTTACATTCTCATTATGTCCTTGATCGGTTGTTATTGTTGAAGGTTGATAGACAACAATAACAAATAAAATGAGGGTGTGAGTTGTTGATGACTGAGTCTCATTGGTCATGATATGGCAATATCAAACCAATCACAAAAATACATGTTAGAAAATAGTGTATCGGACAGACCCACCTTGAGACTAACACATACAAGCCATCATCATGGAAGTCATAGTCAACTCTCACATTGATGATGGTGGATGTGGTTCTTAGACCTAAAATCATTGCACTCAACACATGTTGTTGGGTACACTTTGACATCATCAAGCGTTGTCCTGAAACATGGGTTGTTATGACGGTGACAGTTGGGTGGATTTGACACATGGGGATTGACTGTGAGTGATATATATGGGATTTGACCCTCCTACTGGAGTATGATGTCCTAGGCCTCTTGATTAATGAAACTAAGAAAAGCATGGCCATGCGCATGTGAGTCAATATGAAATATTGAGCTTACATATATCTCAGATAGTATGCTATTGGTTCAAGAAACACAGATTGAATAATAATGAGGGTGACTGCTCCATGCCTCTAGTTCAATCTGGACATCAGTGACAAAGGAACTATACAAACACTGAAAACACCATACACGAATTGTAGGTTGAAGTTGTTCCCCAACATTTCCACTTACTTGGGTAGCAATGATGTACGACTAGGCACCAATCTTTTCTTGTGATGTCATAAGTTGTTATGGACATTCACTGCCAATGTAATATGGGACCTATAGGGTCACACACATAGGTCTTGACCTAGAAGAGGAGTTCATATCTCGAATGATAGTTGAGTTAAGTGTTGAAGTGTTTTGGAATTTGATTCAGGAAACAAACTGAAAAACCACTAAAGGGGGGGTGAATAGGGTTTTATGATATTTTAATAATAATTCAACCAAAGCAAGCAACCACAAAGAGCTTGGAAAAGGGGACAAGGATTTAGAGTGGTTCCAACCTTAGCAAATACTAAGGCAGTCAATCCACTACCCGGTTGCTTACCCAACCAGTATTTTGAAAGTATTTAATTTTATTACCTCGCAAGGATGTTACATAAAATTACAATACTTTCACCAAACCCTCCGGACGGCCTTCACCTAGAAGTAGTCTCACCAACCTCGAAGTAGCCTTCCTTGAAGTAACCTCAAGCTCCCCCTTGAAGTAGCCTTCCTCTTGAAGTAGCTTCCCATTGAGACAACCTTCTTGATGTAGTCCAAAGTCCACCGTCTCCATCGAGAAGACCCTTCTCCACCTGAGAAGTCAAACCCTCTCCAATCCACAGCCTCCAACCCTAGGTGTAGCAAGGAGAAAACAAAAGATCTAAAGGAACAAGAAGGAAAAATAGAATGTACAATTATCGTTGTAGCACAAGGCTTGATTTCCTATATCAAGCGCTTTGATATCCTAACCAATGTATATGGAAGTGTTGGTGTAGTGGGTAGGAGATGCTAGCCTATAGGACACAAATTTAGAGCAATGGAAATGTATAGCCAATATTGGAATTTCTCAATTGCTCACAAGACTGAATTGTCAATTGCAAGTATGAATGCTCAAGTGTAGCACAAGTGTGTTTTGGGTGTCCTAAGGCTTGTCCTATTTATAGGAATGGCCGATGAATGCTTAAGGACGTTCTAGACTCTTTCTATGGGGTTATAAGTGCTCAACTAGCCGTTAGGTATCCATTAGTTTCTTTAACAACGAATGGTTAATTAATTCTGAAAAGTGCAGACAGAGACATTCTCGGTCGAGGGATTGTCAACCGAGATCCCAGTCAGTCGAGGTCTTTGTCGACCGAGGGACTGTCTGGAGCAAGTGTATGTAACATTCTGATCCAACTCCCAACTACCTTGTCTGCTGTGTCTAACGACTACCTAGGTCATTCTCGGTCGAAGCATTTGTCGACCGAGTGTGTCTCAGTCGAGAATTTTGTCGACCGAGATTAACCCTGTTTCAATGTTTTAAACTAAGTACTAAGTGTGTGTATGAGTGTGCAGTTGTGACACTATTGTAGGGGATGCCCTATCTAAGTGTTATGATTGACTAGGGAAGATCGAAACACTTGATTTACTTGATATCTAGATACTTGTACATTATATACTTTTACAAGTTTTTACATTTGATTACAATCATGAATTAAAGCAATTTGAGCATATAGATCTTCCAAGTTGTGTCATCCACCTAGTTCCTGCAACACTCAAGTAGCGCATTAGATTCACAAGAATGAAATGTTTGTCATCATCGAAACAAATGGATTATAATAATGTCCAATTTAGCTAACAATCTCCCCCTTTTTGAAGATGACAAACATTTCCTAAATATAAAATAAGGAAATATAAATCATATGAGTTTCATACCTGAAGTTTACCTTTTGTAGCCATTCTCTTGTTTGCAAGTGTGTGGTGGCCCAAAATTTATGAAACTCATGTTTTTCATTAGTTTTTGATTTTATATTATTTCTCCCCCTTTGTCATTTCAAAAAGATATCCAACATAATTATTTAGTATGACTTTTGTATTTCTCCCCCTTAATTTTATGTTTTGCTTCCCCTTAAAGAGATATTCAATTTAAAAGCAAGGGCTTAATGCAAACCAATTAATGTTAAATTTAGACACAATTTATTTCTCAATCATTTGCAAAGGATGTTAAGCCTTGAAATGATATGAGTTCCTTTTAAGTTCATGGCATATGTGTATTGATTTCTCACCCATTTTACAAGGGATGTTAAGCCCTGAAAATGATATGAGATTCCCTTAAGCTCATGATGGATACATATTGATTTATCATCCATTTTGCAAGGGATGTTAAGCCCTGAAAATGATATGAGAATCCTTTAAGATTAGAGTACATGAAAAGTGTCTCTAACCAAATGCTCGGGATGGTAAGCCCTGATTTGTTTAGAGAATTCCATTAAGAACAAGATATATATCATATTCATGAAATTTGTAGATTCCTTGATTTTCATAACCAAGATTAAAAATACTAAGGTCATAACAAGCTTCAAATGATGTTTACAAAGTTTTGTAAGCTTATAAATCTTATAATCAAGATAGTTTGTGTGAGCTCCCCCTTAATCTTATAGTCAAGATAATTTAAGGATTTTAAGGTCACAATCAATATTAGATCATAATAAGTTGTCTTTTTATGAGAGTTATGCACTGAAATTATGTTTTCAATATGATAAACACATTTTGGATCAAGATACTAAGATTAAATGCAGTAAAATGATGTACAAATAAGCATTTTGTCAAGCTTATTTTAGGTCAACCTTGACTTCGACCATAGCGCCCCTTGGTCAAACTTGATTTCAACCAAGAGGCAATTTATGCATATTTCCAATTTGAAATGCATTTGTGCCATGAAGTTTTACTCTTTACGCAAAATGGCATCTCCATATAAGCTAAATCATAATGATCAAAAACAATATCCATTTATGGTTTGTATATATGGATCAAAGATTATTTTAGACAAACCAATGAAACATAATGATCATGGCACAATAATTATGATCGAACAGTAGAAGCATATCCATAATGCAATGATTAAGAAAAAATCATATTATGATTATTAGAATTCAATTATACATGGTTCCTAGATAGATAAACCAAGGAATACTTAGGAAAAACCATGTGGATTATGATAAAACAGTAATTTCCTTGATTAAACTAATCATGGTTCATATTTTCAGTTTTAAGCCAAACCATGTAGAGAATAAACCAAAATAATCTCATTCAGGTTCATAGTTTTCAATTTTAAGACAAACCATGTAATTGAACATGCTTAAGACACTTTTTCAATCAATGAATATGGTTTGTTCAAAATCAGTCTTCATATAACACTTTTGCAATATGTTTAAGGATTTCATATTCATAACGTTATACCTTAATTCATGATGCAAAAAGATCAATATGTCTTGTTTCAAAGATGGTCTCCAAGATTTATTCTTGATTTGCATATTAAATCAATCATTAATAACAAATTGATAGCAAACTAGCTTAATTGAAAATAGGTTCAGCAGAACTTGATTCGGTCGAACTATTTGTCGACCGAAATTTATCTCGGTCGACGTTTTTCTCGACTGAGAATGTTGTTGTTTGTACAAATTTTATCAAATTTACAGACTTCAAAATAGTAACCAGCTCGGTTGACTAATTCTCGACTGACAATGTTCTCGGTCGAACAGTTTCTCGACCGAGAATGTTTCTGTACTATTTTTCAGAGATTATTTCCAAACAAGATACAAGACTATGAAAGTTAAAGCTCAATTTTGTTGAGATATGACATTTGCATATCAAAATAACTTTTTAGGTCAAATCTCAAAAGTCAAATTTAAACCTCTAAGTTTTATGAACCCAAGCTAGATCATCATTTCTTTTCTTGTATGGGCATGAAAAAGAGTAGTGTCCAAGACGCAAACAATAATGATGATTAATAGAGTCAATCTCATTTCTCTTTTTAGGAGTTGAGTTGTTCTTGGGTACATACATGGATTGATTCTCTAGCACTTGTATCCTTCTCCAACTAGGTTTTTGATAAGATTTTCCCTTAGTCTTATAACCTAGTCCTCTCCTTCCAATTTGACGATAAGAATCATTTAAGATTTTATCAAGAATATCATTGTTACTCAAGCTACTCACTTTTTTTTTGTAATTTCATAATCTCATCATTTTCTTCTTGATATCTAATTTTTCTTGATCTAGATTAGATAATAAAGAATGTCTTTATTTCACAATAATATCATAATCTAGATGTGTACACAAAATAGATTGTCTTTGAAGATCATTTACTTGAGTTTGCAAGTTTAACTTTTCTAGGGAAAGAAGATTGCAATTTGGTTCTACAGATTTAAGCTTAATATCATAATCTTCAATACCCTGTTTGAGATCTTCATTTTCATATGTGAGAACAAGAAGTTTAGCATGCAACTCTTTATTTAATTTCTTAAATTTCTTCTTGCACTCAATATATTTCTCATGTGTATCTTGAAGACTAGCAATTAGATCTTCTTTTGGTAGATCAAAAAGACTGACCTCTTCTTCCTCTTCTTCATTTGTTGTAGCAATAAGACATTCTACTTCTTCTTTTCCATCATCACTATCATCACTTGAATCATCCCATGCAGCGTTATATGCTCTTTCTTTCTTTTGTGAGATGATTTCTTTCCTTTCTTGAATTTTGGACAATCACCTTTCATGTGTCCCTTTTTTCCACATTCAAAGCACCTGGAAGAAGAAATACTAGAAGTTTTGTTAGTTTTAAAACTTTTATACTGCTTACCATTTACAACGAGAGTTTCTTCTTCACTATCATCTTCACTTGTGCCATGATTGATCTTGGTTGATGCTTTGAATGCAATGTCCTTCTTTCTCCCTTGTTGAAGTTCACGTTCTCGTCTTTATTCCTCTTCTAAAGTTGCCTCATGTGCTTCTAGGTTGCCAATAAGTTGTTCCATTCTTAGCCGGGTGAGATCATTTGCTTCTTCAATAGTAGTCAGCTTAGGCTTGTATTTGGGAGGAAGAGACCTAAGGATTTTTGAAACTTGATCTTATTCGCTAATTACTTTACCTAAAGCATTTAAACCATTCACAATAGAAGAGAATTTTGCATACATTTCACTAATAGATTCGTTTTGATCCATACGAAACTGTTCAAATTTTTACTTAAGCATTCCGATTTTAGAATTATTAACTTGAACAGTTACTTCATATGTTATAGAAAGTCTATGCCATATCTCATATGTCGTTTCACAATTTGATATTCTATTGAACTCATCAACGGAAATTGAACAATAGAGTATACTTACAACTTTTGCATTCATTTGGGCTGATTTTACTGTACTAACATCCCAATTTGCATACTCTGTTTGAGGAAATTCCTATGGAGTTGATAACATCCTCATACGTCCCAGCTGATTCCTTGGAAGTAGAACTGCATCCTCATCTTCCAGTAAGTGTAGTTAGTGCCATCAAAATGTGGAGGTCTTGCCACGAGTGTTCCTTCCAAGTTGAGGTTGTTGAGTTCCCTGTCACCCATTCTTCAAGACTTTGTTAGAGTTCCTTGAAGCCCTACTCTGATACCAAATGCAAAAACCACTAGGGGGGTGAATAGGGTTTTATGATATTTTAATAATACTTCAACCAAAACAAGAAACCACAAAGAGATTGGACAAGGGGACAAGGATTTAGAGTGGTTCCAACCTTAGCAAATACTAAGGCAGTGGATCCACTACCCGGTTGCTTACCCAACTGGGATTTTGAAAGTATTTAATTTTATTACCTCGCACGGATGTTACATAAAATTACAACACTTTCACCAAATCCTCCGGACAGCCTTCCTTGAAGTAACCTCAAGCTCCCCCTTGAAGTAGCCTTCCTCTTGAAGTAGCTTCTCGTTGAGACAGACTTCTTGAAGTAGTCCAAAGTCCACCTTCTCCACCGAGAAGACCCTTCTCCACATGAGAAGTCAAACCCTGTCCAATCCAAAGCCTCCAACCCTAGGAATAGAAAGGAGAGTACAAAAGATCTAAAGGAACAAGAAGGAAAAATAGAATTTACAATACCGTTGTAGCACAAGGCTTGATTTCATATATCAAGCATTTTGATCTCCTAACCAATGTATATGGAATTGTTGGTGTAGTGGGTAGGAGATGCTAGCCTATAGGACATGAACTTAGAGCAATGCAAATGTATAGCCAATGTTAGAATTGTTCAATTGCTTACAAGAATGAATTGCCAATTGCAAGTATGAATGCTCAAGTGTAGCACAAGTGTGTTTTGGGTGTCCTAAGGCTTGTCCTATTTATATGAATGGCCTATGGATTCTTAAGGACGTTCTAGACACTTTCTAGGGGGTTCTAAGTGCTCAACTAGTCGTTAGGTATCCATTAGTTGCTTTAACAATGACTAGTTAATTAATTCTGAAAAGTGCAGACAGAGACATTCTCAGTCGAGGGATTGTCGACCGAGATCCCAGTCGGTCGAGGGCTTTGTCGACCGAGGGACTGTCTGGAGCAAGTGTATGTAACGTTCTAATCCAACTCCCAACTACCTTGTCTGCTGTATCTAATGGCTACCTAGGTCATTCTCGGTCGAAGAGTTTGTCAACCGAGTGTGTCTCGGTCGAGAATTTTGCCGACTGAGATTAACCCTGTTTCAATGTTTTAAATTAAGTACTAAGTGTGTGTATGAGTGTGCAGTTGTGACACTATTGTAGAGGATGACCTATCTAAGTGTTATGATTGACTAGGGAATATCTAAATGCTTGATTTACATGATATATATATACTTGTACATTATATACTTGTATAAGTTTTTACATTTGATTACAATCATGATTTAAAGCAATTTGAGCATATAGATCTTCCAAGTTGTGTCATCCACCTAGTTCCTGCAACACTCAAGTAGCGCATTAGATTCACAAGAATGAAATGTTTGTCATCATCGAAATAAAGGGACTATAATAATGTCCAATTTAGCCAACACAAACATGCTGACAACACTACCAAATGCCCATCTCAAGTGCTGAGACTGCCGTATGGAAGTGCCAAACAGTTATATCATGGGTTGAGATTGGTTTCTCGGTGTCGAGCTGGTTGTGAATTGAAATTGGCAATGGAATGAACCAACCTGGCCACTTGACTTGGGTCACCAGACGATCGTCTAGATGAATCGAGACAACCATATCACATGGGTGAGATGGTCCAACTTAGTCGGGGAAAGTTCTAGTTGTTTCTCAATCTGTTTTGCTTGAGCAATACTTGTTGCATAAGGAAATCAATGTTTAACATTGATGGGAATTCATTTACTAAATTTGAACACAAGTGGAAACTACAAAACGGCCATCTCGCAGTGCGAGATGATCGTCTGGCTCAGCCAAATGGCCGTTTCGGCTGTCGTAGGTTGTGCAATTTCCAAAAATGTTGCAAAAATTCACGTTCTACTGGTCCTTTATACTCCCGCAATTTAGTCCTGCATTGGTGGGTGACTGGGAACCCTGACCCTAACCCTTCCTATATATAGAGGGGTACTGGGGGCTTCCCAAATTACAACTACAACACAGACAACTGAGAATTAGGTCCTCTGACAACTGTTGTCCTCTCTGGTTGTAGTAACCAAGAGAGCCCATGCAAGTCCTACCTGACAAGGGAGGGACAACCACGGGAGAGAACAATTGAGAGTTGTCATTGTGGGACAGCAAGTCGGTGACTAGTACACCGATAGAGAGGGACAAGTCCTCCCTGTCTGGTCCAGAAGGACGATAGGTATATCCCATAAATATTGTTCCTGCATTATAGATATTGACACGATCTACTGTTTATGGGGAATATGGTAATAAAATTTTAAATTTTGCTATGTGCTCTGTACCATATTTCCCTATAAACACACCTTTCTGGTGGTTGGAAAGGAAGGGAGTTTTCACTACGAGTTCAACATACTAGTTGGGATTACTGGGAAGAAGGGGGCTTGTGGCTACACAATTTGGAACGAATGAAAGGATCCGAAATATTGCTTGGGACTCGAGTTGGCCTCCTAAAGTGTCACACTTCTTATGGCGTGTTAGTACATGGGGCATTGCCACTATGGGGAGACTCCTTGATTGTAAATGTAATGTGGATGGTAGTTGTCCTCTTTGTCATGTAGAAAGGGAGATGATAAAACATATGTTGTTAAGATGTGAGGTGTCTAGGAAGTTCTGGCAACTAATGCTAGTAGCAGATATTATTACCTCAGCAGATATTGAATCACCAAGGCAGATCCTTCTGGAATTAAAAGATGGACTCAATTAGAAAGAGTTTACTGATGTTGTCACAACTATGTGGGGTTTGTGGGTGTATAGGATCCATGTGGTGTTTGATAATGGGGAGAAGAATCTCTAGTTCTTCATTCAGGCATTAATGGTGTATATTAGTGATGCATAATAGGTATGCCAACATTCTCGGAGACTGCTCAGTGATTAGAAGAACGTCCCATCTACTCGCTGGAGGCCACCGACATAGGGTACAATTAAATTTAATAGTGATATGGCATGTGGAACGTGCACAACGACATGCTCAGGAGTTGTAGGTAGGGATCACATCGGCCAAGCTATGGTGGCATTAGGCTGGTGATAGACAGAGGTATGGTCAGAAGAGGTTGGTAAGGCACCCACATTGCTGGAAGGTGTCCATATTGCTTGTCAGTGAGGATGGAAATGAGTTGAGATTGAGACCGATTCCCTTATCTTACATTCTACAATCACCAACCCAGACAAAATAATGGACTATCTTGGGTTGTTAGTAGATGACATCTTAGCACTTTCTCTTCATTTGAATCCATAGTTTTTTCTCATGTTTGCCAATCCTATAATAAGGTGGCACATGGAATTGCCAAACTAGCTAAGGATGGAAATTTTATATACACCAAAGAGGCTGGGGATATCCCTCAACATCTTGCAAACCTTGTGCTATCTGATATTTATGATTAATTAACATGATTGGATCCATTATAAAAATAACCTCTCCTCTTCCACGCAAATGAACCCTTTGGACTCCCCTTTATCTACCTTGATGTTTATAGATTCTTCTTCCTTGTCTAGGTTGAGAATAAGGAGAAGAAGGTTGATGATCTCCTTGCATGTGCACCTAAGGCTCATATGTACCCTAGTAGAGGTCGTTTGGTGCTTTCTTTCTTTGTTTCTTGGCCTAGGTATGGATATCTCCCTCCTTTTCTTTGTTTTATTTTCTATACGACCTTTACCTCTCTTCTTCTTGGTTGGACCCATGGTGTTCCATGGTGTAACTTGTGTTAGAGCTTAAATAACATTTATTTCTTGCTTCATTGACCTAAGGTTTTGCTTCCTCGCTTGGAGAAGGAGCTAGCTTGGCCATGTGAAGTTCTTAAGCTAGGGTTTATTTCTCCTCTTCTCAAGCTACCTTGATGTTTGAAGTTTCATCTTCTTTCTGTTGACTCAAGGTCAATTAGGTCAATGTTGACTCACGTCTAAATTTACTAAACCCGTGTTTTAATGATGACTAACCATTCCACATATTGGTGTCTAATGTCTCTACTTGAGTGATTTCAGATTAGGCATAGACACACTCCAAATGCCCTAACTTACGCATCTCAAATTGGAGAAAAGACAAGTCAAAGTCATACAAGTGCACATTTTTGTAATACGATGTAAATCTATTAGAATCATGTTGTAAATCACTTGTAATGATTGTATGACTTGTGATTAAGCTTAGAAAAAATCAGGAGCGCTTAGATCGAATGTTAGATCACTTTACATGCAACTTTGAAAATTGATTACATGCACTTTGTCGGTCGAGTTTCCCAACCTGAAAACTCGACCAATCATCCTTGATCAATTTTCTACATATTGCATCGGTCGAGTTGTGTTTACACAGAACTCGATCGATCAAGTAACTGACCATTTCAATTCCTAATGGTCGGTCGAGATCTGTCAGGATAAACTCGACCGATCATTTGAGTATCGACCTTTTCGTTTACTTGATCGGTCGAGTTACCCTTATAGAAACTCGACCCATTGCACTGTATGGAAAAGTGCAGAAAAGTGCTTCTAGCCGCTGTGGAGTTGCAACAAGTGAAAATATATCTGTTGCAAGCCACAAAATGACTAGTTTTCATTCTCAAGTGTTCCCAAAGGCTAAGAGGCATCCCCAGCTATAAATAGGACAGCTTGGGCTTCATTCCAAGGTTGAGCATTCAATGCAAATTCTATGTGAGGTTCCTATTCTATACTTGAGTGCTTCCTACAGCCACCTCTCTCTCTCTAAGCTTAATCGCTTGATACATCCATTAGAGTGAGTAGGAAATCTATAAGAGAGCTAGTCCTACATGTATATCTTGTGAGGCTCTCACTTCCACCACCTCCTATCTCTTCTTTCAATCATGAAGATGAAGGTTCTCTCTCTTGTCCAAGAGAGGTGAAGAAGAAAAAGGGAAGGTGTCCCTTGGTGAAGATCAAGGATGAAGACTTGGATCTAGAGTGGGTAAGCCCTTGGTGAAGGCAGAAGACTCCTTGCTCAAGTGGGTAAGTCCTTGGTGGAAGCTTCTCCGAGTGAAGGTGAAGTCAAAGGCGGGAGATCCAAGAAGACTGGGTAATTCCTACAAGATTGAAGACTTGTGCAAGAGCAGGTAAGTCCTTGGAAGAAGGAAAAAGACTCCTTGCAAAGTGGGTAAGTCCTTGGTAAGGTTGAAGACTCTTTGTATTGGATAGGTAAGTCCTTTGTTGGTCATGTATTGTATGTCTTATGAATGGATATAAGAGTGCAATAGTTTGGACGTCCTAGAGGTTGACCTCTCTAGGCAAGTGGACTGACACACTTCTAGTTTGAAGTGTGGAACCACTCTAAATGGCTTGTCTATTGGTGTATGTTCAATCTCTATCATCCTTGCTATATATGTTTTAGTTGCACACAAATTACCCATTTAGCAACCTTATCTTGTCATATATATTGAAGGTTTAATGAGTTTTGTTTAAGTGCTTCCAGCTCTATTCACCCCCCTAGAGCATCTAATCACCCATCTAGGATCCAACAATTGGTATCAGAGCGGGTCTTCTCCAAACATACTTCAACAAGTAGGAGAAAATGAGTGACTACCTAGGAGGGAGATTCTCGACCAGCCTTCCAATTGTTGATGGGAGCAATTTCCTCTATTGGAGAACAAGGCTTCAATTCTACATCCAAGGATCAAGTCTTGAGATGTGGCAAATGGTGAACAGCCCATACATGCTACCAAATACAAAGATTGAAGAATGGGATTAAGCTACCTTGAAGAAAGCAACCTTGAATGCTAGAGCCATGCACATCCTCTATGCCTGCATGACCCCCACCGAGTTCAACCGGATTTCTTCATGTGAAACAGCCTATGAGGTATGGAGAAAGCTTTGCATCACTTATGAAGGGACATATCAAGTGAAGGAAAGAAAAGTCTACATGCTCAAAGGGCTGCTTGAGAACTTCAAGATGGGAAAGGAGGAGAGCATAGCCAACATGTACTCAAGGCTCAAAACCATTGTGAATGGTCTTACTGTTCTAGGATATCCTATGTCTAGTGGAGAGATCAACTCAAAGATCCTTAGAATTCTCCCTAAGAGGTGGGAACCCAAGGTGACTTCAATTGAAGAAGCAAGGTCCCTTAAGGATATTCCTATTGAAGAGCTCATTGGAAATCTACAAGCACATGAAGCCACACTTGACAAGAGGGAGGAAGTAGAAAGATAAGAGAAGAAAGAGCTAAAGAGAATGAAGAAGGCTGAAATGATGGCTCAAATTGAAGCTATCATGGAACAAGTCTCTCCATCCTCTCAAGCTAAAGAAGATGCCATGTACTCTAAGGGTAGACTCTACAAAGGCAAGTCCTCCTCCATCTGGTGCTTCACATGTGGAAAGAAGGGTCACTACAAGGATGATTGCCCACAAGGCAAAAAGACCCATCTTCACAAGAAGGACAAATGGCACTCAAGCTCAAGTGGCTCCTCCAACTCAAGCTCAAGTGAAGATTCAAGTGAAGGATCAAGCTCAAGCTCTACTGATGAAGGAGAATGCCATTTTGCTCTTATAGCATCAACAAGTGAAGACTCAAGTGAGGTAAATCTAAACTCTTTATAAAGAATCTTTGATTGCTATTATTCATGATATTTGTGCCTCTCTTATGTCTTCTAAAAAGAAAAAGAAAAAGCTTGCTAGAATTGTTGATAATTTTCATATAGAACTAGATGATCTTGAATATGCTAATTCTTGCTTGATTGATGATAAAAATGATTGTCTTAGTCAAGTAGACTCTCTTAAACTTAAAAATATTAGTTTGCTTGATAAGATTAGATTTCTAGAAGCTCAACCTCTCATGCCTGGTTCTAATGAAGAGCATACTTTAATTGTTGATTCTCTCATGCATGACATTGATGTTCTTAAATCTGAAAACAAGGACAAAGATTTTTCTTTGCAAGAATTAGAAACAGAAAATGCCTCATTGCTTGCTCAAATCAATGTGCTTGAATATTGTTCTAGTTCTACTAGTAGAGAGAATAATGTTGCTGCTCTTCATATTGATAGAGATTCTTATTTAACTAAAGCTCTTTGCCTAGAAAATTATCTTCTACATGCTAGAGATAATATCAATCATTTGTCTTCTACTATTACTTCTCTTATGCATGATAATGATGGTTTGAGATCTTCTTTGCAAAGATTCTTAGTTGGTAAGAAGCGCCTTAATGATATCCTAAACCATACTACCAAACAAACTGGTAGACATGGTTTGGGGTATGATGGTAGTCAAGGGAACAACAGAGATAAACGACCTCCAATCTTCCATGGAGAATCCTCTAGTTCCAAGACTACGTGAAATCTATCGCAATGAAATTGGTCATTATTCTACTTGTTGTCCTTTTAGGAAAGCACCAAAGCGCAATAGGACTTGGGTTGCTAAACTAACCCCTCCGGACCCAAAAATATGATTGTGGACCATTTCATTTTTCTTCTTGTAGGTACTTGCAAATGGATTGACTTGAGCTATTGAATTGCAAATTAACTTCTCAATCCACATGAAAGAAGAAAGGTGAGATGTGTAGAGGGTGACAACAAGTGGAAAAAGGAATGGTAAGAACAAAGGTAATGTTTCTCTTTCTTATAACATATCCTAACTTGTTTTTGTCAAGTTAGTGTGCACTATGCATATGGTATTTGAGTCAAAAGTGATATTTTGTGTTTCTCTTCACACTCTTACTCAAAAACTATTTATAATGCTTCTATAGTGTATTACTAACTGGCTTAGACATGTTTGGATATGGTTTTTATTTTTAGCATACCTCTAAATATGTTTTTATGAAATATACATGCCTTTTGACAGCTGCTCTGTCGGTCGAGTTTTTCATGTTTGAAACTCGACTGATAGGCACCAATGGGTGTTGCCAACAGTTGTCATCGGTCGAGTTATCAATGCACAGAACTCGACTGATAACTCTGTGCACAGAATATACATTCGGCTTATTGAATGATAATTTCCCTCTCAACTAGATTTTCTCAACCAATAGCCTTATTCTTTGGCACTCTGTTTTGGTACCTTTATATATGCATATTGCCTTATTCTAAATTGCCTATCTTTCTTACAACTCTATCTCTCTAATTGCTCTAAATTGGTATATCTATTTCTTGCAATTACTTGCTTCTAGTTGTTTTGCAGGTTTTGATGATGATCTCTTTGGATCTCTTGGTTGTGTCTAAAAATTGCTTCTGTTGTACTCTAACTTGGTACATCTATCTAGGTGTATACTTTGTTTTGATACAACCTTGAGGTTCTTAGGGGTAATCATCTTATGGTAAGGATGCATATCTAGTGAGTTATATCCACTCATGCGTCTAAAATTGCATATCTCTTTTTTTGGATATATCTCTACATCTACTCATAGCTTGCTTTATCTTGTGTATCTTTTGGTATCTCTTGCTATGATCTAGATCCTACTAGTAGTCCTAACTTGTGATATCATCTACTAGTAGTTCATATACATGTAGATCTAACCTTGGATATAATTGGCATCTTTTCTCATCTATATACTATTCTTGTATCTTGTCTCATACATGCTCAAGATTGTTCTTTGAATTGCATATCTACTATCTTGACTTGCTTGCATAACATTGTGATGCATGGTACATAGATCTACATTGTATGTAGAAATTGGAGTATATTTTTTGGATTTTATGCAGATTTTGCTCCAGTTTTAGTTTTTGGGTGCAAGACTAGTGTTTTTCATGCAGAAACAACCTTCTCAGCAAGACTCATGCTTCGCGATGAGCTCTGATGGTTTTTGGTCAAAATTCGGTATCTTGAGGGTTAAAATTATGTTTTATTGTTTTTCTGCAGCACTTTATCTTGCATTTGTGGTTTGTTCAAGTATATGCTTTAACTTGATTTTCTTTCTATGCTTGGACAAGCCCCTATCTGTGCTCTTCTACTCTCCTTATATATATTTGTGTTATCTCCTTTCTCTTTAACAAGTGATGTTTCTTATTTCTTCATAACCCCACTTTTTGAAATGATAAAGGGGGAGAAAGGCATGTCTTCTTTTAAAAGAGGAAGAACGCATGTCTTACATGAAGAGGGGAAGCATGTCCATGTAAAGGGGAGAAGGTAAATGGGAGAAGACATATATGTGTAGAACATATATGAGTAGAAGACATAATATTCTATAAATGTTATGAAAGCTAACAATGCAGGAGAAATAGCATCAATTGAGGGGGAGTACGAGAACTCCAGGTGCATCAACTGAGGGGGAGCATATGATCTCAATCCTATTGAAACCCCTAGGTTTCTCCAAAGGTATGATTTTACTTAAAAGCTTTAAATACATTTATGGAATGGTTTGTCATCTTCAAAAAGGGGGAGATTGTTGACTCAAGGTCAATTAGGTCAATGTTGACTCACGTCTAAATTGACTAAACGTGTGTTTTGATGATGACTAACCATTCCACATATTGGTGTCTAATGTCTCTACTTGAGTGATTTCATATTAGTTATAGACACACTCCAAATCCCCTAACTTGCGCATCTCAAATTGGAGAAAAGACATGTCAAAGTCATACAAGTGCACATTTTTGTAATATGATGTAAATCAATTAGAGTCATGTTGTAAATAACTTGTAATGATTGTATGACTTGTAATTAAGCTTAGAAAAAATCATGAGCACTTAGATCCAATGTTAGACCACTTTACATGCAACTTTGAAAATTGATTATAGGCACTTTGTCTGTCAAGTTTCCCAGCCTGAAAACTCGACCGATCATCCTTTATCAATTTTCTGCAGATTGCATCGGTCGAGTTGTGTTTACACAGAACTCTACCGATCAAGTAACTGACCATTTCGATTCCTAATGGTCGATCGAGTTTTTTCAGGACAAACTCGACTGATCATTTGAGTATCGGCCTTGTCGTTTACTTGATCGGTCGAGTTACCCTTATAGAAACTCGACCGATTGCACTGTACGGAAAAGTGCAGAAAAGTGCTTCTAGCCGTTGTGGAGTTGCAACAAGTGAAAATATATCCGTTGCAAGCCACAAAATGGCTAGTTTCGTTCTCAAGTGTTCCCAAAGGCTAAGAGGCATCCCCAGCTATAAATTGGACCCCTTGGGCTTCATTCCAAGGTTGAGCATTCAATGCAAACTCTATGTGAGGTTCCTATTCTATAGTTGAGTGCTTCCTACAGCCTCCTCTCTCTCTAAGCTTAATCACTTGCTACATCCATTAGAGTGAGTAGGAAATCTGTAAGAGAGCTAGTACTACATGTATATCTTGTGAGGCTCTCACTTCCACCACCTCCTATCTCTTCTTTCAATCATGAAGATGAAGGTTGTAACGTCCCCAGATTCTACCATCTCGAGACTTAGAAGGCTCGAGAGGACAAATCCAAAAATATTAGCTAATTGTTTTAGAGAGCGATGCAGAAGCATAATGCGCATACATGAACATACAACCATAACATACTGAACATTCAACATGTATATTTACAACATGAATTATTACAACTTGGCTTACATTTACATATTGAAAGATGATTTGACAAGTCTATGAACATGTATGCTAATCAGGATGTACACAAAAGGTACAACCTAGACAACTGCTCACATCCCATCCTTTTATTCCATGCTAGCTTTGAACCTAAAACATACGTGAAACAACAAATCAACACACAAGGTGTTGTGTACATGGGCAGAAAGATACATATATTTATGGCTTTCATAATTTTGAAAGATTTGCAGAAGGAAAGAAAATCATAGAAAACACTTCTTTATTAAGCGAAATACACCAATTTAAGTCATTTTCCTAGATGAATTGCATTATCAAGGTGGACTAGTACCAAAACATAAATATTGGGCCCATCCCCGTGTACCAAGTACTCTAGGGAAACTCCCCATACACCATGTGCTCTAGGGAGGTGTACTCGCCAACATCAATCCATTCCCTCGTAAGGGGGATAATGAACACCTTAAATAACTATAAAGCATCTACTTATCATTTATGTTTACAAGTGATAAAACATCGAGTACTATATAGTGCTACTACATCCAATATTTGCAAATAGAAGAGAGCATACATACATAGTCTGATTGCAAGCAAAAAAAACCATACTAATATACTTAAATAAAACCCACGTACCTGAGTTCAGAGATTCATATTTATATTCTTGGTCATCTACATCTCTGGTCATCACCTGATTAATAGAAATTAATCATCATTAATAAAAGGTTCACCATAATGTGTGTATTTTAGGTCCAAGTTAGGGTTTAGGCCAAACCTAGGCTTAAATAGCCTAGAACATGTCTCTGATATTTTTATATTAATCTGGAGGTCATTATTTAGGTTTGGTTTAGTTTTCATAATTTTCAAACGATTGATCTATTTTCTGGAATTAAAATCAGTTTATAAACATCTAATTGATCATTAGTGAGGAAAGACCTAATAATGAGCAATAAAAGCTAGACCAGGGTCTAAATCAGGTTCTAAAAATCATTAAGTATCTATAAGAATTTTCTAAGAATTTATTTAGAACAGATATCATATATTGTGTCTCAAACAACCTAAAATGAAGCATCATCTTATAAATAGAAACTCAACAATAATATTGCTTCAAGGGTCTGATCTATGGGTCTCATGAAAAACTAGACATTTTTCAGAGTCTAGAGGTATTTTCGGTGAATTTATTATCCAAGGCAACTATTTATTAGGCATTTTCTATGTTTAAAAGTATTTCTATAAATTAAACATCTATATACCTGGTCTTGTGGGTCCCACTGCTGGGTGGCCACTCTTGATTACACTAGGATGACCGTCACAGTGGGGCGCAACCCAACAGCTTGGTCTAGCCTGACCCGTCCGGTTCATATGGATTTCACGAGATTGAGTGATGGCTCACCGTTCACGCGATCTGCCTGTTCTACGAAATGAGAATGATGTTCTCTGTGACTAGCGCAGCCGCCAGGCGAGGAGACTCCGGTGATGGATCATTCGAGCATGGGACCTCAAGGCTATCTCCTATATCTGTTAAATTATTCTTCGTGCTCCTTGGAGCCCGTACGGCTAGATGGGGTGGCACAACTCCCCATAGGCCTCCAGTCCGCCATGGAAGGGGAGAAGATGGGCGATGAAGGATTCGGGATATCATCAACAAGGCCTCCTAATCTTACTTGAAGATGTAAAAACCTCAACAGGGAAGCTACGAACTTGTTCTGGCCATCAAACTAGGCTTCGAGGTTTGGGGATCTCTTCCCCCAACTGGACCTCTTCTCCTGCCATCCATGGCTTTGGCGGTCCTGGAAACTGCCACAGAGGGAGTAGAAGAAGAAGCCCTCAATCAACTCCTATGCTCCTTGTCATACTTTTTCTATGCCTAATCCCCCTGATATCTCCTCATCTCCCATTACCTTATTCATGCTCTCTCTCTCACCTGTAGGGAGGATGGAGAAGTTGGGAAAGACGGTGGTCCTCGCACCATGATTCTGTGATCTAGAGAAACCAATTATGGTTCGTTGGAATGTTCATGTAATTGCGGATCTGAAGAGCTAAAAAGGAATGCATGGTAGGGCTTTGTTTCGGGCGGTGATGTGGGTTACTAGCTATAGATCTATTGCCCCGTCCTCTTGTGAAGTTCAGAGGTAGGGGATGATGTATCTGCCCTTCAATCTTAGATCTGTGGTCGAGTGATAGATGCGTATATGCCGCCTAAATCTGGGTCATGGTGGCATATAAATGTCTCACCCCTAAACTCTTAAATAACGAACCAACTATGGTTTGGCAGAAAATCTTAATTAAAAAGAAAACCCTTCAAACTTTTATATCTACTAGTACAAACCTTAGATTTTAATGAAATTCGAACCATGGATTCCTTATAATGTAATCTAACTACCAGAAAAGTTTGGTACAAAATAAAATACAATTTGATCATTTAAATTATTTCCTCTAATAGTCATTAGATCAAGAAAATGGCATGTGACACATTAAGGTCACGACATGCACTATATTCCTATGTGACTATAGTCTTCAATACACACATGAGTCATAAAATTGCAATTTCAAAATCTAAGTAACTTGGTGTGGGGAAATCACTTCTCAAATGAAAATTTAACAAAAGTTAGATCATCATTTAAACTACTTTCTACAAGTTTGTTACCAAAACTCCATTTATGTCCTCGAATACTAGATTGGCTATCAAAACCCTAAAGTCCGAGTTATCACATTCACCCCACCTTATATGAAATTTCGTCGTCGAAATTCAACTAATGCCATGCTTAAGGTGATATGAAAGTGCCCAACTTCGTATAGGTCACCACTTCTGGCTACCAAGGTTCTCATATTTCTATATGTATCCCATGTCGACATCTTATGTTCTAGGTCAACTAGGGTGTACACAACCCACCTTATATAGGTTGAAGCGTAACATTTTTGTTTAATTGAAGCATCATTTAATGGTTTAGTCATAACTGACATTATGATATCTTAGGATTACATCACCCTTAAGGGTACAAGTTTTGTTCATACTTTTAAAGTTCAAGAGGAATTCGTTTATATGCCATGATAGTTAGATCGTTCAAATCTAACATCATTATTATGTTTTATGATCAACATCTTACAATGATTTCAGCATTAGAGGGTATTTATCTTCATCCTTGATATTAGGATTTTTCTACATAAGAAGGGCTTATGTAACATGCTTGACCATTAGGGTTTCACTCTATTATGTGATATTCATACTCAACTTAGAAGCATACATTGAGAAGGATCAAAGTTATGAACTATATTTCTGATCATATATCTTATGATCCAAAATTATCTTTATATCAAGTTCATGAGTTCAATTTTTTATGTCTTGCATGTATTACGTGAAGGGAAAAAGAGAATATACTACGTTTATCCCATGATCTCAACATCATATCTTTCATGTTTCATACGAAGGGGAAGAGAGTATTTTAAAGTCAAACTTATCATGATTTCAATCTTGGGTGCTACATGTATGATATAGGGGGGGAAATATAGAATAGGTTAAGCTTATACGAGTGACTCCTCATATATAAATCTTCTATATAGCTGAAGTGAGGTTTCTATCATCATATATTAAGACGGAGAAGAAGAAGGGAGAACATGTATGTTGAGTATCTTTTGCATAAAGCATCATACTCTCATAACTAGAGTTCATATATTACCTCACTTGCATCTAATGATGAGATTCACAAAATATGTCACTCCAGCTAGGACCTAACTCATCCAAAGGATTGATTTTATCATATGGGTTATCTACCCATCCTTTTCTTTTACCCAATACTCACATATAGATTGACTCATGTAAAAGGACCTAACTCTTCTACTTAGGACACATCATTTCAGATATATCTCATATTTCATATATCATAGGATAGGTCCTATGACCCTCTCCTTATGGGTCTTACTCTCTCTGGAGTTCACCACGTATCTTGTCCTAACACTGGAGGCCCTCCTTTGTAAAAGAGCTTGAGGCTCATGCATATTCAACTTTATCTCAAACTTAGATTGCCTTAATAAGAAAGGAGTATGTCTTTTCTTCATCAAGACTTAGCTTAGATTTTCTAAAATTGAACTCATCTCAGATGTAACTTAAATCTTTATAAGGAAACTTATACCATCAGAGATCAAACTTAGATAAGATTGCACATACTGATTTCAATTATCATTCTATCATTTACTCTATGTATCACCTATCTTGATAAGGCTCTAGACATCTAATCAAGACTACTCTCTCTTCTAGACTGATGTCACTCCCTTTCACTTAGGTTTCATGAACA
The DNA here is from genome assembly GCA_963693085.1 of Alisma plantago-aquatica. Lineage (NCBI taxonomy): Eukaryota > Viridiplantae > Streptophyta > Magnoliopsida > Alismatales > Alismataceae > Alisma > Alisma plantago-aquatica. Next base: position 118,372,991 of record OY856411.1, read on the forward strand.
CTAACTACTCTATAGTGTGAGGGACACATTTTTATATTTACATATATATAAAATAAAATATTATATAGTTTTTCTTCGAGAAAGAAGACGTTAGAGAAAACTATCGAGGCTCAAGCCAATTGGAAAACAAAACCAAATCAGCAAAACTGAGTGTCCCACACATAGTAGATAGTCCAGTGTCATGTCACCTAGTGAAATGGTGAGAACAACGTGTAGACTAGTGTAGCTACCTTATACATATGAGCTCAATATGGAAAGGGTTTCACACACTTGTCTAAACCTAGTTCTCGAACATCTAGGTTCTAACTTAGAGGCTAAGTCAAACCTTATCCCTATAGACAACTTACTAAGTTTCTAGGGTTTAAAATAAAAGGTGACATTTAGTTTTATGTTTCATGGTGAGAAATTATTAGGTGTAGCTATTGTTCATGCTCTGATACCAATTGTAACGTCCCCAGATTCTACCATCTCGAGACCTAGAAGGCTCGAGAGGACAAATCTGAAAATATTACCTAATTGTTTCAGAGAGCGATGCGGAAGCATAATACACATACATGAACATACAACCACAACATACTCAACATTCAACATGTATATTTACAACATGAATTATTACAGCTTGGCTTACATTTACATATTGAAAGATGATTTGACAAGTCTATGAACATGTATGCTAATCAGGATCTACACAAAAGCTACAACCTGGACAACTGCTCACATCCCATCCTTTTATCCCATGGTAGCTTTGAACCTAAAACATACGTGAAACAACAAATCAACACACAAGGTGTTGTGTACATGGGCAGCAAGATACATATATTTATGGCTTTCATAATTTTAATAAGATTTGCAGAAGGAAAGAAAATCATAGAAAACATTTCTTTATTAAGTGAAATACACCAACTTAAGTCATTTTCCTAGATGAATTGCATTATCAAGGTGGACTAGTACCAAAAAATAAATATTGGGCCCATCCCCATGTACCAAGTACTCTAGGGAAACTCCCCGTACACCGTGTGCTCTAGGGAGGTGTACTAGCCAACATTAATCCATTCCCTCGTAAGGAGGCTCAAATAGCCTAGAACATGTCTCTGATATTTTATACTAATCTGGAGGACATTATTTAGGTCTGGTTTAGTTTTCATAATTTTCTGACGATTGGTCTATTTTCTGGAATTAAAATGAGTTTATAAACATCTTTTTTTTAGAGCAAATGGATCGATTCATTACTTGTTAGCCATACGGCATCTACAATTGGGGAGAAAAATACAAACAGAACATACAAACGTCATGTTCAGTAACCCAAGGGCACTACAACTCATATTGGAACGAGAGAGAGACATTTCTGCATTGATTCTTCTGCTTTGAGGCTGTCTTAAGCAACTTTTCCTGAAGAATTCCTTCAACCTGAGAGTTAAGTAGTAGTAGAGGGGCTGGAACGAGACGGTATTCTGCTCGTATATCAACTGAAACGAAGCCATACAACTGATAATGAGATCAATCCAGAGCAAAGATGAGATTTAGCCGTACCAAGGTTGAATTATCGAGGGAACTCCAGAATAACCACCGCCTTCACAGAGGAAGGAGTAATGATCCTTATTTAAAGGAAGAAACAACGCTGATATACAGTGGAACAAGGCAGATAGCCTACCAGAAACTAGCACCCAAGCGAAAACCTGCAAGGCAGAAACAAAGGAGGGAAACCCACCTCCTCCGGAACCCCAACGAGGACACCCCCACTAGCCACCCGCCTCAGCCTCAAGGAAGATCTGAGCAAGACTCTACCAGGAGAAGAGCACCACCACCTCCTGCAAGCAACATGCCGAAGAGAAGACCTGATCACAACCAGGTCGCACGGTCGCCGCCCAGGGGGGAGAGATGAGGAGCACGGAGAGGCACCTGTAAAAGGAAACTGGAAAGAAGAGGCAAGTCGAGGAGGAGACTCGGGGGGAGAAGGTGACGGCCCAAAAGGACGCCTGACCCCCTCCCCCAAGCTTGAGCGCCGCACGCGGGGGAGCCCTGGATCCCCACCGTGGTCGCCCGAGCCCTAGACGACGCACCGCGATGCCTAGTTGGCCACCAACAATTTATAAACATCTAATTGGTCATTAGTGAGGAAAGACCTAATAATGAGCAATAAAAGCTAGATCAGGGTCTAAATTAGGTTCTAAAAATCATTAAGTATCTATAAGAATTTTCTAAGAATTTATTTAGAACAAATATCATTTATTGTGTCTCAAACAACCTAAAACGAAGCATCATCTTATAAACCGAAACTCAACAATAATATTGCTTCAAGGGTCTGATCTATCTCATGACAAAATAGACACTTTTCAGAGTCCAGAGGTATTTTTGGTGAATTTATTGGCCAGGGAAGCTATTTATTAGGCATTTTCTATGTTTAAAAGTATTTATGTAAATTAAACATCTATATACCTGGTCATGTGGGTCCCACTTCCGGGTGGTCACTCTTGATTACACCCGGATGACCGTCACAGTGGGGCGCAACCCAACAGCTTGGTCCAGCCTTACCTGTCTGGTTCATCTGGCTTTCACGAGATTGAGTGATGGCCCACCCTTCACGCGATCTACCTATTCTACGAAATGAGAACAATGTTCTCTGTGACTAGCGCATCCGCCAGGCGAGGAAACTCCGGTGATGGATCGTTCGAGCATGGGACCTCATGGCTATCTCCTATATCTCTTAAATAATTCTTCATGCTCCTTGGAGCCCATACGACTAGATGGGGTGGTGCAACTCCCCATAGGCCTCCAATCCACCATGGAAGGGGAGAAGATGGACGATGGAGGATTGGGGATATCATCAACAAGGCCTCCTAATCTTGCTTGAAGATGCAAAAACCTCGACAGGGAAGCTACAAACTTGCTCCAGCCATCAAACTAGGCTTCGAGGTTTGGGGATCTCTCCCCCCAGCTGGACCTCTTCTCCTGCCATCCATGGCTTCGGCGGTCCTGGAAACTACCACAGGGGGAGTAGAAGAAGAAGCCCTCAATCAACTCCTATACTCCTTGTCATACTTTTTCTATGCCTAATCCCTCTGATATCTCCTCATCTCCCATTACCTGATTCATGCTCTCTCTCACCTGTAGGGAGGATGGAGAAGCTGGGAAAGATGGTGGTCCTCGCACCTTGATTCCGTGACCCAGAGAAACCAATTAGGGTTCGTTGGAATGTTCATGTAATTGTGGATCTGAAGAGCTAAAAAGGAATGCATGGTAGGGATTTGTTTCGGGCGGTGATGTGGGTTACTAGCTATAGATCTGTTGCCATGATGTATCTACCCTTTGATCTGAGATCTGTGGTCAAGTGATAGATGCGTATATGCCACCTAAATTTGGGTCATGGTGGCATATAAATGTCTCACCCCTAAACTCTTAAATAACGAACCAACTATTCTTTGGCAGAAAATCTTAATTAAAAAGCAAACCCTTCAAACTTTTATATATTCTAGTACAAACCTTAGATTTTAATGAAATTCGAACCATGGATTCCTTATAATGTAATCTAACTGCCAGAAAAGTTTGATACAAAATAAAATAATATTTTATCATTTAAATTATTACCTCTAATAGTCATTAGATCAAGAAAAGGGCATGTGACACATTAAGGTCACGACATGCACTGTATACCTATGTGACTACAGTCTCCAATACACACATGAGTCATAAAATTGCAATTTCAAAATCTAAGTAACTTGGTGTGGGGAAAGGATTTCTCAAATGAAAATTTAACCAAAGTTAGATCATCATTTAAACTACTTTCTACAAGTTTGTAACCAAAACTCCATTTATGTCCTCGAATACTAGATTGGCTATCAAAACCCTAAAATCCGAGTTATCACAAAGGTTCTCTCTCTTGTCCAAGAGAGGTGAAGAAGAACAAGGGAAGGTGTCCCTTGGTGAAAAGCAAGGATGAAGACTTGGAGCTAGAGTGGGTAAGCCCTTGGTGAAGGAAGAAGACTCCTTGCTCAAGTGGGTAAGTCCTTGGTGGAAGCTTCTCCAAGGGAAGGTGAAGTCAAAGGCGGGAGATCCAAGAAGAGTGGGTAATTCCTACAAGGCTGAAGACTTGTGCAAGAGTAGGTAAGTCCTTGGAAGAAGGCAGAAGACTCCTTGCAAAGTGGGTAAGTCCTTGGTAAGGTTGAAGACTCTTTGTATTGGATAGGTAAGTCCTTTGTTGGTCATGTATTGTATGTCTTATGAATGAATATAAGAGTGCAATTGTTTAGAAGTCCTAGAGGTTGACCTCTCTAGGCAAGTGGACTGACACACTTCTAGTTTAAAGTGTGGAACCACTCTAAATAGCTTGTCTATTGGTGTATGTTCAATCTCTCTCATCCTTACTATGTATGTTTTATTTGCACACAAATTACCCATTTAGAAACCTTATCTTGTCATATATCTTGAAGGTTTAATGAGTTTTGTTTAAGTGCTTTCAGCTCTATTCACCTCCCCTCTATAGCATCTAATCACCCATCTAAGATCCAACAATTGGTATCAGAGCAGGTCTTCTCCAAGCATACTTCAACAAGTAGGAGAAGATGGGTGACTACCTAGGAGGGAGATTCTCGACCAGCCTTCCAATCTTTGATGGGAGCAATTTCCTCTATTGGAGAAGAAGGATTCAATTCTACATCCAAGGATCAAGTCTTGAGATGTGGCAAATGGTGAACAGACCATACATGCTACCAAAGACAAAGATTGAAGAATGGGATGAAGCTACCTTGAAGAAAGCAACCTTGAATGCTAGAGCCATGCACATCCTCTATGCCTCCATGAACCCCACCGAGTTCAACTAGATTTCTTCATGTGAAACAGCCTATGAGGTATGGAGAAAGCTTTGCATCACTTATGAAGGGACAGATCAAGTGAAGGAAAGAAAAGTCTAAATGCTCAGAGGGCTGCTTGAGAACTTCAATATGGGAAAGGAGGAGATCATAGCCAACATGTACTCAAGGCTCAACACCATTGTGAATGGTCTTGCTGTTCTAGGACATCCTATGTCTAGTGGAGAGATCAACTCAAAGATCCTTAGAACTCTCCCCAAGAGGTGGGAACCCAAGGTAACTTCAATTGAAGAAGCAAGGTCTCTTAAGGATATTCCTATTTAAGAGCTCATTGGAAATCTACAAGCACATGAAGCCACACTTGACAAGAGGGAGGAAGTAGAAATACAAGAGAAGAAAGAGCTAAAGAGAATGAAGAAGGTTGAAATGAAGACTCAAATTGAATCTACCATGGAACAAGTCTCTCCATCCTCTCAAGCTAAAGAAGATTCCATGTACTCCAAGGGTAGACTCTACAAAGGCAAGTCCTCCTCCATCTGATGCTTCACATGTGGAAAGAAGGGTCAGTACAAGGAAGATTGCCCACAAGGCAAAAAGACCCATCTTCCCAAGAAGGAGAAATGGCACTCAAGCTCAAGTGGCTCCTCCAACTCAAGCTCAAGTGAAGATTCAAGTGAAGGATCAAGCTCAAGCTCTATTGATGAAGGAGAGTGCCATTTTGCTCTTATAGCATCAACAAGTGAAGACTCAAGTGAGGTAAATCTAAAATCTTTAGATAAAGAATCTTTGATTGCTATTATTCATTATATTTGTGTCTCTCTTAAGTCTTCTAAAAAGAAAAAGAAAAAGCTTGCTAGAATTGTTGATAATTTTCATATAGAACTAGATGATCTTGAATATGCTAATTCTTGCTTGCTTGATGATAAAAATGATTGTCTTAGTCAAGTAGACTCTCGTAAACTTGAAAATGCTAGTTTGCTTGATAAGATTAGATTTCTAGAAGCTCAACCTCTCATGCCTAGTTCTAATAAAGAGCATACTTTAATTGTTGATTCTCTAATGCATGAAATTGATGTTCTTAAATCTGAAAACAAGGACAAAGATTTTGCTTTGCAAGAATTAGAAATAGAAAATGCCTCATTGCTTGCTCAAATCAATGTGCATGAATATTTTTGTAGTTCTACTAGTAGAGAGAATAATGTTTCTGCTCTTCATATTGATAGATATTCTTATTTAACTAAAGCTCTTTGCCTAGAAAATGATCTTCTACATGCTAGAGATAATATCAATCATTTATCTTCTACTATTACTTCTCTTATTAATGATAATGATGGTTTGAGATCTTCTTTGCAAAGATTCTTAGTTGGTAAGAAGAGCCTTAATGATATCCTACACCATACTACCAAACAAACTGGTAGACATGGTTTGAAGTATGATGGTAGTCAAGGGAACAACAAAGATAAAAGACCTCCAATCTTCCATGGAGAATCCTCTAGTTCCAAGACTACGAGCACATGCAACTATTGCAATGAAATTGGTCATTATTCTACTTGTTGTCCTTTTAGGAAAGCACCCAAGAGTAATAGGATGTGGGTTGCTAAACTAACCCCTCCGGACCCAAAAATATGATTGGGGACCATTTCATATTTCTTCTTGTAGGTACTTGCAAATGGATTGACTTGAGCTATTGAATTGCAAATTAACTTCTCAATCCACATGAAAGAAGAAAGGTGAGATGTGTAGAGGGTGACAACAAGTGGAAAAAGGAATGGTAAGCACAAAGGTAATGTTTCTCTTGCTTATAAACTATCCTAACTTGTTTTTGTCAAGTTAGTGTGCACTATGCATATGGTTTTTAAGTCAAAAGTGATATTTTGTGTTTCTCTTCACACTCTTGCTCAAAAACTATTTCTAATGCTTCAATAGTGCATTACTAACTTGCTTAGACATGTTTGGATATGGTTTGTATTTTTACATACATCTAAATACGTTTTTATGAAATATACATGCCTTTTGACAGCTGCTCTGTCGGTCGAGTTTATCCTGTTTGAAACTCGACTGATAGGCACCAATGGGTGTTGCCAACAGTTGTCATCGGTCGAGTTGTCAATGCACATAACTCGACCGATAACATTGTGCAAAGAATATACATTCGGCTTATTGAATGAGAATTTCCCTCTGAACTAGATTTTTTCAACCAATAGCCTTATTCTTTGGCACTCTCTTTTGGTACCTTTATATATGCATATTGCCTTGTTCTCAATTGCCTATTTTGCTTACAACTCTATCTCTCTAATTGCTCTAAATTGGTATATCTATATCTTGCAATTACTTGCTTTGAGTTGTTTTGCAGGTTTTGATGATGATCTCTTTGGATCTCTTGGTTGTGTCTAAAAATTGCTTTCATTGTACTCTAACTTGCTACATCTATCTAGGTGTATATTTTATTTTGATACAACCTTGAGGTTCTTAGGGGTAATCATCTTATGGTAAGGATGCATATATAGTGAGTTATATCCTTTCATGCGTCTAAAATTGCATATCTCTTTGTTTGGATATATCTATACATCTACTCATAGCTTGCTTTATCTTATGTATCTTTTGGTGTCTCTTTCTATGATCTAGATCCTACTAGTGGTCCTAACTTGTGATATCATCTACTAGTAGTTCATATACATGTAGATCTAACCTTGGTTATAATTGGCATCTTTGCACATCTATATACTATGCTTGTATCTTGTCTCATACATGCTCAAGATTGTTCCTTGAATTGCATATCTACTATCTTGACTTGCTTGCATAACATTGTGATGCAGGGTACATAGATCTACATCGTATGTAGAAATTGGAGTATTTTTTTGGATTTGATTCAGATTTTGCTCCAGTTTCAATTTTGTGTGCAAGACTAGTGTTTTTCATGCAGAAATAACCTTCTCAGCAAGACTCATGCTTCGTGATGAGCTCTGATGGTTTTTGGTCAAAATCTGTCATCTTGAGGGTCAAAATTATGTTTTATTGTTTTTCTGCAGCACTTTATCTTGCATTTGTGGGTTGTTCAAGTATATGATTTAACTTGCTTTTCTTTCTATGCTTGGACAAGCCCCAATCTGTCCTCTACTCTCTTTATATATATTTGTGTTATCTCATTTCTCTTTAACAAGTGATGTTTCTTATTTCTACATAACCCCACTTTTTGAAATGATAAAGGGGGAGAAAGGCATGCCTTCTTTTAAAAGAGGAATAATGCATGTCTTATATGAAGAGGAAAAGCATGTCCATGTAAAGGGGAGAAGGTAAATGGGAGAAGACATATATTTGTAGAACATATATGAGTAGAAAACATAATATTCTATAAATGTTATGAAAGCTAACCATGCATGAGAAATAGCATCAATTGAGGGGGAGTATGAGAACTCCATGCGCATTAATTGAGGGGGAGCATATGAGCTCAATCCTATTGAAACCCCTAGGTTTTTCTAAAGGAATGATTTTACATAAAATCTTTAAATACATTTATGGAATGGTTTGTCATCTTCAAAAAGGGGGAGATTGTTGACTCAAGGTCAATTAGGTTAATGTTGACTCACGTCTAAATTGACTAAACCTGTGTTTTGATGATGACTAACCATTCCACATATTGGTGTCTAATGTCACGACTTGAGTGATTTCAGATTAGGTATAGACACACTCCAAATGCCCTAACTTGCACATCTCAAATTGGAGAAAAGACAAATCAAAGTCATACAAGTGCACATTTTTGTAATATGATGTAAATCCATTAGAATCATGTTGTCAATCACTTGTAATGATTGTATGACTTGTAATTAATCTTAGAAAAAATTAGTATCACTTAGATCGAATGTTAGATCACTTTACATGCAACTTTGAAAATTGAATACAGGCACTTTGTCGGTTGAGTTTCCCAACCTGAAAAATGACCGATCATCCTTGATCAATTTTCTGCAGATTGCATCGGTCGAGTTGTGTTTACACCAAACTCGACCGATCAAGTAACTGACCATTTTCATTCCTAATGGTCGGTCGAGTTTTGTCAGGACAAACTCGACCGATCATTTGAGTATCGGCCTTATCGTTTACTTGATCGGTCGAGTTACCCTTATAGAAACTTGACCGATTGCACCGTACAGAAAAGTGCAGAAAAGTGCTTCTAGCCATTGTGGAGTTGCAACAAGTGAAAATATATCTATTGCAAGCCACAAAATGGCTATTTTTCGTTCTCAAGTGTTCCCAAAGGCTATGAGGCATCCCCAGCTATAAATAGGACCCCTTGGGCTTCATTCTAAGGTTGAGCATTCAATGCAAACTCTCTGTGAGGTTCCTATTCTATAGTTTAGTGCTTCCTACAGCCTCCTCTCTCTCTCTCTATAAGCTTAATCACTTGCTACATCCATTAGAGTGAGTAGGAAATCTGTAAGAGAGCTAGTCCTACATGTATATCTTGTGAGGCTCTCACTTCCACCGCCTCCTATCTCTTCTTTCAATCATGAAGATGAAGGTTCTCTCTCTTGTCCAAGAGAGGTGAAGAAGAAAAAGGGAAGGTGTCCCTTGGTGAAGATCACGGCTGAAGACTTGGAGCTAGAGTGGGTAAGCCCTTGGTGAATGCAGAAGACTCCTTGCTCAAGTGGGTAAGTCCTTGGTGGAAGCTTCTCCGAGTGAAGGTGAAGTCAAAGATGGGAAATCCAAGAACAGTGGGTAATTCTTACAAGGCTGAAGACTTGTGCAACAGTAGGTAAGTCCTTGGAAGAAGGCATAAGACTCCTTGCAAAGTGGGTAAGTCCTTGGTAAGGTTGAAGACTCTTTGTATTGGATAGGTAAGTCCTTTTTTGGTCATGTATTGTATGTCTTATGAATGAATATAAGAGTGCAATAGTTTGGAAGTCCTAGAGGTTGACCTCTCTAGGCAAGTGGACTGACACACTTCTAGTTTGAAGTGTAGAGCCACTCTAAATAGCTTGTCTAGTGGTGTATGTTCAATCTCTCTCATCCTTGCTATGTATGTTTTAGTTGCACACAAATTACCCATTTAGCAACCTTATCTTGTCATATATCTTGAAGGTTTAATGAGTTTTGTTTAAGTGCTTTCGGCTCTATTCACCCCCTCTAGAGCATCTAATCACCCATCTAGGATCCAACAATTGGTATCAGAGTGGGTCATCTCCAAGCATACTTCAACAAGTAGGAGAAGATGGGTGACTACCTAGGAGGGAGTTTCTCGACCAACCTTCTGATAACACCAAATTTTGTGATATTTTAGACTGTTTTTCTGTTATCAAAACTGCCATTTTTAGCTATTTTCCTCTCTTTTGTATGCACTTTCGCAACAATTGGCCAAGCAATGCTCTTAATCCTATATTTCCATCTTTTGCAGAGTTTCTCCTCATTTTGGTGCAATAAGGCCGTCCCGGCCCACAGAATAAGTCCAAGTCTGCACCGGCCTTCCTGACACCCGATACACGCCTGCCCGGTAGGGTGGAATGACACCACGACGCGCGGCAAAGGGGTGCCACGCAAGGAGGAACTGACGGACGACATGCCTCTTACCTGACAGGGAGACATAGTCACCACGACAACCCAAGTATGTCGGGCGACACAACCACCCACCGGCAGGCGTCGTTGCCTGTCACCTGACCAACGGACAACAACCCTGTTCCGACCAACAGATGACAACCTTACGCTGAGCGATACGAGTATCGCCCGTCCACCGACCCACAAATAAGGAGGACACGTGGCGCTTCGAGCACCATAAGTCCCCCCACTCTCCGGCTATAAATAAGAACTACAAGAAGATCAAAAGACAGTTCGGACAGGGTCAGACAGTTGGGAACTTGAGCTAACTTTGAGGAGAATCATGAGAGTAGACGTATCGTGCCACAGTGCTCGTACCAGGCGACACTAGGTGAGCTCTTCCTCATCCCGAGAGGGAGGGAACTGGTTCACCTAGGGTTGTACCGGGCGACACCGAGGGCCGATATCGGCCGATGTAGATACGCGACATGAGCGCCCGACACCCATGCTCGACAGTAGAATGTGTAGCTCTATGCCTGACACGATATCGAACCCGATACGCTTTGCCCGTCATGCTTGCCGCCCGAGAGGGTCCACTGCCCGACGTGAGCGTATCGGCCAGGATCCTTGAGCGATACAGTTGCCCGTCAGGAGTGCCGCTCGAGAGGGTGTGCCGCCCGACTCGACACGGCTGTATCGGGCTAGGCCCCTAACCGATATCGGGCTGGAGAGCCGTAGTAATCTATCGTCCTTCTACATCAAGAAGGCGACACCTATCATTATTTTCTGTCATTTAATTCCTTACTTATGCATTGTAATAAAGACCCTTTATTTGTCTATGGAAATAGAAGATGCTTAATTACTTGCTGTTTTGTGCTTGGTACGATCTGTTGGATGACTGCTATGTTTGATATCCGAACTCTAGCTTGCATGCTTGGATCGCGTTTCGCTTAGCTACCGAATCGTGTTTTCCCGTCGCAACAACTTCGAGAGTTGTGTTGTGGCTCTAGTGTTTGGTCTGATTCTGGAGTACGAGAGTGCCTGGAACGGAGTCGTTTCAGTAACATTCCACTCTAACTTTGAGCCCAGCAACCTCGAGAGGGGTGCCGAGGCTTGGTTAGAGGTATCCGCTCTAAGAGGAGTGGTGCAGGATGTTACTGGTACTGCTTGTTATGCTGTAGTCTTTTCCTTCGTATCTTGCCCTAGCTCTAGTATTATCTTTCTGTTTCTATTGCATGAAAACCGCTAAAAACTGCTAAATGACTAAAACCTTAAATCTCTCTTGTAGCTCTAGTTGGAGATAGTTTTCTTTGTTTTATTTGTGACATCTTGTTGTTTCCCTTCCGGGGAATTTATCATCTCTTTATACCTACCGGAGTGTAGTGTGTCGATTCTGGGTTCTCAACACTACCCCCCATGTCCCTGTGTTCGACCCCGCATATCTACTTCCACCCCATAAACAAAGTTGCGGGGGCCTAGAAGGAATCGGGTTTATAAATGTAAAAGCTCGACTACCTCAAATCTGCCTCCATTTTTTGACGTGCGATTTAGGCCGGTCAACGTTTTGGCGCCGTTGCCGGGGACAAGGCAAAATGGCACTGTTGACGAATCCGAATCCACTAACTACACTCTTGTGCCTCAAGCTTAGCAATGAGTTTGATAGCACTCTTTTTCTTTCTCTTTTTCCTTACTGTTATTCTTCACTGGAAATTAACAAATCTATCTTCTAAACTTGATTTCTCATGCCATGTCAGGAACTCTAAAGAGCGGTGACCTATTCCTTCGAGATCTGACGCCATGTCTCATTGTGAGCAATATACGTTTGAAGGTGAACGTCATGGCTGAGATGAGATTTCACACCAGCCCAGCCTGGTTGGCAAGTTGCATGCTTTCATAAAAAGGCAAGACTCTATCATCAACCGGTTGGTGCAAGGTGCACTTCCCAGCCCTGGAGCTCAGAATTCCATGCAACACCAGATGGAAAGTCTGCGGATGCGCCAATGGGAAGTCGATCAATGATTGGCCCAGATGGCAGCTCTGATAAAGAACCCTGTGGGAAAGACACTCTCATATCCGGAAACTTCCAGAATGGCAGTACTGAGGTCTGGGAAGACGGTGGAGCGCACAGCTGATGTCGAACCAGAACCTGTACTGAGGTCGGAGAGTATCATTCCAGCAGAGGGTGAAGGTGGACAAGCAGAAGCTCAAGAGCCTGCACGGAAGCCTTCCGATGATCTACCTGGTGGGAGGAATCCTTTTGCTCTAAGGCTGTCATTTCCGCATAAGCTGATCAAGGCGAATCTGAAGAAGCGTCATGAGAAGTTCATGGACTCGATCAGGAAACTACATCTTGAAGTCCCCTTCCTTGACGCATTGGAAGAGATGCCTACGTATGCCAAGTTCCTCAAGGACCTTATCACAAAGAGGAGAAGGGGAGGAAGGACAGAGACAACATATCTAGCTTCCGCCTCCTCTGCCTTCTTGAAGCCCGACACACCAAATAAGAGAAGGGATCCCGAAGCTTTCACAATCCCATTCGCCATCGGAGACAACGTCGAGCGTAAGGGTCTAGCAGACTTGGGGGCAAGCATAAGCCTCATGCCCCTAAGTTTCGCACAAAGGGTGGGTTTGACTGACATGGTTCGAACCAACATGTGGATTGAACTGGAGGACCACACGTTTAAGAGACTCGTCAACATTGTCGAAGATGTGCCGATCAGGGTTGGCGACTTCTTCATTCCTTACGATATAGTCGTCATCGACACAGCTGAAGACCCTCGTTGCCCGATCATCTTTGGTCGCCCCTTCTTGGCGACCAGGAGGGCGCTGATTGATGTTTCTGAGGAGATGATCACCTTAAGGGTCGGAAATGACCATATCGACTTCAAGCTAAAAGAAATCATGAAGAGCCCGTCCCTATCTAAATCAGCATGTTTCACAGATAGCTACAATAAATTCTGCGAGGAAGTAGAGGAAGATATCCGGACAGTAGACCCCCTCTTGAGGGCTATAAACTGTCAAGATCCCAACCTCGAAGATCCTGAGGTCACGAAGCACCTCAACCTTCTCAACCTTTCTGACGAAGATTTGCAAGAAGAGGATACAGTGGTGGAATCTGCGAAGTATGCCTCTCTCGAGGAGGAGCCTCAGGAGAAGGCACCCAGACCAAAGCCAGAGTTAAAAGCGTTGCCCGAAGGCCTGAAGTACGAGTTCTTAGATGAAGAGCACAGAAACCCCATCATCGTAAATGCCGATATTTCAAGCAACCAGTTGGACCAACTCCTTGAGGAGTTAAGGCTCCACAGGAGGGCCATAGGATATTCAGTAGATGATATCAAAGGCCTTAGCCCCGCCCTGTGCATGCATGGCATCAACTTGGATGAATCTGCCAAGCCTCTGGTTCAACCCCAGAGGAAGATGAACCAGATGCTCAAGGAGGTCGTCAAGAAAGAGGTAATAAAGCTTAGGGATGCGGGGATCATTTACCCAATCAGCGATAGCAATTGGGTAAGTCTGATCCACGTAGTGCCCAAAAAGGGCGGAATGACGGTGGTTAAGCGTGAGAAGGGCGATGAGGTGGCGGTAAGGACCGTCACCGGCTGGCGGATGTGCATAGATTACCGAAAGCTAAATCAGGCTACAAAGAAGGATCGTTTTCCGCTACCGTTTATTGACCAAGTTCTCAAAAGGTTAGCGCATCACGATTTCTTTTGTTTTCTTGATTGCTTTTTAGGTTTTAACCAGGTACCCATCTTGCCTGACGATCAAGAGAAAACAACATTCACCTGCCTTTACGACACTTATGCCTTCCGAAGGATGCCCTTCGGACTCTGCAACGCCCCCACCACCTTTCAACGATGCATGATATCGATGTTATCAGATTTTCTAGAAGACATCGTAGAAGTTTTCATGGACGACTTTTCCATCTATGAGAAGGACTTCGATAGCTGTCTTAAGAATCTGTCATTGGTCCTTCAAAGGTGCGAGGAGAACAACCTAGTTCTAAACTGGGAGAAGTGCCATTTCATGGTGCGGGAGGGCATCGTTCTCGGGCATAAGATCTTGAAGCATGGGATCGAGGTGGATGCAAGCAAGGTTGAAGCAATATCCAAGCTTCCTCCGCTGAGATTCGTGACGGGGGTGCGAAGCTTCCTCGGGCACGCGGGATATTACCGAAGATTCATCAAGGACTTCTCAAAGATTTCCAAACCGTTGTCCAATCTTCTGGTAAAGGACGCTGAATTTGTTTTCTCTAACGATTGTCTAAGTGCTTTTCAGGCCCTGAAAAATGCTTTCATATCACCACCTATCCTTCAAGCGCCAGAATGGGGTTTGCCTTTTTAGTTGATGTGCGACGCTAGCAACTACGCGGTTGGAGCAGTCCTGGGGCAAAAGAAATACAAAAAGCACCATATGATTTTCTATGCTAGTCGCACGTTGGACGAGGCTCAAGTAAACTACACAAAAACTAAGAAGGAGATGCTCGCGATCGTCTTCGCATTTGATAAATTCAGGTCGTATCTCGTCGGAGCTAAGGTCAAGGTATACACAGATCACGGGGCTATAAAATACTTAATGCAAAAGAAAGACACAAAGCCCAGACTGTTAAGGTGGGCCTTGCTGCTCCAAGAATTCGACCACGAAATTATCGACAAGAAGGGCGCAGAGAATATGGTCGCAGACCACCTATCAAGGATCATGACTGAGATAAAGAGAGGGCCTCGAATCAATGACGACTATGCCGACGAGGCTCTTATGTTGGCAGAAGCTCAAGAGGAAAGTTTACCCTGGTTTGCAGACATCTACAGTTATCTTGCCTGTGTAAAACTGCCTCCTGACATCACGTACAATCAGAAAAAGAAGCTATTTGTGGATGTCAAAAACTACTACTGGGATGATCCTCTCCTATTGAGAAGATGTGCTAACAACTTATATAGGCGGTGCATCCCAGAGGAAGAAACCGCAGACATCCTGAAAGAATGCCATGCCTCCCCTTACGGTGGACACCTGGGTAGCGAGAGAATAGCTGCAAAAGTGTTATAGTCAGGTTTCTACTGGCCCACCTTATTTAAAGACGCTGCACAATTTGTGAAGGTTTGCAAAGAGTGCCAGTTTACAGGAAACATAGGGAGGAGGAATGAAATGCCAATGGCAAGTTGGATCATAGTAGAAATATTTGACGTGTGGGGGATCAACTACATGGGACCGTTTCCCCCATCTCAAGGGTATCAATACATACTAGTGGCAGTAGATTATGTATCGAAGTGGGTGGAAGTGGTAGCCACCCAAACCTAGGATGCCAAGTCGGTTATCAAGCTCTTCGAGAAGACCATCTTTCCTCATTTCGGTGTACCACGCACTATGATAAGCGACGGAGGGTCGCACTTTGGAGAAAGACAGTTTGAAGCACTTCTATGCAAGTACGGAGTGAGGCACAAGATCGCTACACCCTACCACCCACAGACGTCAGGGCAGGTAGAGGTTTCCAACAGGCAAATCAAGCAAATCTTGGAGAAAACTGTCAACCGAACGAGGAAAGACTGGTCCATGAAGCTTCATGACGCACTTTGGGCCTATCGTATTGCTTACAAAACACCCATTGGAACCACCCCCTACCGTCTCGTCTACGGGAAATCTTGCCACCTGCCTTTGGAGTTGGAACACAAGGCCCTTTGGGCAATCAAGTTCCTAAATATGGACCTCGACAAAGAAGGAGAAAAAATGTTTTTGCAGCTTCAAGAGCTCGAAGAGCTGAGAATGAACGCCTACGAAAACGCAAAAATCTACAAACAAAGGACAAAATTGTGGCACGATGCCCACCTTAGGAGAAAAGATGTAAGCGAAGGGGATAATGTCCTGTTATTCAAGTCCTCTATTCGTCTTTTCCCTGGGAAGTTACAAACGAGGTGGTTTGGACCATTCATAGTGTCGAAAATATACCCATCAGGAATGATGGACCTCTATGATAAAGACGATCTGACCAAGGTCTTTCAAGTAAACGGGCACAGGGCAAAAAGGTTCTATGAAGATGAAGCGTTTGTCAGGAGAGCAGAGATCAGTCTGCAAGATATGGGTACAGTCGAGAGCTGAACAAGATGATCCTACACCGTTTGAGCTGGCGACGCAAACTTCAGCGCTCCTCGAGAGGCAGCCCGAGTTCTCCCTTCTTTCGTAGAATAGGTCACATTTTTCTTATAACAAGTAAAAACAAACTTTATGAGTTGTAATAAGGCCCGAGTCAGAGCACGCGCCGAGCGTGCCGACTCCTCTATTTTATGGATCATCGCTGGATTTTACGAGATTTGAGGAGTAACGCTTTCTGAGGTCGGGGAGTTAACCCTAAACCGATGATGGTTTTTGGCCGCCTATTTTAAGCAGTGTTGGGCAGCAACTCAGCTGGCGCGCAGTCACGCTTGTATCGGGCCGGAGTTTCTTGGGTGCCGCAAGCGCCGCGATGGTTAGCATCCCCGAGCAACAGCCGTTTTGTGCATAGGGAGTACATTCCCTTTATTTGACTGACGGGACCGTCGTCTCGAAAACAACATGTCGACGTGCGCGCCCAAATCTGCCCGATTTTCCCCCAGCTGAGTTTGCTATATATAGCAATGTGGGCTCAACGTGTCGGGGTGCCTCACTTCTCTTTTTAGCCACCTGTAACACATGCAGTGATCCACCGTTGCTCGCGTGTCAGCCAGCTTGCTTTCACCCTTATATCGGGCGATGGCTCCTATGAGCAAAGGTATCGCTCGACAAGCTTATCGCCCGACACGAGTTTTCATATCGCGCTGCTTATCGGGTTTTACGAGCCTTGCTGATTTTTGTATCGCCCAACGCAGTTAGGCATGAAGTAACGGCCGATAATGCTCTCCTGATACACCATATCAGGCGATACGTTTTCTTTTGTACAATCCTATCAGGCAGTTGCTTTTTGGCAGTATTATCGCCCGATGTACCCATATCGGGCAGTCTGTCGTGCCGCGCATTCCTTGTGTCGCCCAATTTTGTATCAACTTGAGTTTTCTTTTAACGGATGATACCCGGAGCTTAAAATAAGTTTATCGAGTTTCTATCTAACATATAAATGGTCAATGATCTTGATAAACAGGAAGAATGGCGGCCGCAGCTGAAGCAACAACTGTCGGGAAGAAATGTAGAAATCCCAAGGAAGCTAGCCGTCGACTACAGCATATAGAGAGCGGGACAATTTTTCTTGATATGGTAGCTTCAAAGGAAGGTCACCTTCTCATAATAGTCTGTCTTCTGCGATGGTTTAGGACCATCTACAGAGACAACACGAGTCTTTTGCAGGTGACTTCCGGATGGAATCTGGGCATTCCGGTTCCATCTTCTTGAGGAGGAAGTAGCCACAAGTGTTTTCAAGAGCTCTCAAACTTCCATCTTGAGAGCTTTGCACTTGTTCCGGCTGTTTCCAAATGAGAAAAGAAGGAGGCTGTAGCAAAGAAGCATATTGCAGATTCTCTAAGGCACAGGCGAACCTGCTAGTTAACCTTCACTGAGCTAACATGAACTCACCCTGTTTACTTCGCTACTCTGGGACAGAGTACCCCTAAAAACTCCTAAATGACTAAAACCTTAAATCTCTCTTGTAGCTCCAGTTGGAGATAGTTTTCTTTGTTTTATTTGTGACATCTTGTTGTTTCCCTTCCGGGGAATTTATCATCTCTTTATACCTGCCGGAGTGTAGTGTGTCGATTCTGGGTTCTCAACACTACCCCCTTGTCCCTGTGTTTGACCCCGCATATCTACTTCGACCCCGTAAACAAAGTTGTGGGGGCCTAGAAGGAATCGGGTTTATACATGTAAAAGATCGACTACCTCAAATCCCCGGCAACGGCGCCAAAAAGTTGACCGGCCTAAATTGTGCGTCCAAAAGTGGAGGCGGATTTGAGGTAGTTGAGCTTTTAAATTTATAAACCTGATTCCTTCTAGGCCCCCGCAACTTTGTTTATGGGGTCGAAGTAGATATGCGGGGTCGAACACAGGGACAAGGGGGGTAGTGTTGAGAACCCAGAATCGACACGCTACACTCCGGCAGGTATAAAGAGATGATAAATTCCCCGGAAGGGAAATAGCAAGATGTCACAAATAAAACAAAGAAAACTATCTCCAACTGGAGCTACAAGATAGATTTAATGTTTTAGTCATTTAGCAGTTTTTAGGGGTTTTCATGCAACAGAAACAGAAAGATAATACTAGAGCTAGGGCAAGATACGAAGGAAAAGACTACAACATAACAAGCGGTACCAGTAACATCCTGCACCCCTCCTCTCATAGCAGATACCTCTAACCAAGCCTCGACACCCCTCTCGAGGTTGCTGGGCTCAAAGTTAGAGTGGAATGTTACTGAAACGACTCCGTTCCAGGCACTCTCGTACTCCAGAATCGGACCAAACACTAGAGCCACAACACAACTCTCGAAGTTGTTGCGATGGGAAAACACGATTCAGTAGCTAAGCGAAACGCGATCCAAGCATGCAAGCTAGAGTTCGGATATCAAACATAGCAGTCATCCAACAGATTGTACCAAGCACAGAGCAGCAAGTAATTAAGCATCTTCTATTTCCATAGACAAATAAAGGGTCTTTATTACAGTGCATAAGTAAGGAATTAAATGATAGAAAATAAAGATAGGTGTCGCCTTCTTGATGTAGAAGGACAACATATTACTACAGCTCTCCAGCCCGATACAGCCGTCTCGGGCGGCACACCCTCTCGAGCGGTACTCCTGACGGGCAACTATATCGCTCAAGGATCCTGGCCGATACGCTCACGTCGGGCAGTGGACCCTCTCGGGCGGCACGCATGACGGGCGAAGCGTATCGGGTTCGATATCATGTTGGCATGGAGCTACGCGTTCTACTGTCGAGTATGGGTGTCGGGCACTCGTGTCGCGTATCTACATCGGCCGATATCGGCCCTCGGTGTCGCTCGGTACAACCCTAGGTGAACCAGTCCCCTCCCTCTTGGGATGAGGAAGAGCTCACCTAGTGTCGCCCGGTACGATCACTGGGGCACGATACGTCTGCTCTCGTGATTCTCCTCGTAGATAGCTCAAGTTCCCAACTGTCCGACCCTGTCCGAACTGTCTTTTCAGCTTCCTATAGCTCTTATTTATAGCCGGCGAGTGGGGGAACTTATGGTGCTCGAAGCACCACGTATCCTCCTTATTTGCGGGTCGGTGGACGGGCAATACTCGTATCGCTCAGTGCAGGGTTGTCGTTCGTTGGTCATGTGACGGGCAACGGCGCCTGCCGGTGGGTGGCTGTGTCGCCCGACATACTTGGGTTGTCGTGGCGACTATGGCTCCCTGTCGGTTAAGAGGTGTGTCGTCTGTCAGTTCCTCCTTGCGCGGCACCCCTTTGCTGTGCGTCGTGGTGTCGTTCCACCCTACCGGGCAGGCGTGTATCGGGCGTCAGGAAGGCCGGTGCAGACTTGGACTTATTCTGTGGGCCGGGACGGCCTTATTGCACCAAAATGAGGAGAAACTCTGCAAAAGATGGAAATATAGGATTAAGAGTATTGCTTGGCCAATTGTTGCGAAAGTGCATACAAAAGAGAGGAAAATAGCTAAAAATGGCAGTTTTGATAACAGAAAAACAGTCTAAAATATCACAAAATTTGGTGTTATCACCTTCCAATCTTTGATGGGAGAAATTTCCTCTATTGGAGAAGAAGGCTTTAATTCTACATCCAAGGATCAAGTCTTGAGATGTGGCAAATGGTGAACATCCCATACATGCTACCAAAGACAAAGATTGAAGAATGGGGTGAAGCTACCTTGAAGAAAGCAACCTTGAATGCTAGAGCCATGCACATCCTCTATGCCTCCATGACCCCCACTGAGTTCAACCGGATTTCTTCATGTGAAAAATCCTATGTGGTATGGAGAAAGCTTTGCATCACTTATGAAGGGATAGATCAAGTGAAGGAAAGCGAAGTCTACATGCTCAAAGGGCTACTTGAAAACTTGAAGATGCGAAAGGAGGAGAGCATAGCCAACATGTACTCAAGGCTCAACACCATTGTGAATGGTCTTGCTGTTCTAGGACATCATATGTCTAGTGGAGAGATCAACTCAAAGGTCCTTAGAACTCTCCCCAAGAGGTGGGAACCCAAGGTGACTTCAATTGAAGAAGCAAGGTCTCTTAAGGATATTCCTATTGAAGAGCTCATTGGAAATCTACAAGCACATGAAGCCACACTTGACAAGAGGGAGGAATAGAAAGATAAGAGAAGAAAGAGATAAAGAGAATGAAGAAGGATGAAATGCAGGCTCAATTTGAAGCTATGATGGAACAAGTCTCTCCATCCTCTCAAGCTAAAGAAGATGCCATGTACTCCAAGGGTAGACTCTACAAAGGCAAGTCCTCCTCCATCCGGTGCTTCACATGTGGAAAGAAGGGTCACTACAAGAAAGATTGCCCACAAGGCAAAAAGACCCATCTTCACAAGAAGGAGAAATGGCACTCAAGCTCAAGTGGCTCCTCCAACTCAAGCTCAAGTGAAGATTCAAGTGAAGGATCAAGCTCAAGCTCTAGTGATGAAGGAGAATGCCATTTTGCTCTTATAGAATCAGAAAGTGAAGACTCAGTGAGGTAAATCTAAACTCTTTAGATAAAGAATCTTTGATTTCTATTATTCATGATATTTGTGCCTCTCTTAAGTCTTCTAAAAAGAAAAAGAAAAAGCTTGCTAGAATTGTTGATAATTTTCATATAGAACTGGATGATCTTGAATATGCTAATTCTTGCTTGCTTGATGATAAAAATGATTGTCTTAGTCAAGTAGACTCTCTTAAACTTGAAAATGCTAGTTTGCTTGATAAGATTAGATTTCTAGAAGCTCAACCTCTCATGCCTAGTTCTAATGAAGAGCATACTTTAATTGTTGATTCTCTCATGCATGACATTGATGTTCTTAAATCTGAAAACAAGGTCAATGATTTTTCTTTGCAAGAATTAGAAATAGAAAATGCCTCATTTCTCGCTCAAATCAATGTGCATGAATATTGTTCTAGTTCTACTAGTAGAGAGAATAATGTTGTTGCTCTTCATATTGATAGAGATTCTTATTTAACTAAAGCTCTTTGCCTAGAAAATGATCTTCTACATGCTAGAGATAATATCAATCATTTGTCTTCTACTATTACTTCTCTTATGCATGATAATGATGGTTTGAGATCTTATTTGCAAAGATTCTTAGTTGGTAAGAAGAGACTTAATGATATCCTACACCATACTACCAAACAAACTAGTAGACATGGTTTGGGGTATGATGGTAGTCAAGGGAACAACAAAGATAAAGGACCTCCAATCTTTCATGGAGAATCCTCTAGTTCTAAGACTACGGGCACATGCAACTATTGCAATGAAATTGGTCATTATTCTACTTGTTGTCCTTTTAGGAAAGCACCCAAGAGAAATAGGACTTGGGTTGCTAAACTAACCCCTCCGGACCCAAAAATATGATTGGGGATCATTTCATCTTTATTCTTGTAGGTACTTGCAAATGGATTGACTTGAGCTATTGAATTGCAAATTAACTTCTCAGTCTACATGAAAGAAAAAAGGTGAGATGTGTAGAGGGTGACAACAAGTGGAAAAAGGAATGGTAAGCACAGATGTAATGTTTCTCATGCTTATAACCTATCCTAACTTGTTTTTGTCAAGTTAGTGTGCACTATGCATATGGTTTTTGATTCAAAAGTGATATTTTGTGTTTCTCTTCACACTCTTGCTCAAAACTGTTTCTAATGCTTCTATAATGCATTACTAACTTGCTTAGACATGTTTGGATATGGTTTGTATTTTTAGCATACCTCTAAATATGTTTTAATGGAATATACATGCCTTTTGACAGCTGCTCTGTCGGTCGAGTTTGTCTTATTTGAAACTCTACTGATAGGAACCAATGGGTGTTGCCAATAGCTGTCATCGGTCGAGCACTCAATGATAGAACTCGACTGATAACACTGCGCACAGAATATACATTCAGATTATTGAATGAGAATTTCCCTCTCAAATAGATTTTCTCAACCAATAGCCTTATTCTTTGGCACTCTCTTTTGGTACCTTTATATATGCATATTGCCTTGTTCTAAATTGCCTATCTTGCTTAAAACTCTATCTCTCTAATTGCTCTAAATTGGTATATCTATATCTTGCAATTACTTTCTTTGAGTTGTTTTGCAGGTTTTGATGATGATCTCTTTGGATCTCTTGGTTGAGTCTAAAAATTGCTTCTGTTGTACTCTAACTTTCTACATCTATCTAGGAGTATATTTTGTTTTGATACAACCTTGAGGTTCTTAGGGGTAATCATCTTATGGTAAGGATGCATATCCAGTGAGTTATATCCTTTCATGCATCTAAAATTGCATATCTCTTTGTTTGGATATATCTCTACATCTACTCATAGCTTGCTTTATCTTGTGTATCTTTTGGTATCTCTTGCTATGATCTAGATCCTACTAGTAGTCCTAACTTGTGATATCATCTACTAGTAGTTCATATACATGTAGATCTAACCTTGGTTATAATTGACATCTTTACTCATCTATATACTATGCTTGTATCTTGTCTCATACATACTCAAGGTTGTTCCTTGAATTGCATATCTACTATCTTGAGTTGCTTGCATAACATTATGATGCAGGGTACATAGATCTACATTGTATGTAGAAATTGAAGTATGTTTTTTGGATTTTATGCAGATTTTGCTCCAGTTTCAGTTTTTGGTGCAAGGCTAGTGTTTTTCATGCAGAAACAACCTTCTCAGCAAGACTCATGCTTCGGGATGAGCACTGATGGTTTTTGGTCAAAATTCATCTTTTTGAGGGTCAAAATTATGTTTTATTGTTTTTCTACAGCACTTTATCTTGCATTTGTGGGATGTTCAAGTATATGCTTTAACTTGATTTTCTTTCTATGCTTGGACAAGCCCCTATATGTGCTCTTCTACTCTCCTTATATATATTTGTGTTATCTCCTTTCTCTTTAACAAGTGATGTTTCTTATTTCTTCATAACCCCACTTTTTGAAATGATTAAGGGGGAGAAAGGTATGTCTTCTTTTAAAAGAGGAAGAACGCATGTCTTACATGAAGAGGAGAAGCATGTCCATGTAAAGGGGAGAAGGTAAATGGGAGAAGACATATATGTGTAGAACATATATGAGTAGAAAACATAATATTCTATAAATGTTATGAAAGCTAACCATGTAGGAGAAATAGCATCAATTGAGGGGGAGTATGAGAACTCCATGTGCATCAATTGAGGAGGAGCATATGAGCTCAATCCTATTGAAACCCCTAGGTTTCTCCAAATGTATGATTTTACTTAAAAGCTTTAAATACATTTATGGAATGGTTTGTCATCTTCAAAGAGGGGGAGATTGTTGACTCAAGGTCAATTAGGTCAATGTTGACTCACGTCTAAATTGACTAAATGTGTGTTTTGATGATGACTAACCATTCCACATATTGGTGTCTAATGTCTCTACTTGGGTGATTTCAGATTAGGTATAGACACACTCCAAATGCCCTAACTTATGCATCTCAAATTGGAGAAAAGACAAGTCAAAGTCATACAAGTGCACATTTTTGTAATATGTTGTAAATCCATTAGAATCATGTTGTAAATCACTTGTAATGATTGTAAGACTCATAATTAAGCTTAGAAAAAACCAGGAGCACTTAGATCGAATGTTAGATCACTTTACATGCAACTTTGAAAATCGATTACAGGCACTTTGTTGGTCATGTTTCCCAGCCTGAAAACTCGACCGATCATCCTTGATCAATTTTCTGCAGACTGCATCGGTCGAGTTGTGTTTACACAGAACTCAACCGATCAAGTAACTGACCATTTCGATTCTGAATGGTCGGTCGAGTTTTGTCAGGACAAACTCGACCGATCATTTGAGTATTGGCCTTGTCGTTTACTTGATTGGTCGAGTTACCCTTATAGAAACTCGACGGATTGCACTATACAGAAAAGTGCAGAAAAGTGCTTCTAGCCGTTGTGGAGTTCCAACAAGTGAAAATATATTCGTTGCAAGCCACAAAATGGCTAGTTTTCATTCTCAAGTGTTCCCAAAGGCTAAGAGGCATCCCCAGCTATAAATAGGACCCCTTGGGCTTCATTCCAAGGTTGAGCATTCAATGCAAACTCTATGTGAGGTTCCTATTCTATAGTTGAGTGCCTCCTACAGCCTCCTCTCTCTCTCTAAGCTTAATCACTTGCTACATCCATTAGAGTGAGTAGGAAATCTGTAAGAGAGCTAGTCCTACATGTATATCTTGTGAGGCTCTCACTTCCACCACCTCCTATCTCTTCTTTCAATCATGAAGATGAAGGTTCTCTCTCATGTCCAAGAGAGGTTAAGAAGAACAAGGGAAGGCGTCCCTTGGTGAAGATCAAGGATGAAGACTTGGAGCTAGAGTGGGTAAGCCCTTGGTTAAGGCAGAAGACTCCTTGCTCAAGTGGGTAAGTCCTTGGTGGAAGCTTCTCTGAGTGAAGGTGAAGTCAAAGGCGGGAGATCCAAGAAGAGTGGGTAATTCCTACAAGGATGAAGACTTGTGCAAGAGTAGGTAAGTCCTTGGAAGAAGGCAGAAGACTCCTTGAAAAGTGGGTAAGTCCTTGGTAAGGTTGAAGACTCTTTGTATTGGATAGGTAATTCCTTTGTTGGTCATGTATTGTATGTCTTATGAATGAACATAAGAGTGCAATAGTTTGGAAATCCTAGAGGTTGACCTCTCTAGGCAAGTGGACTGACACACTTCTAGTTTGAAGTGTGGAACCACTCTAAATAGCTTGTCTATTGGTGTATGTCCAATCTCTCTCATCCTTGCTATGCATGTTTTAGTTGCACACAAATTACCCATTTAGCAACCTTATCTTGTCATATATCTTGAAGGTTTAATGAGTTTTGTTTAAGTGCTTTCATCTCTATTCACCCCCCCTCTAGAGCATCTTGGATCCAACACTTTCTACAGGTGATTATATAACTTTCGCCACATTTATTTCTTACACCTTGCTTGCATGTGCTAGATCTTTCTCTAAAATGAGGTTCTAAGAAGAAAGATCCTATATTTCCCTAGGGTTTGATCGTAGGTGTTAATGCTTGAGTAGGTATCTTCTTGGATGGACTGTAAAACCTTATGTATGAACCTTCCTTGGTAGGGGAATCTCTAGACCTTGCTTACATCTAGACAAACAATGGTTTTTTGTTTTCAATAGTTGGTCATACCTAGGGTTTTTGAGCTATTTTCCCTTCTTCTTTCACAACCAGATGGTTTGGTTCTTGTTGCTATTTTGCTTGGCATTTTTGTGTCAACTGATGGTGGTCACTTAAGATACTGTGATGAGATCTTTCTTATGCTCACAACCGATGGTGATGCTTTTCCTCTCAAACGATAGATTTTTCTCTCAAAAGATGGTCTTAGTGTTCCTTGAAGTGAAGAACTCAATGGTCTTCTTTGACTACTAATTTGATGGTTTTTGAAGCTTGTTTCACCACTTGTTGACCAAACTTGATGGTCATTCTGGTTTCAAACTTGATGAATCTTTTGATCCCACAGACGATGTCTTTTATGACTCCAAGACTCAATGGTTTCTCTAACCAATGGTCATCAAAATGATGGTTGTCCTGGTTCTTAGGTCAAGGGTGTCAAAATAATGGTTCTTCTAATTTCAAGATTTGATGGTGGCACTGGACACCACAACCCATGGTGGTTCTATGTGTCATAACCTATGGTGGATCCTATGTCCACAACTGATGGTTTCTTCAAGGTCAGCAAACAATGGTGTCCCTTGAGTCAACAATTGATGGCTTGTCTAGCTCATAACTGATGGTTCTTCTTAGGTACAATTCAATGGCTTAAGTAGACATGGTTCAAGGCTTTCCTTGTTTTGTATTTGATGGTTTTTCTTAAACAACAACCAATGGTTTTGAGTGAAGTTCATGGTTTGATGGTTTTGTTTTGATGATGTAGAATTGATGGTTCTATGTCCATAGCATTGTAGTCTTACCTTTGCCCTCATATGAATGTAAACTAATGGTCACTATAATGAGTTGATGTGTAACATTAGTCTAGCTTATCTAGTTACACCTAACCCTAAGTGTTGATTGAATGCAATGGTTAAACCTTGTGTTATGTATGAATCCATACTAGAGGATAGTATGGGATTTTATGGTAATGTTTTCCTTGTGTCCCCATAATGGGATGAAAAAGTTATGTGTGAAGGATGTGCTTTGACATAAGTAAGTGTACGAACCTATGGTCAGTTTGAGGTGGTGATTTGTAACATCACTTACACCTATCTTGTTGAACTTAATCTAATAGAATTAAGGAATGATGGTTAATCATACTTAGCTTCCTTGTATAATATTATGAAGGGATATTCTCTCTAATGTTTGTTGTAACCTGATATGTTAACTGGTGGTTATAGTAGCCCTATAATGGATGCTTTCTTATATGCTACTATGTGAACATCATAGCTTCTTAATACAATGTTATGCTAAACCTGTGTATCACAAGTATGGTGATGGTATGTTGAACCTTCTTCAAGGTGTTGAAAGATAATGATGATCACGTAGGAAATGATGTAATGGTCTTAATGAGCTTTGGGCATGTATTAGGCCCTAATCAAGGTGTAATCCTCTTTATGTTGACAAGGGTTCTTACCCTAGGATATTGTGATAAGGATTTATATCCTGTGATTGTGTGATGACAAGTATAGTTTCATGAATGGAAATGAAATAGTACCATTTGGTGTTCTGATTAAGCATCATACTTCATATGTTTTATATCTTCTTGAGTTGTTATATATGAATATTTGCTAGAAATGAATTAGGGTTTGTATGTCCATTTATTTGATGTGTACTTAATTCATCCAATTAACAATAACTAATAAATGAAACCTTAATCATGTAGTGCCCTATGTCCTAGATCCGTTCCAGTGTCAGGACTTGTTGGATGGTGAAAAAAGTATTACTCTAATGGAAGGTCAGAGTCATATATTGTTGAGTATATGCATGTTCACAAGGATGGATGTGGTCTTACCTTGGCAGGATAATGGTTGAGGTTGTGTCTCAAATGATATGATTTAGTGTATGTGATGTAATTGAGGACAATTTTGGTTGGACCTCAGATAATAGGGTTTAAATACCCAATTTCTCTAGTATTATGACCTTTATAAGGGAGGACTAGGTTATTTCACTAGTGTCGTGACCTATACCAAGGGTGGAGTAGGTTGTTTTGCCTCTTGACCTTATGTGTCACTATGGTGGACCCGCAATGAATGGGGGCAAAGTAGATCTTAGGATTCTGGCTCTCCTAGATCTTGTACGGAATTGATTGCAACCAAGCATTGGTCAGTTGGACTTTAAGTGGTACGACTCAACCTCCCCAAGGCTTTATAAAAGATGTCATCCAACCATGTAGTATATAGGTTTGGGTTATACACATCACTTGACAGATACCCTTATTTCCTCCTTTTATATATAGATGTTGTATAATGCAATATAGAAGGTAGATATGCTTATGTTTCTAGACCCGCTAATGATTTTAGTTATCTTTATTCTGCTAGACTTTCTTAGTGTATTATCTATGATTATGCTACTGGACCTTCTGATGATGTTAGCTATGTTTCTTCTATTGGACTTGGTTATGATGATAGCTATGCTTATACTACTAGCCATGCCTATGTATTTGAATTTTCTTATCCTATTAGACATGTGAATAACTATTAGATATACTCGTGATAGTTAGACTCATGATGTTAGTTATGGCCATACTGTTAACTACACTTTCTCTCTAAGAATAATGTTAATCTGTCAATACTACAGATAAGACTCTAAATAGAATGGTTTTCAAGATTTTTTACATCTGGTAGTGCTATTAGGTTATATAATCTGCTCTATCTGTTTAATTGCTTAACTTGTTGTAATCAATAAGCATTGTTGAGTGTTATATCTCTCACTAGATCTGGGTCTCACCTCGTGGGTCACCAAATAATTTTATGTCATCGACAACAACGGTAGTAGACCCACGGTAACAAGGAGGCTCTATCACGATGGACCTTAGAAAAGGTCATTTAGATGTCTAGTGAGTCCTAGAGTCGTCCCTATACTCTCTGGTCCAAGTGGGAAAGTTTGTATAAGATGTTTCAATTTGACTCAAGCTTTTGGTAGCATTTAAATCCTTGTATATGTGGATAATGGTCTTTTTTATGTATATGTTGTGGTTGAGGCCACGAAGTAATTGGAAAAGATAATCGACATGATATATGAATATAAGCAAAATGTGGGGCAAATATGTAAATGTTTTTATGTATGTTGGTGAAAGAAATCAATTTAATTATCCCTTTTTCTTCTATGTGGTTAATTAGTGATCGATCATGTTTTGAGTTTTGAGTAATCTTGTTTAGTATGATGGGTTTTCACATGGAACATGAAATTTAGCAACCATATATTGAGGGTGATCTCAAGATCCATATAGGGTGATCATGGGAATCAAATCAATATCAAGTTTGGTAATCTTAGTCCATATTTTAGAAATCAAATTGAGAGTCAATATTTAAATATCAAAAGTCTTAGGTTCAAAATTTCAAATCTAGGGTATATATTCCCAACTAAACATAGGTGTAATCATTCATCAATAATAATAACTTGAGTAACATTTTGTGATATAAATATCAACTTCATTATCATAGTATCTGAGGTTGGTGAAATGGTCAAGACCTTGGTCTTCTTGGGGACTTAGCCAAAATCTATAGTCAACATCATCAAATATCAGAATTATCATTAAATCAAGATCTGAAATCAATTATCAAAATCATCACATGCTTTGACCTATTAGGTACTTAGGTCAAGAGATCAAAATATTATTAAAGGCATTACCTTTTGAAACTCTAATAATCATCAACATGAAAATTTAGAGGGATGGATAAATCAATCTACTACCCTAACCTAGCACATTTTCCCTCATTAATCATGAAACATTGATCCTTTTTTTGGGGAAATAAATTTTCATTAGTTAGTCTGCATCAATGCGGGAGCTATAGTCAATACAATTTACAATATACATACTACTGCTTTGTATTCCCTTACTATTAGGATTTTAAAGTTTTTGTTTTAGACTCAACAGATTCTGAGAACAAACACATGATGCGATAGTGGACCTAAGTTGCAACTTAGCAACAATTTTAGCATCCATATTCATATGTCTAAAAACATAATCAATCTTCACTTGCCACTATATATCCATAGAAGATATATGACTTTCAATATAAGAATGTAAGAAAGTCTTCATTATTAGCATATAGTAAGAGAACTATAATCAGACTATCTATTTCAATTATAAAATGTTCCATCCTTGAAACCATGCACTTTTTAACACTAATGTAATAGCTGAAATTTCTTCTTGTAAAACGGAGATTGAAGTATTAGTATTACATGATTCTCCCCATGCTGAGATGGAGTCTCCAGAATGATATCATGCTAATGCATCAATAAACATTCCACAATACTTTATTGAAGCACCAAAACTTACTTTTACCAAGACCCATGGTGGATGTATCCACTATTGTGTTGAAGATAATTGTATGCTTTGTCGGGGGATATTCCTGGAAACTTGAAAAGCTTCTTTAGTGATTAAAACTCTTTCCCATATGGTAAAATTTGTAATCATGTGATTGCATTGCACTCCATTGAAGATGAATTTATTACTTTACAAGCATATCTCGTGACGTAAAACAACAAAAAGAATGTTAATGTCCATTGATAAATAATATATTTTTCCACCCATGTTTGAAACAAATATGAAGCAAAATCAAAATAAAGATCATGTAGCTTTAATGAAGATTGAATACTTAGAGCTTCCGGACAATCCTTTCACTATTCTAGAAGAGGGATGGCACTGGTATTTCTTTCTATGGAGGACATGGTAGAGACATGGCTATTTTTGATTGCATGAATTTCACTCTATACTTGATCACCACAAATGGAGCATTCAAAATTATCAGTGAAATGTTTTTGTACATGATGGTCATTCTTCATCAGTGCTTCATTAGTCATAAGCCATATGAATCTCTTTTGTATGAAATTAAAGAACCAAACATTCTTCCACCGACCAACTTTGCAACGACATGAGTTATTTATAAAAAAACTGACAAGCTGAACTTGTAGAATTTTTCTGGATGTAGTTAAGTCCCAATACCATCTATCCCATGGAAACTCAACATTTGGAATTGGAACATTGAGTATTGAATTTACTATGTATGTTGAGGAGCGCTTCTAGTTACATGGTTATGCAGAAGGCCTATATTCAGATCCCAAGGGTCATACCATATTGAAGTCATGATGCCATTACTTGCTACTATAGAACTATTAGACATACAAGTGTATTCCATCTTTGAACAAATGTCGAGAATAAGGTGCTTCAATCTCCTGAACCATTTTTCAAAGATTTCTATTTTTGAAGCAAACCCTATAACCAAAATTTTTATTGACCAAAGAGTACCTTCCATGATGTCTTCATAACCAGTGATTCATTCTAAGCCTACATAGTTGGTATACCTAAACATCCACTAGTTTGTGGTGTTATAATTTGATCCCAAGAAACTAGAGGTAAAGGATTCAAGTCTATACCATTATATCATATAAATCTATGTATCATTATGTCTTTACTATCATAGATATGCATACGAATGAGCATTCAATATGTTGGTATAGTACCCATTATTGACTTTGCCAAAGAAATGTGTCATGCTAAGACCAAGGTATCAGCTGCCCATCTAGATGTTCTCAACTGTGTATGATCCAACTCATAAGCATAAGTAGTTTTTGTAATGCTACCAAGAAATATTTTTGTATTGAGATATTTCCCCATATCTATAGCCCTTCTCATGCTTGCATGTGTTGAGATTAGTAGCTTTGTAGATTGAAGTACCAACTAAGCAAAATAGATTACACTTTTTCAATAGATATTTCCTGGCCAAAATCATCTCCAAAAAATTTAAAACATATCAAAAAAATTAAATATCACCCATATTTTCCTTTATGAATAATATGGTATTATCAACAAATGAAAATTATGATACCTTGGATCCTTGTGCAAATATCTTAATTGGTTTTGGATGAATGTGTCCATAGTATCTTCAATAAGTTGGCTCAATCTATTTAGAATAAGTACAAATAAGTAAGGGGATCAAGGATCTCCTGACAAAGACCTCTACTCACTTTTAAACTTTTAAGTTTACCTCCATAGTATACTAATCCGTCCTCTTGAGATTGGGAATACTATAATTAATCATTATGCTTGGTAAACCAACCTTAATCAAGGTATCTAGAATAAAATCCCAAGATATTATTTCATATTCCTTAAACAAATGAACTTTGATTTTCATATAATTAGCTGATTTCTTACACCTCATATTATGAGTCAATTCTTGAAATAAGTTATGTTATCTGTGATGATCCTTCCAAGCACAAAACTTGTTTGAGCCCATGAAGACAAATGATTTAAGACACTCAATGATTACTTCCAAGATTAGTTTAAGACACACAAGTGTCCAAAAAATAGGCCTTCGTTATGAGAAATAAATGACTATATTCACTTTAGGAATGAGAACTATAGTTGCATTGCATAACTCTTGAGGTAGAGTCTCCCAGTAGTGTGCACTGAGCTTATAATTGATTTTCTAAGAGTATTCCAGTAATGAGTTAGATATTCAACAGTTATTCCATCTAGCCCCGTAGCTTTATTAGTTTCCATAATATAGAGAGTAATTAGAATCTCAATTTCTATGGGTAAAGCTTTCAAATTCAAAAATTTAGTTCATAAAATAGGTTTAAACCTTGTAGGATTAGAATTAATATGAACTTGTGAACAACTTTTGGAAACTCTAAAAATAGAGAGAAAATATTTCAGCACCATAGATGGTAAAATATTGTCATTAGTGATCGGGTGACCTGTGTGATCCTGAGACCCACTATTATGTTCCTCTATCTTATGCATTTAATAAATGAATGATGTAATTTGTTCTTGGCTTCATCACATTCCACCCAGTTAATACGACTTTGCTAATTTAAATTTTTTAGTTTTTCTTTCAAAATATGATCATATTGTCTTTGAAGATTAGATTGAAGGATATCAAGATCATTGTCATAATTCATATATGATGCTTCATGTGCACTCTTTCATTATTGTAGTTGATAAATACAATTTAAACTTTCAATGTTCCTTCATATTGTTCATGTCCCACTAAATAATGACAGATTGTATCTTCTTGACAACCTCCACAAAGTTTTCTTG
Source organism: Alisma plantago-aquatica (assembly GCA_963693085.1). Taxonomy (NCBI): domain Eukaryota; kingdom Viridiplantae; phylum Streptophyta; class Magnoliopsida; order Alismatales; family Alismataceae; genus Alisma; species Alisma plantago-aquatica. Next base: position 118,405,660 of record OY856411.1, read on the forward strand.
TCAAGGACAATAATTGTATAAAAAGGTAGCGAACTCAATATTCAAATTCCTTGATTCTTAGCACAAAATATAGGTGATGTTTTCTTTGAATTATGATTATATAAATAATAAGATTATGATAATGGAAGGTAATGAACAATTATAATTTGATCTAAACAATAATGAGTGTACCCGAAAAATGATCCAGTCATTCATGTAAGCCACCTTCTTTCTAAGTAAAGAGATCTCACCCATAGCCTAGATTAGATGAGTATTCGTCCACGAGTGTCACCTAAAAGTTTGCAGCCTCTCGATGGTTAGACCTATGGATTCCTCTCTTTCCTATAGAATATAATAAATCATTAAAATGTCAACCACTACCCAAGGCATATGTATAATTTGTTTAAGGCAAGGAAGGATTTTCTAAAATATATTCCTCACTGTAGGTAGGATGAGCATAAGCCACAGTAAGGAAGAATTTTTCATTAATGCGGCAATGAAGAAATTGATGGTGGATCTCAATCAGACAAAAATATTATTTATTATATCTCAATAGTATCCATATACCTAACAAAATACCTTTTTCCTCAACCCTGTGAAATGTAGAGAACTCTAGATGTTGAATAGTATTAGATGCTTTAAATGCAGAGATTTTGGGTTCTAATATAGCTAAATGATCTGGTTTAAAATGGCTAGTAATGTCATTGATTGAGTTCATAGTAATGTCATTGATTGAGTTCATAGTAATGACATGTCCTATGGATCAGACATTCCAACAAAGAGTCTTTAACGTGATACTAAGTTAAGTTTTCCGACCTTCAATATATCCTTCTTGTTCTGCAACATGTACTTGTTTTTTTCCTGAGTGTGGGTAAGATATGAAGAAGCTCTAATCTTGTTGCCTAACTCTTTACCTCACAGATCATTTTTATATAGTAAAAATTTCGTTTTAAAGTACTTGAAGGAGTTAGTTGAGTAGTGTTAGTAGTATCACTTTGTTTTCCTTGTGCAGAAGAGTGAACAATGACTTCATCTACAGTTGGATCTACAACTAAATGATAATTATCTATGGAATGGTCAACCCTTTGTAATAGTTGCATTTCGTTCAACATCTATATGTTGAGATACTTCATTGTTTGGATGATCTTTAAAAGCAGTAGAAACCACCATTTCTTCAATTGGAATATTGTATGAGGTGACAGGACAACATTTCAATTTCATGTGTTTTTCATGCAAATTATTCTTTCTTTTCATCCAAACTTTACTAGTTTTAGTCATAGAATTCCCATCATTATTCTCAAATTCCACGTCAGGTCTTTGTCCATTTTGTTGTGGTTATCTAGCACAATAACTTGTTAGATGTGGATTCTTTATTACTAGTTGACTGTTTAGATTGTTTATTTCTTGGATGATGTGATTGTCTTTTTGAATGTATGTTTTTACCATAAAATGTCTCACATATGTCTACTTCATTGAGGAAAACCACTTCCACATCATCAATGTCATTAGTAAATACATTTGAACTTTGATTTCTTTTATTGGACCTATAGTTATATTGTGTCCCATGATTCCATAGTTATGTCATATGGATGGAATTGATTCATATTCTACTTTTTATATCATTTCATTGACAATAAATGGCTATTTAGTTGGTATGGAAGAACCTTCTTCAATTGTCAATCGAGAAAATCAAATGTGGGTGCAATTTCTTGTGTGGTTAGTCGATGAAAAATAATTATAGTGCATATATATAAGGGTAAATAAACAACCCTTGTACAATTAAGAACATGAGAAGGTAGATCTGAGAAAGAGATGAAGTTGTCCATCCATTGAGTGACCAAAAATGGACAACAGAATATAGCCTAAGGCCCTCTCATAAGAGTGTTTAAGTAATCAACCGGAAATTTAATTACGCTGCAAAATAGTTCATGCTCATTTCTTACATACACAAACTAGAGGTTGGTTTCCAAATACTTTAAATGTGCCCTCGAAATAACATATATCCAATATTCTTTCCAATAAAATTAACAATAACAAACATTTGAAATTGTTTGTGAAAAATGGTATATGCCTCTAGAGAAATATGAAGTTATAAGAAACCATGAATCCAATCAAAGGCATATCATTAGAATTTACTTTCTCTAAATCATCATCACCTAGGAAGGTATTAGGAGTATGTGATTGAGAGCTAGCTTCCCAAAAATATTTTTGGTCAGATGTAATTGTTGGAGAATCTTTGTCTAAAGAGTCATATTGATTATGTATCCTTATAAATGTTGTATCAATAATCTTTTTGTAGAAGAATCTTGGCATGCTATATAGAAATCATAATAATCAGAAGAAGTCGATTGGCCATGCATTCTGCTATAGTTAAGATGAATCCCAACTTTTTGATGTAGAGTTGCATCTGTGAAATCAACTGATGTATCTAAAAGAAACTACTTTGAGTTAAAATTGATTTGTTATGATCACTTATCTCTATATCTGAGACTATTCTAGGCTCTACCTTGAGACATCTAGTCAGTGATACTACTGCATCTGAGTTATTGAGTAAGAACTCTTCTGACACAGTGGACAACCATAATCATCTATGATGAATCACCTTCCCTCCGACCATGGTTGTGGATTGGTGCATGACTGTAACTGCCCCGACCACCCCTTGAAGTAGTAGTTTACTTCAGATCATACTCATACATTATGCTACTCCTCATGAAAAATTGATATTATTCAAAAACAGTGAGAAACAATTATCCATTCATATTTTACAAGGTCATTAGATACTATATTAATTATTGTCATAGATCAACTGTGGTTTGAGATTTGGTATATTCAAGGTCTTAATTTTGTTCAATTCCTTTAATAGTCAAGGAAAGGGGTATACTTAGAAAGAAAGAGAAGCCAATATAGGCTCTCTGGATGATTAGGGGATCATAGGGTATGATTGAGATGCCAAATTCATTGTACTATTCAAAATTATGTTTTACATAAAGACAATGATCAATAAGAAATTTTTTCGCTTGTATCAAATTATGTCATCACAATTGTGGGAGTCCAAATGAATAGTCATTGCAATTCATGATCATGCTACATATCAAATTGGGGCCAGTTTGCTCAGTCATGTTTGAGGTTTAATCAATAACTAGGCAAAAAAGAATTAACAAAATTGGGACCTTATCAACAATGAGATATAAGGTATTAATCCTCCCCATTTCATTATATAAATATTATTGTCATTAACCTCAAATATAGGAAGCACATTGGCTAGATTTGATAGAGTCATTTTACATTATTTGAGGGGATATAAATAGGTCCTTAACTTTAAGAGTACATCCTTTAATAATCGATTTTTTAGTTTACAATATGATCACAACATAATTATCATCTTAGTTAACTTTGACCAATTTATTTAAATATTAACTTTATCCATATACATAAGATACCTATAATTGAGAGGTCACATGATTAATTGTCATGAGAAACATCACATGAGGAGATCAATAACTAACAATTCATCATCTAATTAGATGGCATGGGGGATTCCTTAAAGAAGAGGTGGGATGCTAGAAGACTCTCTAATCTTTGTAGGAAAAATCCTTAATATAGTCTTGAAATCACTTTGGTCATTAATGTATATAGAGGAGACCTCCAACACCATATTTAGGTGGATAGGAGGTGTATTAGCCCATACATTGACAAGACTAGAGAACTCAACCATTATGGACTTAGTTTTTCCCTAGGTTCATATGAGTAATGGTGTTCTAATCATTTGTAGGGTCTATGTGATTGGCTCTGATACCATTAGTCATGGAATTGTTTATTACCTAAATCCAAACTCAAAATGAATATAAAGTCAATGGAAAAAGGCCTTGGGTGTATGTCCCTAAAATGATGCACATTTAACATACACATGAATAAAACAACAACAACAACATATTATAAACCATCAGGTATCAACAATAAGGGTATATGTGAAATAGAAGCTAAACTGAGTATCTGACATTAATATCATGACCCTTATAGATTTCAAACCATATGGAATTCATTTCTATTGCCTTATGATCATTAGAGATGTAATGGTAGATACCATATTAGAGTGGAAGCAATGGTAATTGTCTACTTGATCCTAAAACCATAAATTGGTACACATCAACACATATGTGTTGAGTACTCTATAAAAGACATAAATCACAGGTTCAATAAAACATGTTTACTTGGATGAAACTTAATATAATAACAACAAAGAATGAAACAACACTACAAACTTTCTCTTTTTAACATGCGACTGTATATTATCCATTGTATCAACAATATCATCTGGCCTTAGACCAGCTTCCTAGAGGAAGGGGTCCATGAGGGTCATTAAATCCATAACTAAGAATGGCACCTATTTCAACGTGAGGGATTATAAAAACAAAAGTCAAGAGTTGACCTTATTCTTAAGGGACCTCAAGGAAATTGTCAATAGATACCCCTTTTATCAACATGATCCCATTCTTTATAAATAAGTTGGGCTCCTTTCCTTGTGTCCTTACCTGGAGAATATAGAAAAGTGCAGAAGGTTGTACAATGGACATATACAATTATGTTTTCAAGTTTGTTCAAAATAGTACAATTAAGACAAAGCATAGTAGTCATAGGTAACGTGTAACTAAAAAAAGTATAGAAATCCAATAATTTTAACTATATACACAAACAAGTTTCAATACCACTGGCCTGCCCAATAGGAGGATAAAATCTTACATCAATTGGAGAACAAGATTAAACATTGATTTATAAAACCATATATTGCAAACTTGAATAGACCTTGGAAATTAGGTCATTGAAGTGATCCTAATATTACAAGTAAAAATAATGAGATTACCATTAGTTAAATTAGTACTCATTAGTCTTCATCGTAGTGGTTGGATTTTTCATCTAAGTATATGAATCATATGTTCCATTATTGATCTCAATGTCTCAACTAATTCATGCAATCTCATTATCAAGATACATCATTCATCATGGATTCATTTAGATCTTAGGGTGACACATCACAAATTAATATGGGATTTATCATTACAATTTTAAGATCTTAAGTGGAGAATTCATTAAATTTGAGAAAGATTAATCATCATAGGAATCAAGATTGTGATTTCAAGTCATTTTGAGTCATTATGCAAGCTAATTGTCATGAGAGAATTGATGAGATCCACTTGGATTTGGCTCAACAAACATCATTATTATACTAATTTGGAATCATTATATAACATGAGTGATCATTTAGGGTGAGGTTTGCACAAGATTATACCTCAAGATAGAAACATGTAATTTAGGTCGTTTTCATGTCAATGATTAGGTTACTTAGTCACATTAGGCCACAAGAATTATTCACATAGAATTTATATACATATATAAATATAATACTACCGATTTTGAGGTCAAATAATAGATCTTAGTAGAATTTAGATTAATATTTGAGAAAAATATCAAGATTCAAAATACAGAGTCTACATCAAGCACATTGCATGGTTCATTTCTTATCATCAAATCAAAACAATGTACAAGTATAAAGGATATCGAATATTGATACTTCAAGAAGCATAAGCTGCTGATTTAGATCAAACACAAAAATATAGGGTGCAATTAATTAATTTGATCTAAGTGATATTAAAGTCCACATTCAATCACTAAGTGACATTAAAGTCAATATTCAATCACTAAGTGACATAAGATCATATTTGGGTTCATCTAATGAACAAAAGGTCAAATCTCATTACATTTAGTTAAAGGTTACTCATCTTAGGCTAACAAAAAAATTGGCAACATAAAAGATCAATGTCATGAAATCAATAGTCTAACCCATCTTATAAACTTTTCTTAACTAAGCATTTTAGAATATTAGAGTGAGTAGATCTAAATGGAAATTTCATCTTTTTCCAATAAAATGGCAAATGTTATGCATGTATTTTCCCAAAGGATCAATTTTTAACACATTTTGCAAGATCTTACAATTTTTAGGAATATATGTGATAGAAGGAGAGATTTACCAATATTCAATCGAGGAGGGCCACATGATGAGGAACCATCATGGTCGGGGACATGATCCAACATCTCTAGCCCGCTCGAATCCACTACCATGAGAGAGGGGGAGGGACTTCATGAATGGATGAGTTAGAACTCATCTGTCCGTATGAGGACCTACCTAGATTGGATGATGGATGATTTGTCTCCCTCAAAAACACCTGTGGTGGTGTTTCTCATCGGAGGGGGGTGAAATACCAACATCTAGGAATGAGGGGGCTATCTAGGGTAGCACTCAAGCTTATCTTGAGCCATAAAAGTCAAGTCAGATCTCAATCACAACCAAGAATGGATTGGGGTGGAACTTCTAAGCTCGATAGAGATTCAAAAACCATGGAGATTGGTGAGTTCCTAGGGAGAGGGGGTTGTGGTTCAAAAAAATACAAGCAAAGATTTGCAAATAAAAGTGGAGTAATATAGAGAAAGGAAGCATGTGTTATTTGATCCCAAGTAGGAAAGAATGGTTGGATTGGTCGAGTTTGTACTTGCTTTGTACAAGGAAGAAGATGAAGTTTTGTCTTTCAAATGCTATCTTCCCACTGATTGTGAGGGGAGACATGGATGAATTAGTTTTTAAGTGAAACAAACACACATTTGTGTTTCTTTTGTCACATTGCGAACTTAAAATCTCTTAGACTATAACTCCAATTTGCACAAAAACTTTACCATTGTGTCAAAAATGTCCTACTATTCTCACAAAGAATTTTGGATCCTAGATGGTGATATTGAGGGGAATCAATATTTGAAATTCATTTCCATGAGTCTAATACACTCAACCTTGATCCATTAAGCTCAATGACACATTTAGTCACATTCAATTCATTAATTGAGCATAATGTGACTCAAATTCATACAAAATATTGTGAGAGATTAGTAATTAGAATCATAAGAGTGAAAATGTAAATAATTTGAAGGAATGGGAAATTCTACATTTTCACAAGAGGTGTCTTGAACAATATTCTCACACATAGGCCCCTATCTCACCCTCCCTAGTTTCTTGCTTCAAGCACCTCCTCCACCCTCTAATCTTTTTTTGGCCCTACACAAACCCATTCTTGGCTTGAGAGGTTTGAAGAGGGCCTAATTCTAGAGAAAAAATCATTAGAATGTAGTATTATCTATGCCTCCCCATCTATCGTTCTGTAAAATGAGGCAAAGCGAGAGGTGAAGGGGCATGTTTGGTTACAAAAACCTATAAATTTCTTAGCCTCTCATGTTTTCTACTACAAATCTAACCTCCCACTTATACCTTACTTGAGTACTACCCCAAAAACTTAGTTATATTTTTTATCATCGTCATGTACATTATTATTTTTTATTGTTCTTCAGTAATTTCCAACATTTTCTTAAAAATATATGATCAATATGAAAACCACCCTAGAATGTTGTAAGATGCTAATATGATAAAAGTCACCCAACTGAGCTCCTTGATTGTGACAAAGTTTTTGACTCTTATTATTTGATTATTACTCACTAGTATACATATGAATATACTAAAAGGAAAATATGTCTTGATCCATTATACTTTCATGTACATGAATGAATTTTTAGTATTGATACTTGTTTAATCATGCCTTATTTATTCATTTACAAAAGTAGATCACTACGTAGAACAATTTTCAGTTGGAAATAGCTTCTTGAAGGATGAGTCCATACTTGATATACTTAATTAAGCTAAAAAGGCAAGGCCACAACATTTTTACCTAAAATGTTCAGAATTGATGCCATTTCTTGGAGCTATTCTTAATCTCAAAAGAAGTGTCGAACCCATTTTAGAAAACTAGTTATCCCCATATAACATGTGCTCCTATTGGTCAATCTCAGTCCTTCCTCTCACTAGTGTAGGAGATGATACGTTGCAACATGTCTCTCTTTGGGCAAACATGGTCCCTTCACTCAATTCATCAAACCAAGTGGACATCTCCATGGACGTGAAGACAAAAAAGATCTTTAAAAGCACTATATTGTTAAAACCCAAAACATCTATGACTGGATAGAGAGATTCGTCCTCCCTCCAAATCCACCCTCTAGATATTTGACACCATCATCCTTTGCATGAATCTCCCCTTCATTGTATGCATTAATGTTTTTAGTGTAGAATTCCTATACTTAAATTTAAGTATACTTTGTTATTTCAATTTCAAATACTCTTTTATTATTCTGTATGCTTCATTTTTTCCTAGTTAACAAATATTTAATCACTTTTGTGACTCATTTCATGAATGTTTGTGGTAGCATTAACCTTTGCTTGAGAATGAATGACATAGTAAAAGGTGGTCAACATTCTAGATCCAAGTATACAAGCTTTCGTCTTGTTTGATGGATGTAATTGGTCCCAATAAAGCATCCCACAAATTTAAGTATCAATGTGGCAACTAGGATATAGCTATTGTAGAATGGAATTTTTCAGAGGTAACCATCAAAGGCACGAACCTCATGATTGGAACCTGAACTATAAGGTAACAAATCTTGTGGCATAAATGGAAAATGTTGTATATGTTAATGGTAACAGTTTATCCATCACTATATCATCTACGTACTTTCTCCTTCCCAACTTCAACATTTGCTTTAATTTAATTATCTTTTGAAACTTTGGTTACTACTTTGAATGGTAATTCTTTGTTTGGATTATATATTGAATATGAGAATTTGTGATGTGTATTTCACAATTTTGTACAAACTTGACACATTATGCTCTACTCAAGATGCCATGCGCCTGTAATTTGACATATTTTCTAGGAATTTTTTCACTTAGAAGACAACTGTATGTGTTATTTATAGACATGTTCTTTTGAATCTAATACATGAATGCAAATATTAGAATGATACCATACAACCAATGTCAGTATAGTTATCTAAAGTTTTAGTAATCTATAATACCTTATGACATCGATTGAGAGCTTGACTTTTAAATTATTTGATTAGTTTGGCTTCCCAAGGGTGCCAATGTTATTCTAATAAAGTCCCTCATAATGACCTATCATGGAAAATCACTCATATTTGATGGAAGTAATGAGTTTTTGTAGAAAACATCAAGTTTTTCATGTGCTTCACTAAATAAACACATTGTTCTTTAGTAAAAATAGTAATAGACATTATATTATTAAAATATTCCTTTGAACATGCTTATAAACCTTTATATATCATCATGAACCACTCATCTCAGGTGATAGAAAGATATCTCCGCATATCCATCTTCCTTATCAAGTTCTTTTATATCTTCATTGATGCATGTTTCCTCCCATGCATGCACATGTCAATTTCCAAGAATTAGAATATATGTACTCAATGATTGATCTATGAATGATAAGATGATTTAATATATTTTGTAATTCTTATGTCCTATCTAGTTACTTACATTTTTGGGTGGCTGTTTGAGTTATTTTTAGTGTGATTTTTGGTCTAATACCATTAGTCACACCTTTGATGACATAGGATGCATCTGAAGGTGTTTTTACTCAAGACATAACCATCATTTTTTTGTCCATGCATGACAAATGTATGCATCTTTCTCATAACTATCATTATGTTCACTTTGTAACGTTAAGTATCAATTTTGAAGAAGGGGATGAAGCAATTCCAAATCAACACATAAAAGGGTAAGATCGAGAATCCAATATTCCTATATAAAGATATGGATGGAATCATGTATATGGCATGGATACTTAAGCAACTTGAAATCTCAAACAAGATAGTATCATTGTTACCTAATGTTGGGGTTCTTCTCTACAGGGTGTTCTTCTCTACATACTACAACTCCAATTTTTTTCTACAATAATAATTCTTGTATGGAACCTTACTTCCTAAAATTTTCCTTGGAGTATGTTTTTGCATGAATAAGCGCATAGAATAAGTTTAATATCTTTTTCTACTACATCCTTGTTGACTTTCCCATTGAAATACAACATAATACATTATGTAATTTTAGTTATATTTATTTTCTAGGTTTTTAATGATACTCCAAAAGTACCCATCTATGATCATGTTTAACATGATCCTTAAGATCATTTCTATTGTTTATATAGACTATATAACATGTATGGGAACATCATTTTTCATGTAAGCATTGTTGGATATGGTGATATTAAACTAAAATAAAGCTAATTATATACGACTATTCAATGTCATTCAATGTGTTTTACGATATCTATTTATTCAATTTTGATATTCCAATGTAGACTGTAGAATTGATTTGGTGAACCCAACGGATGTCTCCAAGAATTAAAACCCATCTGTGGTATATACAATGCTTCTAAATAAGTAATTGTACATGAGGGTAATAAAAGAAAATAAAATACCACCTTTACATTGAAATAGAATACCTAAAGATGAGATTCAACAAATCTTCAAAACTCCTAATAGAGTTAGAAAAGATATGTTCCCTCCGACTAAATGGAGTATAAAAGGGATCATAAACCTATCTACTCATTGCTAGAAAATTTCAACCACTCATCATCTCCAATAGGATTAAGAACAAAAATCCTACTATAGAAACTCCAAATCCCCATCATATAAATTGTAGATTTATTTTGATTAATTGTAAATGTCGACTCTTATTTTTGTTTTTGCGATATAAAGCTCCAATTCCTTGTCCTAACCCACTATTATGCATATTGAAATGAGTTATTATATATTTTTTAATATTTATAATAGTGTATGACATTATATTTTGTCATGTTGTGCAATTTCATTCCTTTTCCCATTTTTAATAATGAAAAATGCAAAGTATTTATTCAACCACAAATAATCGATGATATCCAAAAGTAATTCGAAAACATAACACTAAACATTTGATAATGATGTACATGGCCCTTTAGTTCTTTATATATTCTGATCTCATGATGCTAGGTTGCTACCAATATATATCCAGAAGCTCTTACCTAAAACTAGGATGTCATCAATATTTTACAAGTAAAAACATAGTTGATCAAGTCATGATATCCCTTGTAAGTTTCATATACAATTTGGTTTTATTGGTGACCCAATTTCTTCTACCCTACTCTCTCTTGACATTTCTAGTATAAAAACCTCTAATCCATATTATTACCCAACTCTTTGGACTCCTATCCCCTTTAATATCTAGAGATCACATAACAATAATGTCATGATATGAATCCTACAAAGAGTGATTATGTCTCCTCATTGCCCTAGAAAAAGATAATGTTTTTGACCTCAAATTCCTATCCTATCATTTCTCTTATCTAGACTTCCAACAAATAAAGCGGGCATCTTCCCATGTAAGAGTAAGGTTTCTTCCACTAGGTTCCTTAGTGAATATGTCCTTAGTTTTTCTTTGCTTCGAGGATGCCATATATGCCATCTTCAAGATACTCGATTACCTGAAACTTTTGCAAATTAAGGATCTAGCAATCTCTACCCTTACTTTAGAATGGTTGTATTTTTACCTTGTGGAAACAAATGACCCCGAAGTTGTTTAAATAAATTTCTTCTAACAGATCACTATATTTTCAATTGAGGATTAGATACCTACACAATGTTTTTTGTTTCCCTCAAGTCGAAGTCCCTCTCCTCCGAAAAGGATGTTCTCGACGATATTAGATACCTATGCCAGGTTTTGGTCTTCATAAACAAAGACTTTCTATACAAAAATCCAACAAGAAAGGCATGGATCTAGAACTATTATCTCTAATATGAAAGGATTGTCATAGCCATTAGTTTCTTTTTAAAATGGGATAATAAATACATTCTGACACCTAGATGTTCCTCCTCTATGCCATTCTTTACAATGCCAAGGTAATTGTTCGTTCCTTATTACCCAAGAATTGGGATAAGAATGTCATTTCCAAGGAAAAATATTTCCTTTAGAGACATGGTCACTATTACTCAAGATTGGGATAAGAATCTCATGGATGATGAAAATATATTGTAGTTAGAGGCTTGGTCACTACTTTGTCGAAGACCCACCATGTTAACATCAAATGTGTCATTGTCTGGAGGCCATACACAATCTCAACATTCACATCATATCAAATATACGGGGATGTCAATGAAACAAATGTATGATGTACCATTTTTTTATAGGGAATCACTTGTAATGAAATACCACCCTCTAATTTGTAGTGAGTGCAACCCATTGGGTTCCTATAAAACAAAACTTGTGCCAAATCTCAACTAACAATGATGTCAGATGCAATGAAAATAATCAACCATGTTGTGCCTTTTAAGGACAAAACCAAAGGCTTTCCTGAACATAACTTAGAAGACTCTAACCACATACAACCAACGTAAGTGAAGAAAAAATATACAAGTCTGTTTACAAGTCCATTAGATTTATCCTCAATATGAAGATCATATTTCACTATAATACATATTCAAGTAGTATCGTTCATTGAGGTTTTCAAAAAGATCATATAGGAAATCCCAATCAGAGACATTTAACAACTGTCACATATATAAAAGAGTTTCTTATATTATAAATCATGCTAACAACAAAACGTTCATGCCCATATGAAAATCTAGAGACCCCAATACATGAAATTCTAAACAAAAACACATCTAGTAGAAGTGAAGTAACTTTGATGGACTAGAAGAGTAGGTACCTAATATCTTGTCTTCAGGACCTAAAATTTTATTTGACAGTTTGTTAGCCAAGGTCTAGTGAGATGAATAATATATAAGAATGCAAATAGTAAGCTATTAACCTTCAGATCATTGAGTTGATATTAGAGAGATATAACATATGAACAATGTGTCACATATAAATTTTTTTCTTAACATGGAAGGGAAGTATTTGATAAATATACTAGGAGATAAGGCCAACAACGGTAATCATCACATGAATTTACATTTGATTAATTTTCTCTAGATCTTCATGACTTGTACATAGACATCTGGGTGTCAGAAAAATATGCTAAGGTGCTCAGATCACTGACCATGCCTTAGGATTTAGTCACCCCACCCTAAACAGAATGACAAAAGCCGATATTTTCCTAATGGGAAAAAGGAGCTTAGAACTTAAGTACCTAAAAATCACACCATGATACAAGGTAGGGGTTTAATATATATATCACTTAAACATCCATCTTGATAAATAATCTATTTTATTCATTTCATATAACCTAGATTTGGGTTCCATCCCCTAATAGTTTCACCACAATGTTATTTAGTGTGTTGGGGTCTCACTACCATCTATATACAATTTCCCCTAATAGCTATAGAAATTTATTCCTAATGGTTTCATATACACCAGGTAGTGGCAGAGCCAAGATTAGAAGGCTGGGGAGAGGACAAAACTTGCCTTAAACATATGTATACCATGTCGTTTAACTAAGAACAATTTATGATATCATGTTATTTCATTTAGCATAATTCTTTTGTAGCGTGTTAATCATTTGGCACATTCCCCCCTGCACATCTCTATGTTGTATTACAATTCCGTATACCATGCTTCTTAATTTAGCATCTATGATTCAAATGCTAATAAAGTAAAAACTCAAAGAAAGCATGCTAGTTAGAGACGTATACATACTTTCTAGACTAGTAGTAGTCAACATGACACAAGGAACAAATAATACAATGTTAATTGAAGTTGGTGAACATGATTCTAAATTTCTCTATTTTATAAGAGTTACAAACAAGTGAATCATATTTTGGTACTTATTTTATTAGGAACACCATTCCTTAATTAATCAAATGATAAGGAGGTATTTTAGACTAATTTTTGGTTATTGTAGTGGTCTCATTTATGATGTCTCGTATGTTTGTATGAATCATCTATGGAGGATAAATATTAAGTAGCATATCATTAGGCTATTTGAGTAGTAGCTTGTCTAGCATGTTAGCAATGTTATTTAGTCTTCATGGTTTTTGAATGATGGTGAGGTCTTGTATTCATGTTTAAGCTTAAACAATATGGAAACAAGTTGATCCATAAATTCTCCATTTGCTTCTGTCACCTTGAAAGAACTACTTTGCAAGAAGAGAATCTATCACCAAGATCACCTTAAGCACGTCTGACTGACATGGTTCTTACTACACTAACAAACTCACTTAGGGCTGAAATCCCTAAGTTTTTACCAAAATATTGTGCAATAGTACCACCCGCAAGAAGACAGGTCTTATCGCAGTATAGTTAAGGATCAAATCCTAAGGCACAACATTTGTAATAATCTTTCTTATCAAATCCAGATCTACTAAGACTAATATTTAGAATAAGAGTTGACTTGAGTTTAGTTAAACTAATTGTAAAGAATGTAAAAGAGCATGATTAAAACTATGTTTAAATTAATGATGGAAATCACTGTGGTGGAATCGGGTTTCACCACCACTACACATCCAAACACATCCAAAACACATCCATGCAAGATACAACTATCCAAATGGAGCAGCAAAACATATGTTAGGAAATAGAGTTTGTGTAAGCATCTCCATGGGCACAATGTCTCGTTACCCACGGGTCACAAACTTACTACTCCAGAGATATCCCTTCGGAAGTTCTCATCTAGGCATCAACCATGTTAATCGATATTCAAATCCTAAGTATTGAAATTCTCACAACAAAGAAATATAATAGATCATGCAAGGCAGGTGATCACTCCACAAAGCAGGCATTAAACGATTAACAATGAAATGGAAAGTTATATTCAAGCCATGGAATGTTATAAGATGAACATGTAAGAATGGGTAGCGGGACTAGTCTCTTCACCCCAATGAAATGGACTACTCACTCCTCATAATATAAACAAAAAGGACAAGAGAGAGGGAAGATTCTACCATGGTCATGGTGAAGAAGATGATCGCAGCTCGGTGGAGAAATAGTCTTCTACATGATGGTGGGGCAGATCTAGATGAGGAGGGAAGAACACCGAGGTAGATGAGGATGATTTTCTCTCTCCTTCTTCTTTCTCTTCTCATGCTCTTACTCGAAGGAGATGGATGAAGGTGCTACAGATCTGAAATCCCACCACTTTCATGGCTAGGAGATAGATTTTGAAGGAGTGGGGGTGGTGGAGTAGCAAGGACACCACATAGGTAGTCTTTGGTGGTGGTTGATCGTCTTCCTTGGCTGGGCATAGAGAGGCCGCCTGTTGGCGTGGATGGAGCAGAAGTGATGCCTCAAATGAAGGAGGGGGTTATCTATTTATAGTTGCATGTTTGTGGCACACTATTTGGACTGCTACAGTCACGACCTTCAGTATTGGTCCTGGTACTCCTCGGCATGACCGTGCCAGGTGTGCACCCGACTGTGTCGAGGTGTTTTTCATTATCGAGGTCATGTGCCACGATCGAGGTCATCTTTGTCGCGGTTGAGGTCATCTTTTCGGTGGTCGAGGTCTTTGTCGTGGTCGTGGTGGCATGTCCTGGTCGCGGGCAAGATTTGTGGTCGAGGTGGTTGTATCGATCACGTTGGATGCCGCGGTCGCATCACCTTGGCACAGCCCAACCGTGCCGAGGTGGGCCCAGTCATGCCGAGTGTCAGTCGACAATACATCTTAGCCACAGTCGTTTTCGTCTCCTTAGTCACGACCCTGGTAGAACAAACCCTCCCCCACGGGGGGGGGTATTTCTATGGGTCAACGATCTTGCGTCAATGAATTCTCTAACTAATGAGGATGCTTTCTGATGAAAGAACTGGCCATCGAAAGTAGGGTCCAAATTATCGAAAGTTTCTTGGGCTCACTAGTCGGTGAACAGGACCATCGTCTCATGCACTGGTGCACACAGTGTAATATTTAATCCTACAATGGAGACAAATGGATTTGATCAAAACTCTAAATAATCATCTGAAACTGAGGAAAATTGTATATGAGCGAATTCAGGGGGATATATGAGAGCTTTCAGTGAAAAACTGGGCCAAAAATGGTGACTAAAACTAAGATGAATATGCATTCATCACTGATCTAGCTCCAAGTTCAATTCCTTGAAGGATATCATTAAGTTCAGCCAAGAGAGAATATGTACCTTTGAGATTAATGTGGTTAGCATCTACCCATCTTCCACTTTCATCCCTTAGAATAGCACAAGCCACCTGTATTGACTAACGTTCTTGTGTTGCATCCATGTTGATTAGTGGCCTACCATGAGTAAGGTAGAGTTTATCTACAACACTCATATCAGTTGAGGGTGCCCTCTCTTCTTGGAGGCAAGATCAAGTTCCATCCTAGATAGATTGTAGCACACCATTGACAACGCTGCTCACAGGCAATCTATTTACCTTGAAGATAAAATTGTTTCTTCTTTTCTAGATATGTCAAATGATTAGAGAAAATTCCTCCACTCACTTCATTGTCCATCACTTCTTATCCATAATGAACTGTAACCAATCCTTGAAACTCACAACGCATAGAATCTACATTGTCACTGGGGTTTCATGGTTTGCCACATCGATCTTGCAAAATTGTAGTCTCTTAGTACATGTATCAGCGTCTTAGGTGCATTTATACATTCGTTACACAAGATATCTTGGAATAGGCTTATTCTCTGTTTGTGAGAGTTTGTCGTCAAGATATTGTGCTGACATACCCCTAAGAATGTTTTGACATTTTCTGGTACTTTAAGTTTTTGTAGAGTTTGCCATTTTCCAGGGGTGTTCCTCTTCATTTTCTTGATTAGATGTAGGTAAGCCTCCTTTTTTGTTAACATACCTCTACCACTTGGGTGCCACACCCAATAGTCATCGCTAGCTTGTTAATGATGAGGTGGGGTATTATATATAACTTCCACTGTCTGATCACCGAACCAGCCTCTCATAAAATTCATGTCCCACTATCCATTTTTTTTAATCTGGCACAAGATACTGAAATATCTTTAAGTTCATCAGATATCTGTCTGGTTGTGGGAGAATTTCTACCTAGGTCACTTCTGATATGTATATCCCAGATTCGTGTGCCTTCTCCATTTATAATACACCTTATGTTGTCATTGATTGTGGATACATCATGTTTCGATATATTCCTCCATACCAATGATCCGTAGGAATGACTTTTCATTATCTCATTATATTTCTATCTCATCACTTTTCAACATAGTGAGCGTGAGCCTTGGATGAATTTCCATACCAGCTTCCTTAGTAGGTCTTGGTTGAGTTCTGACATGGATTTGATAGCCACCCCCTCATTTTTCAATGTGATTAACTCATACCATGCCACTTTGCTCACTCATCTTCATTGAATATTACCTTCTCATGTAAACCTCCTCATAATTTGGTTTTTTCCATTGCATATTGATGTAGGCAAGAATACATTTTGCATGGGGTACATAGAGATCATTGAGAAGATAACCTTTTCTAGGGAAGTTCTGCCTATTAGTGTGAGGATTCTAGCCATTCTAATCTGAGAGACGTTCCCTCATATGTGCAAGGATGTATTCTTACTGGTCCTTTTTAATTCAGCCATGGATAGTTGGGACACCTAGGTTTTTCCCAATGTTATCAGTATAACCAATTCTAATAGACCTACTCATACTTGACTATAGGTGTGTTTTTAGAGAAATGCAACACATATTTTTCCTTTAAGAGTCTCAGACCATAGGTGTTGCTAAATGATTGAAGAAAAATCATCATACACTTTTCTTTTCCCACAAATACTTACCCAAATAGAAGTATGTCATCCGCAAAGCATAAGTGTGATAGTTGTATCCCACCTATTGATGTTGACACAAGTGGTCGAGGTAAAGAACAAAAATATAGGGAAAGATTAGATTTCCCTGTTTGACTCCTTGATTAGGAGTTATAAGTTGGAGCAGCTCCCCATTCAGTGTGATTCTTGTTTTCCCTTGATGAAGCAGTTGGTAAATAATTGTGGTTATGTTTTGTGATATAGATAACATGGTTAATGTATCTTCTATGAAGGTCCACGATGGTATGTCATATGCTTTAGAAAGGTCAATCATCATTATCATCATTCCTTTCCTCACTCTCATCAAATGGATTATTTCTAGTGATAGAAAATATTATCTAAATTTTGTAGATAGGTATAAATCTTGACTGGAAAGGCGAGATTTAGTCAGGCATGAAGGCCTTCAGGAGTTGAACAATGATCTTCAAGATGAGCTTTGCATTGACATTATTCTACGAGATGGGTCTGAGGTGGTTACATGATGTGGGATGGTAAATCTTCATAATCATGACCATTACTAAGTTTTACAGATCTTGTGGTAACTATTTGTCTGTAAATACATCCATAATCATCCATACAATTTGTGGATTTATAGTGTTCCACCACTTTTGTAAAGAATTTGACTTCTATCCCTTCTGGCCCAGGTGCCTTAGATAGACTCATATGCATGAGTGCATTGTGAATTCCTCCTTTGGTATCGGTGAATTAAGGGCATCTTGTTGTTGGTTTTCTAACTACTAGAAGCATCCAATGTATGTCCTTGATCAAGTTATCCTCCCGCTAGGGTTGGCATCTATGAATAGGTGTTCAAAATACTTTTTGTATTAGAGATGTTAGGTTGTCCTTTTTATCAATCCAAACCCCAACCTCATCTTGCAGTCTAGTAATCTGGTTCCTCTTCCTCAATTTGATAAATTTTGGTAGAATTTTTTATTAGCATCTCCAAGCTTGAACCAATCACATCGTGATAGCTATTTCAAATCTAGATCTTTGAGTCATATCACTTCCTCTTATTGTGATCTTACCTCCAGTAGGATCCAATTAATGTAAGAGTTGCAGCCTCTACTAAGTATTTCCTCATGATCTTGAATTATTCTTAGAAACCATTGTTTATTTTTGTGTTTCACTTTCCTTTGGCACTTATCGCATTCCATCCCTTTCAATATGAAGTTATCAATCATCTCCTTGTATGTGGTATCAGTACTCCATTTGTCCTTTAGGAAGGTTTGAAATTGTGTCCATTCATGCCAGTCTTCCCTTGTTCTACAAATAGTATGGGGCCGGTTATGTATTGATTTCCAGTTGACAAGGAGTAGGGAATGGTCAGAGACCATCCTTGGAAGAACTGTTGCGTGTCTCTAACCATTTTTTATTTGACAGAGATTGATCCAATTTTTCCATCATTGTTCCCCTCTTGAATGTAGTCATAGGGCCTACTGTTGTGAGTTCTTGGAGTCATGCCTCCTCCATCATATTTAGGAATTCGTTTGTTGCTTTGACATTGAAGGTCCTGGCAACTACTCTCTCCATACAGCTTACTGTTGTGTTGAAATCTCCAATCACAAGCCATGGTAGTAAGACAATCTTGATGTGATCACAACCTTCTTTTTTGTGTAGGTCTTGGACTCATGTAGACAAGAGTAACTTGAAGATGATTGTTAATCATAAAATGAATGTACTAGGAGTGGCTTTCCATTACCTTAATATCAAGATTATTGTCCTCCCATTGTAACCAAATTCCACCTAAAAATATAATAGCTTCCACTAGGTGTGAGTAGGAAAATTTGAGTTTCTTTATAGTCTCTCCTACTACGTTTCTTAATTGTCTTGTCTCTAGTGGTACCATTATGTAAGGTCTAAACTTGTTCTAAGTTGATTGGGATAGTTACATGTACTTTTCTTTGCCAACCCCTATACATCCAGATGTAATTAACATATTAGATAATTTGGTTGTTCTGGTCATATGCCTCCTCTTCACCCTCTAGGTATTTTTCCTTGCCCACTTGAGAGGATGCCTCTCTCTCCAATTCCTCTATTCCCGATGGCTTGCCTCTTTTTCTTGATGGTTCACTATTGTTTCTATTCACTTTTCAGTTCCTTACGTGAATGGAGGAGCTAGATCCCCACCTTCTATCTGGTGATGCATTCCCTGATGAATTGAACACAAACCCATGTTGGGTGGTGATTGGTGTTCTCACCCTCCTGGTTCTCAATTGTTTTTGTGATCACCTCATCTTCTTGAACATTAACTATCATGTGTGATTCATTATCCACATCCATTTACTTCTCTCTTAAGTGTTCTGCAACCTTAGTGTGTTTTCTCGATTGTGCCTAGGTTACCAATGATAAACATGCATATCTTGCCTCCCATTAACTATTCTAGTCCCTTGGTGTTGGCCTATTTCAATGTATATCCATCCATATGTTATCGTTCAATCTACCTTGTTTCTCTATCCATAGAACTCCCTCATTACCCTCTTTATCTTACAATGTAGATAGTCTATTCTCGCTCTGCACATCTATGTTTTGTTGGTTAATCCTCCCTGGGGGATGACATCTTTCTTTCTTATCATGGACACTCCCTCTAAATCTATCTGGTAACTGTATGTATTTTTGTTAAATAACTTTTTTATTGGACTTAAAATCATAGTAAATATGATTTTTAATACAATTTGAATACATCAAACCTACATTCTTTTATTTATTTACTCAATTGATGAAAACTATTCAAAGTAAAGATCACCTACCTATTCAAACAAACATATCTACTATTGGTTGTAAAAATTGGAAGCATTTAAGTTTAACTATTATGCAATACGAGAATACAAATAAAAGTAAAAGTACTACGATGTATTTCAATGTTCATTATCACTACAAATATGATGATTCAACAACTTCGTTATTACATGATTGATTATTTAGTATATGACTACATGTGTGACAATCATATGTAGTCTATCTAGCCTTACATGAAATGATTTGTTTCGCATCACATCTTTTTTATTTCTTCCTATCGCAATTATGAGTTTACAAAAGTAATTTATATATCTTTGTGGGTTGGATGATCTCAAGCTCAAACGTTTGATACCATCAAGCATGATAAAAAATGTAAACCTCTGAGAACATGAATAATGAATTAGAAATATGTTGAATATTCCAATCAAAATTTATCTACATATTATGAGATATCTATCACTCTGATCAAATTTCTCTTTAGACCATGAGAGTTAATGAAACATACATTGGACATGATTTATTTTTGTCTTCTTATTCTTCTACTAGTCATTCCTAGGATAGAGACTATTTTTCAAGCATAAAATTGAGTTTTCATGAAGGATTTTATCTTTTTATCGATGTGTAAACTCCAATATGGAAAGCCAGTTGGACTAAGATAAAAAAATTTATCCAACTTGATAGTGAAGAATGTTGTTTCAAATTTTAGATATGATCATACTGTTGAGTAGTTATAAAAAATAATAGTGAACAAAATATATCTGATAAAAGATGTTTGGTCCTTTTCAAAATCATTAATTAATATTCTTATAATCTCCATATGTAAAATATATCTATTCTTGATAGAATATTTTTTACTAATACCAAAGATCTATACATTGTTTTTCAATCACAAAGTAAGTTTCATCATTTTTTGATCAAAATATAAATTGGCATTCTAGGAATTCTTTATGATTGTCCATAATTTCAAAAACTATTTTTAGTTTAAAGGGATCTTGGTTTTTTTGTAAATATAAGAATTTTGATTAGGATCACAAAATGTTAAAGTATACTTTGATGCATTTGGCAAGTTAATTACAATTATATAAATAAAATGACATATTCAGGGTGCAATACCTTGATGATAAACATTAGTATTGAACCTATGACCTAATGAAAAGAACATAAACACAAACCAATACCATACTATTATCTTATGATCCCACTAAGTTGTAAACTTCATATATGGACATAAACTAGTAAACAAAAATAAAACAATTATTGGTGTTGAATCCAAGAATGAAACCTAAGACCTAGGACAATCAACTATGCGAACTTATCATTGAACTAGGCATTGATTCTCTATATAGGAAACATTGTATGATGTATGTATAGTAAATTTAAAATTCAAATACACATTTACATTGAAGTTTTTCACTTTTTTGGGGGTGAGGGCATGGTCCCCACTTGATCTGTCTCTACAAATGACTTTGAGTATTCTCTATACTTCTTTAACTAATGTGATTGAAAAGCATTTCTCCACCCGCATATGAACATTGGAGGAGGATCAGATTGTTCATGAAATCTTGCTAATTATTTAGGGTTTCTATTTATTTATTACATAGTTTAATATGTCTTAAGATCATACAACTATTAATAGATCTTATGAAGAATCATGTAGAAAATAACCAATGAAAAACAAATAAGAAATGAATAATTTTTATAATCTTGAGATAGAGGGTTCAATGATGAAACTACACATCATATAAGTCCTCAATAAGATTAACAACATCAAATATCATACATAACCTTATCAAAAAGTGCTAATAAATTTTCATTTTGCCTCTAACATAAAGCCTAATGGATTAGTAGATGTAATATATGACTAGGGATAGATAAATTTCAATCTTTCTAGAGGCCCCCATTATCTCAACCAGGATGAAATATTCCCTTTCCAACCTTTTCACATGCATATGAAACAAAATATTATTCTATACACAAAAGAAAGCATAAATAAGTATCTTAGAGATTGTACCATACTCCATAAACTACAAAAGGATAAATAAACTAACTATAGTGTTGATTTCACAAGGAGTACAGTTTGACTATTTCAAACATATTTAAGTTGATTTATTCATAATTGAGCATGAACATCACACTAGACACCAAGACTATGGTTCTTTACATATAAAAAATACAAAATCCAAGTAAATTTAATTCGAGTTTGGTTTCATACAATAAGGGTAAGATTTTAATCTTACCACGCAAACACTACTAATTTAAGGTGATAGAAGACATGGAAAAAGAAAAATTATATGTTTTTTTGATACGTATATCTACTCCTCCGCAAATAGGGAGAAAAAAAAGGAAGAGCCACAACCTTTGAAATCATGGACAAGAAATCCCTATACATGCATAATTTGCTAAATTTAGTCCCAAAATGCCCTCAATCTAGCATCCTTATATAAGAAAATTAGTTATGGATAATGAGTTTAAGACCATGTTTTTTTCCACTAATAAGCTAGAGATAAAGGTTTAGAAGAGAATAAGAATTAAACAATGGATAATGAGAAACTAGTCGTGGATATGTGATATGGAAGAACAATATTGCTTTTCTATCCATAAATATTCAAGAAATTGTCAAAATTTGCCCCCATTCATGTAGAATTGACCGGAGTCACCTATCTAGATCTCTAGTGTTGAAAATAGAAACCTCACGTATGAAATGAGGAAAAAATGGTGAAATATAACTTATATACTTGACTAGTCAAAACCCTAACCTAGAAAGGTTTCATGAACTCGAGTTAAGTTTGTATCTTAATGACCCAATCAATAAAAAAACAAAAAATAAAAACAAGGAAAAATTAATGAACTTGGGCCTAGTAACCCTTCTAGCTTCATACTAACCCACCCCCAATTAAGGCCAAAACGTCAAAACATTATACACCAATAAAGCATACTTTTAAATAATATAAAAATCTTGTGTCCAAAATACATTAGCCTAACGTAGGTTCTGTAAACCATGCCTATTTCAATACATTATTGAACAATAAATAATGAGTCTTTCAATAAAACCATAATGATCAGACATTGATGAACCCATCCCATGTTCAATTGGACCCAACCAGATTCACACCCTTCACTAGCCCAGATGGGCCGTAGAGGAAACCTAATATGGATTGCTTCAACCTAGAAAATTTCAAGACAACCTAACCCATTTTAGGCCTTATTTTGTTTCAAACATTTTGGTACTTTTGTACATTACATATTTAATCCTCTAACTATAACATCCTAGGATTTGAGGACTTGAATAAAATGATTTTGAAAGGAATGATTGGACTAGACACATCAGCAAGCAACACCTCCTTTTTAGGTATCCCATAAATAGGTACTTTGTGTTTAATTTTGGTCATCCAAGAGTAGTACTAGGATGGGTGACTTGTTATAAATTTATCCCACATTGTGCATGATTGAGAGAAAAATGCACAATCGATCCTATTGGAGGCTTGTAGATTCAATCATCATGCCTAAAACTCTTCTAGATCCTTGGGTGATGGGCTTGGGTGTTATGAATGGTATCAAACCTAGTTCCCCTTTAGTAGGTGGATCCCAAATGGAAATGTTGCACTGTAGACTTGAGGTGTGTTGTTAAGGTGAGGAGTGAGCTATTTACATTTAGGAAGCCACTCTTACATTGGTATCCATGTATCAGAGTTGGGTACATGGACCATTATAGGTATGCACTAAAATGGGGGAAGAGAATGATGGGTAATATAGTTGAGCCTAATGAGGATGTGAAAATTCTAACTGGGGGAGATTCTAAAATCCCAATAATTGTGGGATCATATAAAATGATTATAATAGGAAGTATTGTACTACCCATATCACCAAGGTGCACCTCCTTTCCAGGTATCCCTTCTATAGATACTTTGTGGTTAACTGTGCTTAGCCTAGAGTAGTACTAGGATGGGTACCAGTTGAGAAGTTGACCTTAGATTGTGAGTGAGTGAGAAAAAAGTGTGCAACTAAGGCCAATGATATTATGTTGGTCAACCATCATTCTTGAAGCTCTACTAGACCCATTGTTAGGTAGTGGTCACATGCGTTCTACCAACCCTAATATTCAAATGCAAAAAATCCATTTAACTCTTGTTTGTAGTATTAAGAGTGTCAAGTAAACAATAAAAATCAACTCAAATAAACTTGGAACTCATGTTGCATTTAGTCTCATCTTTTCTTTCTCTACTAAAACCTAGTAATATGATATAACTCTACTCAAGTTTAGAATGCATTTGAGGCATTATCATAAAGCATACAGGTATACACATGTCACTCTATGATACTAGTATGCTTAACCATTTTAATTAGAAAAAAATAGGCTCAAAATTCTCATTACATGTATTCACATGATTTATAACTATACTAGGGTTTCTTCCTACTAAGATCATTTACAACATCTAAACATGTATGTAGGCTCTTACTATTATCATTGGATTGAAGAGTCATGGTAGGGTTGTGATTAACTTATTCAAGAAGGGCTTAAGGGAAGAAATACAAGTAAACAAGGGTTTAAGGTTATCTAAGTTAGGGTCATTGCAAATCCTTCTACTATTGTAAGTTTTTCCTCAAACCTTATAAAAACTCAAGTTGAGTCCTTCACACCTCATCTCAGTATAGAAAAATTGCCCAATAGTGGCATTTATTCTAGTGGCTTTTATAAAAAAAGCCACTATCTTTCTAATATACAAGCATTTTTAATTAAAATCCATCTAAACCACCTATTATAGAGTTTCTATAAAGCACATAACATTAAAGGCATTTTATTTTTAATTAGTGGCAATCATAAATTACCATACCAAATTAGAAAATTAATTGGTAACGCAGTATTTACTTCCCACTCTAACTTTTCCCCTTCGCACTCCAAAAGATCGTGATAGTCTGATTGATCTAGCTCTCTACTCTCTCCCGATTGATCTAGCTCTCTGCTCCTCGCTCACGAGCTAGACCAGCACGTGGAGTGTCCTGGCCGATTGTCGCCCTAGCTAGGTGTTGGTGGAGACTGGTGGCGGCACAATGTGTGCCAGTTGCCAATGGCGAAGTGCCAACTTGTCGGCCGTGTGCTGAGTTCCAACCATCTGTTGTCGGGAAGAGCATACACAGGCATCATTCGACCTTCCTCCACCGCCTATTTGGACCGAGCCCAGCCGAAGAACCACCACAGACTCAATATGCCCCTTCGACACTGGTGAGCTCGAGTGAGGGACTCCGATCATCTCAGTCCAATTCCTCTTCAGGAAACCATCCAAGCTTTGAAACTTTCTGAAGAGGTATGTTGTCTTCGATTGGTTGCATTTCGTCTATTTTTTGGTTGATTCATTCATCATGGATAATGTATCCATGTTGATTCATTCATCATGGATGATGTATCCATGTTGATTCATTTGCAGTGGATGGTGTTTGTTGATTCGATGGTGTTTTTTGGCTCCTAATCTCACTCGTGTTCAGATATTTGCTCATTGTGAAAGCTTTCTTCCCTTGGATTGAGCCCTATTAACTATGTTTCTCTGGTTTGTATTTGGATTACGGTTAAAAGCACTCTTGCTTAATAGACAATGTTCTCATTTGTATTTCATTGTGAACATGATGTTGGAGATAATTCATAATATTGTTGTTTACAAATAGATTTGTTGTTAGAATAGTCAATCATGTTGATTTTTTATTTCACCCGTCAGTAGATAATATAGAATATGCCCTATGCTCCACATTTGTCATTTTGTATGATAAAATTGTCTGGTGTTGGTGTGAAATTATCCTATGTTTTGATTTACCAAATATCAAGGACTAGACTTAAAATTCATGTTATTTCAGAAAATGAAGTGGATGTTGTGTTTTGAGTAAGGATAAGTGAAATTTTGGACACAAAATAGAAAATGCAATTGACATGATGGGAGTAATATATCTAGGTTCATTCAAAATAATAATAATAATTTATATAGAAATGAACCATCTATAACGATAACTAAAAAGATACAAAACATTAAAACTAATTATGTCACACTTATTTGAAATTTTCATGGCTAAGTAAACAACTCAATTTTCACCAATAGTTTTGGTGTTTTTTTGGACCGATTAAAGTTAACAAACATAATGAGAAATATATACTAAACCAAAACCTAACAATGAAATCAAAGGATGTCTACATACATGATCTCTAAACTAAACTAAGGATATGTGGTCCACCATTATAATACGGGGAACACTAATGTGTTCAAATTTTAACTTTCAAAAAAATGAATGATGAAATATAATCATACCATATTGGAAACTTTTAATGAATTAATACCAGAGATAAATAAAAAACCCAATAAAACCTATATTTTGTTTTTTATCTAATTAAACTAATATTGGTGCCTTTTGGACCATGTCATGTAATGACCACCATGGTAATTTAGTCAACCATTCCCTATGCATTTAGGTCTATCTTTTTGATGTCTCAATTGTAGGTTGCTTTTTATTAACAAATTATATTGATATGTGTTTAGTTTTGTGTTTTTTACACAGTAGGGTATTTTTCAAATGATGGGAACCCTTTTGACATAAATATTACAAAATATTATACCAATTTGTGTCTAGTTTTGTGTTTGTCTTTCCAAATAGTCTGAATTTCTTTTTGCCCAAGCAATTGTACCTTGATGATTAATGTTCTGAAATGCATTGTGATAATTTTTCAAATGGATTTGAACCATCACTAGGTTTGATGCCACATTCTAGGTTGGGCAAAAAATATTTTCCTAAGACAAATTATACAAGATTTCAATAGAGATTTTAGTTTAAGATTTACTGATTTTTTCCCATTCTTAGCTTTAGTTGTCTTTTTCTTATATGAATTGATATTATTTTTTCCATGGATATGAACCACCACTTCGTTTCATGCCACATTTTCCTCAATTAGGATTATATTATTGTTGTTGTAGTTTCATCTCATAATCTTGATACATTCAGGCCTGACCACATTTTGTATGTTTAGTTCATTTTTAGCTAAGTTGTTTGCCAAATTCTAGCCAATAGTAGGATTTAGACCTACCTTTAATAGGGTTTGGTTTCCATTTGAGGCAATGTAGCTGAACATGGCTCTTTTTCATGTGTAAATCAAGTTGCATGACATACTTTGTTGTCATTGATACATGTGTTTGGAGTCCGCAACTGGTCTATAAATCATGACGATGCTTTAATATGGTAGTTAATGTGTGTTGACCTTGGCTTTGCAGTCATTGATACGTGCATTAGGAGTCTGCAATTGGTCTGGTACATTCATTGTATAGAATTTCCTCATTATATGTTTGTTGTAGTTTTTCAAAATTGTGGTCATGAATGTGTGCTCACTACCATGGTTTGTTATCAAATTGCCAATGATTTGTTGTCCAAGGATTTTTTGTGCAAATTATTGGTGTTTGGTTTAGGGTTGATGGCAATACCATTGAGGACCATGGTTTTTCCTATTAAACAAATGGATGCGAATGGCATTTAGATAACAATTCCCTATGCATTGATCCTAAAAGCTCTGTTTTAGTTAGTTAAGGTGAAAGGGTGCAAAATGTTTTATCAAAGATATCAAATAGAGTGATGTCACCATGGGTTTGGTGATGGTTATCCAATCACCACTTTCTTTAATGGTTTAACTCTTACTAACATGTTATCCGTCAATGTAGATTTTGATGGCAACTTCTTAGGTTTAGATGTTGAAAACTTGTTTATGATAACTAATAGTATGGAATCCCATCAACTTGGGTGGGACTAAATAAGAGGAGTATTTGGAAATAGATCTTCATTACAAACTGCTAATCACAAAACAATGATTGAACTTCTTACAACAAAGATAGATATGATAGCCATTGATGTTAGAACTTTGAAGGAACATAGTACCAAGCCTAAGAACCAGATGTAAACTATCAAAAGTTGTGTCACATGTTATGAACAAGGTCACACATCAAAGCATTGTAGATATACTCATGTTGCCAAGGAATCAGACGAAGATGGAGTCGAGAATGTTTTTTTTGCTAGTTAAGGTTAGGTCATGTTGGATTCTCTTATGGGAACACTACAGTTGTAGAAATATATCACCTTTTCAGCACACCTATAAGACATATGGATTTTAAAGAGGCCAAGAATCACTTAGATTTTTGCATAACAACTTCCAGCAAAGTACAAATTATGATTTTATAATCTTTGGAATGGTTTTGAGACAAGGAACCTCCTTGATATTAGACCTGGTATGCCATCCTGATTCCCATGTTCTAATTAGAATCTAATTTTTATGATGTGTAATTATTTATGGTTATGGTATATACATGAAATTAGGTTTGATTAGGCTTAGCTATTTTTAGTATACATTGTGATATGTCATTACCCACATCAATTTTCTTCTATGTTTTTAGATTAGTGTATATAAATAGGTTACGAAACATTTTCATTTTATTGTTATATATTTCCCTTTAATATATGTGAGAAATCTAATATGTTCTCAAAAGCACAGAGGCCAAGAATGATTAAGTATATCATCTTCATCACAGTTAATTTTTATACCAAAATACTTGGGTTGATCCACTTATATAGTAGAAACTATACTTCAAACAAAATTTCTAAAAAGTAGGGGCTTACATAGCATCACTGACTTCTAAGGGGGGCACTAGTCTGAAGATGATACAACTAAGAAATAGAAAATAAAAATACACCATTATATTCTGTGAGCTCAATTATATTATGTTCATTATATTCCCCTGTAAAAGGGGGGATTGATCCCCTTGTCATATTCTATTCATTCTGATTCTGGACTTTTGGATGCTATGCTGCTATTCTTATGCTTGGCCAAGGTTTAGTCCTTTTCTCCCACCTCTTGTCAGGCTCTGCTGGTTGAAGCTTCTGTTGGTTTTGATTGGAAGGTCTTCTATGTTATTTTCTTTTGAATCCTTTTTCTGATGTGGTTTTGAGTGATGTTTTACTTTTTTCTTCTGGTGGTTATGATTGGCTGAAGTATCTATGATCTGTCCTTGGGTTGGTTTATCTTTTCCCTATTTGATGTCATCCAAGGATGGGATTCTATGCTATCTCTTGCCTATGGAAGTGCTTGAAATGGCTTCGTATGGTTCTCCTTTTTTAAGGCTCTTTTGGGATTCTTTGAAATGATATTCCTATCTTTTAAAAACAGGATTTTTGTCCGACCAAAAAAGGAATATAGCCATGATTGAGTACCATGTTATGAAGAACATACACCTTGGTGTTCATCTTCATATCAGGGAGTGTATCTTTGGTATTTTTTTGTATAGATTCCTACTTTTTGGCTGTATATGTTCTAAAGGTTTGTAGAAGGTGAGCTTGTAGAAGCTGAGGTTGTAGGTTTGGAAACCAAGTTGGTGCGTTTGAGGTTTACGAATTCTCCTTTGATACTAGTAGATATGACCCAGGCTCCTATTCATTTCTGAATCAGTTCAAAATGATTAGAATGTGCCTGGGTCCTTATTATAAGTATGTTCTTTTATCCTTATAAAAAGTATTTCAAACATAGTGTCATGTACTCATTAAACTAAAGAGGCAGGAATCTATCCCATTACATATAGATCAGAGAATAATAACCTCACATAACTCATTTAGAAACATTAACAATTTTTAGATGAATCCTTCTTGTCATAAGCTTTGTGGTACTATCAAAATAATAAGATGATAAGATATCTTGTAGTAGTGTTTTGATAAAAACATAAGTACAAGACTATAGTAAAATTTTGGAAAGACACCAGTAACCTCTTTAAATAGGTCTCACACCTGCTATAGTAGTACATGGATACTCCAAATTAAATAAGTCTCACACCTGTAAAAAATAAGCCAGACACCAGTAACCTCTTTGATAATCTAAAATATGAGTGTTGATTCAACAAATAGTTAATAAGTGTCACCTCATTGTATGAAATACCAAGCTACATCAAATTATAGACAATACTAGTTGCTTCCTTGAAATTATCAAAGAAGGATTAGTGAACATTGGACCAATTGCAAAGATATAGGACATGATCTCCTCTCATAGATTTATTTTCAAGCTATCATGTCTACCACAATAAAGTTGGTTATGACAAGAAAAAAATGGTTAACTGATGTTATACTACTTTTTCTGAAAATATATAACATCGTTATATACACTTACAATTGTTAGTACTAATATTTTGTAGTCTTTGTCTACCCACAACAGTCACTATGAACCGAGCCTCTATGCCAATGTTATTGTTCCCTGATGAAGAACAATTGAACATTATCCTAGATGATCGTTCTTTAAACCAACTAACCATACCCGAACAATGGCATTTTCTAAATGGAAGACACTACAGGCCTGGTGAAGTGACCCTAAATTTTGGCAATTCTTCACATGTTATCGAGGTTGAATATGATTTGGCGGGAAATCATGTATCAAAATCTAGTTGGCGTGATTGTATTAGAAAGATTCTAGTGGGCCGTAGTGGCAAGCTTCTTCTCCGTCCAGTTGGCCATAATACCATCAATGTTTGCATAATCAACATCAACAACGAGACCCCGATCATCTACGGCGGTATGAGTGCACGATGGAGCAAACCATCTCAGACGAAACTGATGGAGCAACGTCATAGCATGGCCGAAAACACATATATTGCCAAGGTGAGCATAAAGTATTGCTTATAATATTACATAATTGAAAACAAAAGTAGTATCTAAAGTCGTTTCCATTTGCTGTAGGACCTGAAGTTTAAAGATAATTACATTCTTGGATATTGTCTAGAGAGATGACATATATAGTTGTTTTTCTTTAATCCAATTTTTTATTAGTACATGATGATCCAGATAATAGTGTTTCATGTCCATTTTCGTAGACAATGTTGACAAATGACAATCCTATTTTGTTTTGACCTACTTTTTATTTTGTTATGGATAATCTTAGTATTATGGAGAATGCATTCACTTTGAATGGTTTGTGGTTTTTAGATATGAGCAATGATTGAGAATGTTTTTTTGAGATTTACATCTAACCAATGTTTGAATTTCTGGGTTAGGTTTTCAAAAACTGGATATGTAGTGAAAGTGTGTTATATCTGTGTTAGATGTTTCAATTTCATACTTGCATGGCATTCTATGCTTCTCTGTTAGATGATTCAATTGCTTCAGTTTTTATTGTGGTTCCCTATCTTCTGGGAGATTAGTGGATATGAGCAATATTTTAAAAATGTACATGGATTTTTTTTATCTTGGAATTCCCTTCTTTTTAAGCTTCCACTTGTTTGGGTCGAATTTTTTGTTTAGCTTCCGTGGATTTGTTGTCCAAGGATGTCGATTTGTCTAGCTTCTGAGTTATATGCAGGTTGTTCAAACAATTGCCCATCTTGTTGGTCCAAACTGATGGTTGTGTGGCTCTTTTGGATATTGCTAGTGTTTTTCAGGGGAAGTCCTTCCTGTGATAGATTTGTCTTTGGTGTTGTGATATTTTCTATCTTCTGTCTAGAATGGACCATCAATCATTTTTATGAGGCTTGATGCTAAACTCAACTACTTGATGTTTGCAGGTTAGTTTGTAGGCTCCCTATAGTTGCATATCTGTAGGATGATCCTTTTAAAGCTAAAGTTTACCATTTTCTTGATTACATAGGTCAGCTTTATTATTCAGAGTCACAATTGATGATGTAGAAATTGCTTTTGTTTTGTCATATCTCCCATCTTGAGTTTGTACAAGGATTTGATTTAGTCTAGCTCAAAATTTTCAGCTGCATGAAGTCTCACATTTCAATGTCTATGGTTCAGACAAGTAGTAGGCATCAGGTGTGATGCTACTCTATCATGGGTTGATTCTCCTCATCCATGTAGACGACAACCTCTGTCATGGTCCTCATGGGTTAGTCAACTTTAGAAGTTAGCTAGGGCTTTAGGAATATGACCAAGAGAATCTCTTAGATGGTGACACCAATGAGGAGCTGGAGGAGATGGACAAGTAGGTCATAAGAGGACTACCAATTCTGTTGAGGGCTAAGTCTTTGGTGGGATTGAAGTAGTACTCTGCTACTAGCTTGACATTAGGTCATTTGATCAGCACTTGCTTTATTCCTGGCTTCTAGGTGTTTATTGATTTCTATTGTAGTTTTTTCAAACAATTCTACTGAGGCCTTGCTTGATTTCTATTGCAGGTTGCTCAAACAATTGCTCCTGATCTTCTTGGTCCAACTGGACTACCTGATGTTGGTAGGTTAGTTTGAAGCTAGAATTGGTTAATTGCATAAGATTTATCTTAGTTTATAGATATTTTGTAGGTTCCCTAAAGTTACATATCATAGTCTTAGTATGCATTGCCAGTGATAGTCCTCTACTTGATTCATACCATGGTTATGATGGCTCATATGGATCAGTTGATGTCAAATCACAAACATTAAATAAGAGAAGTAGATCGTCAAAGATGAAGAAACCTCATATATCAATGTTAAATCATGAGTAGGCAAATGAAACAACAAAAGGGAGCTAACAGATACACTTTGGTATGCCCAGGTTGCAAAGGACAAGCGTGTCATTGCTTTTATAAGAGATTGGAGCTTCCAGGTTAGCTTCTAAAAATATCTATAATCTGCTTGGCAGTCACTCTTTCAAGATGTGCATGTCAGTTTAAGCTTCTCTTGGCACATAATAAAAGTGTTCATTATGTTCTTAGATGGTCGGAGACATCATTTTGCCTCTGAATGTTGTACTCTCTGCTAAACAGTAGGTCCAAGTTAAGGTAATTCTTACTAGTCCTTATACCTACAAATGCTACATCACCATTTCATTCAACCACTAGTTACAATTTTACCATATATGTTCTTACTAATGTCGACACCATACTTCATGAATATTTTGTATAGGATACATGGATAGAAATAGCTTCAATACTAATGAGTGCAGTGTGAAAAATAACTCAAGGAGACAGAAACACTCAACACCAATAGCAATAGCCTGACCATCTGGTATATAATTAAGTTCCCCATTAGCTCTAGAATGCCATGCATTGTTGAAATTATAGTGGTTCCTTTGGAAATAAAGTTTCTCTTAACCATGGATTTAACATCTAGGTATATCCCTGGTCTTTTAACTTTGCAACCCTAATTCACCTTTTCTAGAATTAATCCCTCTACCTCTATTGTAGACAAAATAATGTTATCAGCATGACAATAAGTTATCATGGTGAGACTTGCAAAGACCATAGTCAACAAAAAATTTCTACACCTAGGCAAGTGTGGACCATACATTTGTAATGTAATTCTATGCTACACCTAGGCAAGAAGGTCTATTTTTCACTTAACCTAGTGAGTAGACTTCCTCCTATAGAAATACCATACTCTTGATTCTGAGGTGACTTTCTTGGTGGACGTCCAGAACCGAACTGTTATTCTAGTGATTAATCTAGTATTTGTTGTCCTATTGATACAACATAAGAAATCTAGTGACTAAATGCTTGGTTGCTCTATTGATGGTTTGAAAAGGCTTCTAAACATTTTCATGTTTATGGTTTTCCATATAGATGTCCCTGACTCTTGCCTTAGATACATTCTACAAAGTGGCTGAGCTAATAAGCTGCATATCTGCAAGACTTGAATTTGGCTTGTATCTTGAGTTTAGCATACATGACACTTTGAAGGCTATTCTATCTAATGGATGGTATATGCTTCTTCCAGGATTTGTTTTTTTGTGCATTTGCTTTGAATTTCCATGCTTATATTTGGAGGTCACATGGCTATAAATTTCCTAGGCTCATTGGCAAGTTCATCTTCCTATTTGAAGCCTCGAGTACTAATTGTTTATATTCTTATTGAAATTGGAGGCTGATATTTACCCCTTTGTGTTATAGTTCTATCTTGATGCTGGAAAGGGACATGTATACATGTACATCTTTTTGAAGATCGAGTTGCATTGAATTTCAAAGACTCTTTTTATTGAATGCATGTCTAAAGCTTTCCATGGGCATGACAGACATTCTATTGATGCTAAGTGTGCACAAAGCTAGTATGCTACTAAGTTATAATGATACATATCATACACATGAATTGGAAGTTACCATCATTATTGCTACCCATGCTTTAGAGCTTCTATGGACATCATTTGATTTTTAAAGATACCAAACTTATTTACATATCATTTCAGTTTCCACTGGAGAATCTCAGAGTGGGGAAAAATGTGTTGAGGGATCAATTAGAAGAGAAGGATGAGCTGAAGAGGGGAGGTTATTCAACATGTCACTTTATAAGTGTAATTGAATTTTTTTATAAATTGCATTCAAGTGACCACTCGAGCTATTGTGATAATTGGATAATCACATGTGTTTCTGCATATGCTAGATTTTGTTGGAGGTCCATCTGTCTATGAGGCTTGCACCATTAGGGGTGACAAGGATTCCACTTTATATAATCTGAACTGTGCATGCTCTATTTTGCATCCACTTAAAGCAAAATACGGCCAAAATCCCTGCAGTTCTGCATTCCTATCCTTGATCTCTCTCCAATTAACACACACAACTCCACAGGTGCACCTAAAGTGATGGATTGAGGAAAATACAAACTTTCCAGGCCTTTTTATGTATAGTTACTTTCATGTTCTTGAACTGGACATGATCAGGTTAGAAGTGGAGCCAACCAAGAACAAACTAGTTTTTAGCTATACGGAGGACTATAGTGGCTGAATACAATCCAAGACAACCCAGTTGTAGCCTTGTCAAATACGTGAGATAATGACTGGATTATAGGTCAGATGGTGGAATTTCCTTCTGCATTGAGGAAAACATTGCACTTTGTACAATGAGCTATGGTAGTCACATATTTGGCTAATAACTACATGCTTCTTAGGAGTATGATCGACTTCCCCATAGGACAAGCCTGTTTGATGCACATCTTTTCTACATCTCTGTTTAATAATAAACTCATGAATTTACCATTGCATATTCCACACATTTTTTGTAGAGCAGGAATCATTATTTAGCTTATTATTTTGTCTCATTCTTCACATGTCTTCATACATATTGCCAAGGGAATTTCATCTATTGGGGAGTTTTTATAATGTTCTTTGTTGAATAAGCAAACATCACTCATAATTATTGAAGTTAGTTCTCTTATTGCTATGATACTTCTTCTGAAACTATTATAAGCTGTTATGCATTATTTCACCGGGCATTTGACTTATATTCTTCTTGCATATTGGTATTGGATAGAGAGAGAGGAAAAACTAAGGGTTATGGGTTTTGTTAATACAAAGATAGAGTGATTTCTTTGAGTGCTCAGTGAAATCTTCAAGGCTATGAAATAAATGGCCGCCAATTGCGAGTAGACTTTCTAGAAAATGACAAAAGTTCAGATAGAAATCGGGAATATGTATCATATGAAGAGAAGCGTAAATTTCTATATAGTAACTATATATCATATATATTGTCTGTATGCATCTTTCCATTCCATTAAGTGTTGTTCTTGGAAAAAAAATCAAGAAATTGTTTTGTACTCAGTTCTATTATCTTCTGCTCAAGCCCATGGCTTGGATGTTGGTTTACCATCTTCTGCTCAAGTTGTCACTGTTATACAATCAAGTCATTATGTTGTCCTCCAATCTCATTAATCTATCATGAAATCATTATTCACATTATATATGTTTGCAAGATGAAATAATGAGTTCTACACTCATTCATCTTTGTATTTCATGCACTTCCTTACCTCTTGACATTGTATATGTATGAGAACTAAAATGTTAACCAATAATATACTAAATTAAGTTTAACAAGCATCTTAATATATATGGTTGTAGGAGATGAGGTTTTGATTCATCTGTTTTAGGTAAAAATGAAACATCCTTTTTATTCACAACTGCAAAATAGATAGGTTGGACATGGAAAATCCAATAGGTAGGTATATGAACCTTTGTAACTTGTATAAAATATGAGTTTTTGGGTTCTGGAGTTTTCTTCCAGCCTAGAGGATTTATGGCAGTTCTAGTCTAGTTTGATGTTTGATGCATTCTTGCAGTTTACATCTTCACTAACACAACTTGTATCTTTTGACAGGTTTTCATGTACAAGGACATGCGTGCATGCACATGCATACTTAAATATGTAGTTATACTGCACTTGGATGATACTTTAAGTGGATCTATATTGGTTCATACTTGGAGTTGCGTATTAGTGGACTTCCATATATTGATTGTAAGTATATGTTATATGATATTCG
This sequence comes from Alisma plantago-aquatica, assembly GCA_963693085.1. Lineage (NCBI taxonomy): Eukaryota > Viridiplantae > Streptophyta > Magnoliopsida > Alismatales > Alismataceae > Alisma > Alisma plantago-aquatica. Next base: position 118,442,222 of record OY856411.1, read on the forward strand.
CACTTTGTAGTTGTGTGGCTATACTAATTTCTAATTGTCTTATGGTTTATTATAGTGGAAGATTTGAGGGCAAATATAGAATACTCCAACTACATCAATTCATCATCGGTTATCTAGTGGTTCTGGGAGGTGGTTCAAGGATTCCACCATAATGTAAAGCTATTTCCTGAAGGAGCTCTTAAGTCGGCATGCTGAAAAGTAGATAGTCATATCAAGGAAGAGACAAATCCAATGATGTAGAAGTTATTGTACTGAATAGAAAAATGTTGTATGAAAGTATATCATTGGTGTTGTATTCAATCTAAGGGGCAAGGTAAAATTTCCTCCCCATGTAATTGTCACTTGATTATACATAAAAAATATTCATACTTTTGAAAAACTGAGTTCGACTGCAATTGGCATTCAACTAGAAAACCTGATAATAAATTGAAAATTGAATGACTAAAAACCATGAAAATGTAGTAGTACATAACTAGTATGTCATTAGTGGCTTTTTTTAAACGCCATTACACTCAATAAGAACTATTTCATACAACAACATAATGCAAAATAATGACATTTGTATAAAAGCCAATTGATGCATAGTGGCTTTTTTATAAATGTCAAATGATATTTTAGTGGCCTTTATTTGGCATTTATTGGAATCCACTAAAGACAAATGTTTAGTGGCATTTACAACTTACGCCACTATCTTTCTAGTGGCATTGGTACTAGAGGAATTTTTTTAAGTGTGCATTTATTTTTATTTTTGTGGCATTTCTAAAAGGCCACAAATGGGCATTTTTGTTGTAGTGTCTTGAAGTTTCCATGTATTTTCCTTTACATTGTGGTGTCTCTAGAATTTCTTTACCATTAGTATATCATGGTTCCTATTCTTATGAATCTACACATGTCTTTCCTCATAAGTAACATGATCTTCTCATTGCACCTTAGGTCATATGTAGAACTTTCTTAGTGTCAAGAGGATCCTTCCATATAAAGGACATGTGGAACAGATCATGCAACTTACCAAGTTCTATACATAAGTATATATAATTTGTAAGAAATCTTATCAATTCTCTCTACAATAAGATAAGCACCCACATACCTACTAGTAGTCATACTTTTCTTTCAAACCTTAGCACACCTTTCCAAGGGAAAACCTCTAAAAGACCTTATCGCCTAGCTCTAACATCAGACCTTTATGCCTCTTATATGAGTAACTTTGTTTTTGTCTTAATAAGTCTTCAACTGATGTCTGATCATCTCTATATTCTCTTAATATTACTATCTTAGGACCAATCATCTTCTCTTATCCAACCTCATACCACCACATTGAAGATCAACACTTTCTACCATAAAGTGTGTCATAGGGTGACATTCCCAGACTAGATTTCTACTCGTTCATGTAAGTGAGACCAATATGGTTTACATGTATATTCGAGCTACATAGAAATTACTACGAACATGCCATGAGCATATCTTCTAATGTTTGTATTGTACACTTATGTTGTCCATTTTAATGAGGGTGGAAGGTTGTGCTAAAATTCAATTTTGTTCCTAGTGCACCATGTAATTTATCTAAAACTATAGTGTAAACTACAAACCTTTACATGACACAATATTCAGTGGTACAACAGGCCACCTTAACATCTCATTTACATATAACTGGGTCAAACAATTAGCTCAATATGTTTCCATCACATGTGAAAAATTATTCAACTTTCTCAACCTATTTATAATAACCCACATGAATCGAATCTTCTTGATGTACTACAAAGTCCAATCATAAAATCCATAATAATGTGAACCCTATTACATTATAGAATTGGCAAAGTTTGAAATATTCCTTTCAGAATCTTATCCAAATTTTTTTTGTTGACATATTCCTCAATGCGTCAGATGCTTTCTTGTCTTTTTTATTACCAAACCATCAATATTACTCTTTTAGATTCTAATACATCTTTCTACTACCCAAATGTATAGCATACACACAAGTATTCACCTCATCCAAAACTATGTTCCTAAGACCTTCCTAATCTGTTACTCAACATTCCTTTAAAGCATATGAGATTTGCATATGAGAAGTAAAAACCTTCCCATTTTCTCTATATTTTTGTTTCATTTTATGGATCTCTAATTCTACGTCATGTTAATGCAAGACCTATTTTGCTAAGTCTAGATTAATATGTAATTGTTCTATCTTTTTCTATAGTCAAGCGTTGTATTCATCTCTTAGAAGTCTAAAAACATATCTCTCCTTATGTAAGGAACATGGTGTACTTGACCTGTTGATGAAGAAAATGTATTCTATATTGACGTGTTTGCAACCACATTATCCTTACATGGACGATAATCAATCGTGTACTAATTGTCCATAATCATCTCACGATGTCAATGTCATTAAGGTTCAAATACTTCCGAGTCAACATGTATTTCAAACTCCTATGATATGTAAACATTTTGATAGTTCTCCATAGAGGTAGTGCTCCCCCAAAATTTAAGATATAACATTACGGCATGTCACTCTACATCGTGTCTTGAATAATTTGTTTAAATTCCTTTTAACTACCTACAAATATAGGCAATGAATTTACCATCATTTAAAAGAATGCATCCTAATCCTTTTCCCCATGCATCACAATAGGCCTAGGAAAGTTTCCCATGTTAAGCCAAAGATAACACTAGAACTAATGTTTGGAAACAATTCTCACTCTATTGTTTCTTCAAAGACAACATCCCATTGCTCATTAAACTAGTATATGTCATGGTTATAAGACTAATATCATGGATGAAATTTCTATGTTATTTTGTTGTCCTGAGAAAACTACATATTTGTGTTGACCTTTTGGTTTCTTCCCATTACAACATAGAGTCAATCTTCTTGAGATTTATACAAATTCCTTGTCCCATTTAACATGTCTCGAAAAGGTAACTTCATGGAAGAAAAAATGAAACTCGCTAGACATAGCATACAAATGATGTTGATGTAAAAACTGCAATGTTGTACATATGTGATGTTCTGTTGCTACATGTACTAAATAGATCAAGATGTCATCTATTAACACAAATGCAAACTCATCTAAGAACTACTTGAATACTCTATTCATAATTTTTGGTTAGTACCAATGGCATAACTATAAAATCATGATAACAATATATTGTGTAGATAGTTGTCATAGGTACATCCTCATGCTTAATCCTTAGTTGACAATAGCTTCAATTCAAGTCTATCTTAGAAAATACTTTTTATCCCTTGAGATAACAAACAAGCCAAAAATCCTTGAATGGGATATGTATTCTTGATTATGACCTGATTAAGATGTAGGTACTAAATGCACAATCACATTGACCAATCATCTTCTTTGCAAAAAAATAGCAGATTCTCTTGGAAATATACTAGATTGTATAAAAATGCATCATATACTTCATGCGATTGTGTCTTTATCATAGGCATATGGGTAATATACCCGGTTTTAGGTTAATTTTAAAATAAATCTCCTTAGGAAGTGGCATACTCGATCACCCATTAGGGAAAACATTAGGATGTTCCTAAATGATTGGTACATATGAAAAACTAGGAATCTCTATTCAACTATAAATGACTCGAGCTAGATGCCCTTGAAAACCCTTTAATAACATATTCTTAGATTTCACCACAAACACTAAGCATGTAGGTAGAACCTTTCTATTCTCAACAAATATCCATATTTGTTCACCGTCATGGAACTCCAATTACTTAGTAAATCAATCTAGCCTCACATTATATTGGTCTAAGTAGTTTATTCTGAAGTACATCAAATATGTTAGTATCTCAAGTGGCAAAAGACCACTTGAATATTATTATACCAATTAGATATAACATATCCAAGATGTACACTCACTTATAAATATAGGTTATATTGTAGGTTCTCTAAATAAAACCATAAGGCAAATATTCCAAGAACAAATGATTCTTATCTATCACAACCTTAATTACAAAAGTGTATCTCACTTATGTAGGTTCTATTGTAGATTCTCTAGAACAAAATCATAAAGCAAGTATGCCAAGAATAAAGGACTCTTGGACATCACAACCTTGTCATAAAACCATGTGTAGCACTGGATCTAATAAAATAGTAACATTAGTAATGACATTAATAAATAATTGCATGTCGCATGTCACTACTTAACCCCTTGTTACTAGTTCATTGCATAGGCATGGGGGTCAGTTCGTGGTTTCTTCCCTTTTCCACTTCCACCACCAACTTGTGACATAGATCCATGTGCACTAGAAACTGTTAGGACTCTAGTGCTCTATTGTAAATATGTTGTGTATGTTGATACTACCCTCTTGACCACTACCTTAATTACATTTTTGTTCTTTCAATAGACATGCCCGAGAATAATGTGCAAGTTTCTTAGATGTGTAATATGTTGGAGAATTAGTTCCCAGTACTACCCTCAATGGATATACCCACATACCAGACGTTGTGGAAGTTCTCAAGCATAATAGGGTGTTCATAACTCTTGCGGACTTGTAACTATTGATCACTCACACTATTTATCCAAATTTAACTACATTTCTCAGACCAATTTTGCATTCTATATAGCCTTTTATCCTACAGCTTAATTTATTTAGCTTTCCACTCCTATAATTATTAATAAATAAGTTTTACCGTAGTCTTAGACAATATATAGAATGTTTTAATTAAATTCAAAATTTTATCACTTTTGTCGTGAGTATAATAATTTTGTTTATAACATTACTTTTGTTTTTCCAGGTAGAGTTGCAATATGAAAAATTCATTCATAGCTAATCAAAATTTAAATGAGGAAAAAGTAAGGTAATTAAAGCTATCCATGTCATTTCTTTGCTTATCAAAAAAGGAATAATTACATTTATTATGTGCCATCAAGTTATTTCTTTGACCGGGTGTCAAGACTATTAATCAAATAGTTTCCTTAATCAGAGTCACAATGCAAATTTAGAGTATGCAAAATGCAAATTTAGAGGAAACAAATCACCAATGGTGACCCTTGTTTTGTATGGAAATGTCACATCAAGTGTAAAAACGACACAAGAGTCAAAGATGCAAAAGCAAAGAGACAATTAATAGATTAACCTACGAGCGGTCCATTTAAATATATTGAATGGCCATTGAATATCCTAGTGAAATAGCCGCTTGCAATTGACTTTGTGACTGTATTTAATTCCCTCGAGCTATCGGTTTTGAAAGAACAGTTGATTCAAATACACTCAATCATATTCAATGCTCCTACTGATCATGCATAGCGGTTACAAATTGAGCAAAACAGTCGCCAACTCACCAAGGAAAACAGTGCTCCGCGCATTTCCGGCCATGTACGCATTGTTGACCAAAACAAATCGATGGCTGATCATCCTAACAGCAGCTATTGACACCCTCCTCGATCGACCTATAGTACATCACACCTCGACACCTCCGGCTGGCTATCGACCTACGGATGGCTCTGGACCTCTGGCTGGCAATCGACTTCCTCCTTCATATCTCGTCTATTGCGTCCTCAATAGACCAAGCTCGACGGCCACATCTCCAAGAGTCCAATCGACCAGGGTAGTTGACCTCTCTCGAACAATATTCGGTAGCACTACCAATCGACCTGTTCCTCCAATCAAGTACTGTTCATCGACCTTCACGACGGTCGACCGTATAACAGCAATCGATAGTCAGATCCACGGCAGCCAATCGACTTCTAGCCATGATCGACCTCTGCCAGCCATTATGGTTGATAGTTTCATTTAATAGTAGGCTGGGTTTCACTCATTTATTATGTGATTCTTGGACTCCTCTCACGAAAATTATAAATCAGATCCAACAACCACCGTACATAAGGGTCTCTTTGTGATCCACACTTCGTTTTCACTATGACTCAAGGCCAAAAATAAGGCAGCCACGCTGCTCTCTCTTACTCTATTATTTTCACTCCTATTCACTACTAGAGAAATATCTTATAACGTCACATTTAGAGACGTCGGTTATTATTGAAAACCGACGTCTAAACCCTACAACTCGGCTAATTACAGAGACATACATCTTATATTTGAAGACCGTCCAGACACGTGTATCACTTTTTATTAAGCGTCGACTCCCTAAGACAAACTGACGCCTAAAATAGCCCGCCAAATCCAATTTTTCGAGCGAAAAAAATTATACCCCAAATTTTCACATACGGCGTCAGTTTTTTACCTAATAACCGATGCCTAACGATGAAAAAAATTACCTCCAAAGGTCGTCGGTTTTTGTGGAAAAACTGACGTTGATAAGGTTTCGCGCGCCGTCCCCGTGAAAATTTTTAGGGTTAAGATTGTCCATTGGATGTCGGTTTTTTCTGGCAACCGACGTGGATGGATGTTAGGTGTCGGCTTCGTAGATAACTGACGCCTTTATTAACTTAATAACCCCCGCGAGAAACAGACTTGATCCCCATTCTCTGTTACATCGTTGTTCCCCTCTCGCCGCCTCCAGAGCTCCTGCGGTCGCCGCCGCCGTCGCCGAAGCTCCTGTGGTCGACGCTACGCCGCCATTCTCTGTCGTTCTCCTCCACCGCTGCACCTGCTCCTCGCCTGCTCGCACCTGCTCCTCGCCTTCTCTGCACCTGCTGGTCGCCGCCGGGTCGTCGCCGCTGCTCTCTGGAGCTCCTCGCCTGCTCGTTGCTTGCACCTGCTGGTTGCCGCCGCCGCCGCTCGAGGTACCCTCTTCCTCCTCTTCTTCCTCCTCTGCTCGCACCTGTGGTTGAGGTCGCTGGTCAGGACCTAGGGGAGAGGCCGACTGCAGGATGTGGTGGGGAGCATCTTTGTTGTCTTTGTCACTGTTGTTGCTACTATTTCTTCTTATTGTGATGTTGACGGTGGTAGGGTGTGAGCAAATACATGTATTAAGTCAATCTTTAAACCGCAGTAGATCGGATATGTATATGAGTGTGCTCATTGAAACAGTAGGATTTTTTAAAGGGAGTGTTTTTTAGATTAAATGGCCACAGAAGACATAATATTAACTCCAGCATAATCTCATGTGTAGGTGATATTAATCTTGGAGATATTAATTTTTTCTCAGACCGTAGGTGATATTTTGTTTGATTTAAATAGGATTGGAGGTATGTACTCCTCTCTATTATTATAATTGGACATTATTATGACTAATTTTTCCCATAATGAGGCAATTTTTACAATACTTGCTCTTGTTCCAATTGTCGGACAATTCATATACTCGCAATTGGGAAATATTATTAGTCTTCTAAAATTGTTCTTATCACGTTGAATCGGGTGAATGACCACACCTACTATTGCCATGTATGTTTGTAAAAAGTAAATCTTATCGCTCTAATTGAGAATTATTGCACATTTGAAACTATTGAATTCTTGATTTATTATTTAATAATGCTCTAATTGTGAGTGATGCAATGTAAGTGAGCAAATATATGTAGTGGATATATACTCATTAGCCTAGAAACCCATCCAAGATTTACTCATTAGGAATTATCTTGGATAGTCCCCGGTTTGGGACTGTTTTGAACACCTAATCTCACTGTTACAACCCCAACTTTTGGGTTCTATTGGTGAGAAATGTAATTTCTCATATTAAAGATAATTGAACAAATAATGATATAATTTGTTTTGAATAAATGGATTTCATTTACAATAGCCTTGATGATTGTGTTGTGGGCTTTATTGGCTAGTGGGCCCAATAATAAGGAAGTAAAGAAAGGAAATTCAATTATTAAATTTGTAAATGAATAATTGAGTTTTTGAGAAAAGAATGATGTGGAAACCTCTAGAAGGCAAATCTAAAGAGGGATTTCTTGCCTCTTGGGTTCCTTGGGTTCTAAGGAGTCCAAAATTGCAAATAAAAGGCAATAAGAAAAGAAAAGATTAATTAAGTATTTCTTTATTAAGAAAGAAATTGAAAACAATGGTAACATGTGGAAAACAAGTGAAAAGAAGTATAATGGAATTATCTTTGGTGGAATTTCATATTCCAAGGATTCCTAATGATAAAAGGAATGCCAATGAGGAAAATAAAAGAGAAATAAAGAGAAATCCTCAAAAAGAGATATTTTATTAAGAAATAAACAAGATAATGTGAAATAATGCATATAGATGCATCTAGAAGGATAATAAGTATCCTTAAAAAGTAATTTCAAAATAATAGAGTTTCTTGGGGTACATGGAGCCCCAATGAAGGAAGAGGAAAGAGAAAATATTGATAATGTCAAATGAAGATAATATGATTCTTAATTAATGAATTATGTGGTATTGCAAAAAAAGGAAGTATTTTTTCTATTAAATGAAAATAGAATTTCGTGCCACTAGAATAAAGGGCAAGTACTAAGAAGATAAAAGAAGAGATTTTCGAAATTCTAATATATCAAGGATAAAGAATATTAAAGAATATGAGAGAGAGACAGAGAAACTAGCTTCTTAATGAAGGAATCACATTCCTATTAGGAAAGGACTTGTTTCCTCTTGGATGAGCATCTAGGGACATGGATACCCTCCCCTATATAAGAAGTAGAGCCTTTTGGCTGAGTTTAAGACAATTCCAAAGAACCTTTCTCTTCCCTTCTTCTTATTTTCGTCCATGAACCCTAGCCATGTGAGTGGGTCAATTTCAAAGGCCATGAGGAGCTGCGATGGGTTTTGATGAAGGCACTAAACTCCTACGACCACCCCGGGGAAGATCAGTCATCTTTCACAAAGCTTCGTCATCCCGTAACTCCTGTCAGAAGTCTACATGCAGGCAGCAGGTTGCGGATTTAGCACACCTAGGGATGGCCATCTCAGCCGCGACCTGAAGCTTCCCCACGTGCGCAGGGGTCCTCCGGAGCCAGGGCGACGAGTTCCGGCCAGTTGCGTGCCTTGGAGCGATGGGAATCGACCCCACGATCACTGCTGCATGACCGAGAAGTGCAGGTCTTGGAGCATTGGGAAACGGTTACCTGGGCCGCCAAGAGGAGGCACCCTGGGTACAGAAGAGGGAGACAAAGGTAGGGCGGCCATTCCCAGCCACCCATGGGCCCTGTAGTAGAGGGGGTAAACCCCCGCAATCGTCCTGGTCGACAACATCGTAGGGCTGCGGAGGTTGAAGAAGAACCGATGGTGTTGGATGTTCTACCCCTCATGGGCATGAAGGAGCGGTCCGCGGCTCAGGGGTATAAGCGAGATTTCGTTATAACTTAAATCTAAGGTACGTGCGTCGAGTAAGTTGCTTACGTGGCACTTCATTTTTGGTCCTTATGTATTTATTTTGCAAAATTCATATTTACATATTGGTATCTCCAATTAGGACAAGTAATATATGAATTTTGATCAGGAGAATGAGAGAAATTCAATAAAAATACTTTTAAAGATTGATTTTGTTCCTAATTGCAAAAGTACAATAAGTTGATGAAAAGTTCATTAAAGTTAAGTTAAAAACCCTATTTGTGATTAAAGGTTGAATCTAGTATGCTTAATGGGTTAATTGAAGTATTAATAACCTATCGAATGATAATGTTAGATTCGAACCTGATCTAGATGTAAAATTGCATGATTTAGGGTTTTTACTAAAAAACCACTAGAGGGGGGATGAATAGGGTTTTAAAATTATTTTAAAAATTATTTAACACAAACAACCACAAATGAAAAAGCAAGAAGGAGACAAGGGATTTAGAGTGGTTCCTACCTTAGCAAATACTAAGGTAGTCAGTCCACTACCCAGTTGCTTACCCAACTAGGATTTTGAAAGTATTAATTTTATTACCTTCTCAAGGAATTACACAAAATACAATACTTTCTTACACCCTTTGAACAACATTCACTTTGAAGTAGGTGCACCAACTCGAGGTAGCCTTCTTGAAGTAACTCCAAGCTCCCCCTTGAAGTAGCCTTCCTCTTTGAAGTAACCTCCCATTGCACCAGCCTTCTTGAAGTAGTTTAAAGTCTCCTTCTTCACCAAGAAGATCACGACCCTCTCCAATCTGCAGCCTCCAACCTAGGAGTAGCAAGGATAGTACAAGCAATGAAAGTGAACAAGAAAGGAAAATGGAAATTACAACTTATCCTTTGAAGCACAAGGCTTGATTTGCCTATATCAAGCGTGTAGATCTCCTAACCAATGTATATGGAAGTGTGATTGTTGTGGATAGGAGATACTAGCCTATAGGACACGAAATTAGAGCAAAGAGAAAAGTAGCCAATTGCAAATGTGCTCAACAGCTCACAAATAGGTTGCTCAATGCAAGTGTATGCTCAAAGATTTCTCAAGTGTGGAATAAGTGAGTTTAGGTGTCCTAAGGCATGTCCTATTTATAGGAATGACCTACAAGTGGTTAAGGACGTTCTAGACACTTTCTAGAGGGTTCTAAGTGCTTAACTAACCGTTAGGTACACTTTAGTTGCTTTTAGCAACGGCTAGTTAATTAATTCTGCAAGTGCTGTCAGAACCCATCTCGGTCGAGAAATTGTCGACCGAGATACCTACTCGGTCGAGGGTTTGTCGACTGACAGGCTCTCTGAGGCAAGTGTTTGCAACGTTCATCTCCAACTGCCAACTACCTTGTCAGCTATGTCTAACAGCTACTTGGGTCTTTCTCGGTCGAGAAGTTTGTCGACCGAGAGTGTCTCGGTCGAGGATGTTGTCGACCGAGATTGACCCTGTTTCAATGTTTCAAATAAAGTGCTAAGTGTATGTATGAGTGTGCATATGTGACACTATTGAAGGGGATGACCTATCTAAGTTTGGTGTTTATCTAGGGAAGATCTAACGCTTGATTTACATGAAGTCTAAGTACTTGTACATTATATGTTTGTACAAGTTTTTTACAAATTGATTACATTTAATGAAAATACAATCATTAAGCATATAGATTTCCCTGGTGCTTTGTCATCCACCTTATTCCTGCAACACTCAAGTAGCACGTTAGATCAACAAGAATGAAATGTTTGTCATTATCAAAACAAAGAGATTTACTGATGTCCATTTAGCCAACAATATCCCCCTTTTTGAAGATGACAAACATTTCCTAAATATAACATAGGGAAATATAAAGCATGTGAGTTTAATACCTGAAGATTACCTTTGTAGCAATTCTTGTTGTGTGAGTGAGTGTTGGCCGAGATGTTATGTAACTCATGTTAAATTTTATAATTTTATGTTTTTTGATTTTATATTCTTTCTCCCCCTTTGTCATTTTGAAAAGATATCCAAGATAAAAATTTGTGTGTCTTTTAGTAATAAGTAATTACTCAGTAAGTATATGAAAAGTATTTCTAACCAAAAACACGGGATGTTAGGCCCTGATTTGTTTAGAAAATTCCATTAAGAACATGATATGTATCATGAAATATGTATATTTCTTCCTTATGCATTGCTCCCCCGTAAATAGATATTCCAATTATAATCAGGAGATTAATGCACTCCAATAGATGGTCAATTTAGCCACAATTTTAAATTTCAGGTATTTGAAAAAAAATTATCCTTTGTGATTCATTGCATATATATTACTCCTCTTACTTTGTATGCTCTACAATAATAGTCTTATAAGCCATGTTCAAATGATGCCATAGAAGTAACATTTTACAAGATGACTCATATGCTTTGAAAGATATCCATAATCATGCAAAGATAACCAATTCATTGCAAAAATAACCAATTCATTACAATCATGTAAAGATAACCATTTCATTACAACTATTACAAAGGAGACTCATAATCTCACTAGAAAGACCTAAGTATTACATCAATATCTGGGTCTTTTCCAAGAAATGGCTCAGCTCCATAATACGTGACTAAAGTTTGCCACTCCAGAGCACTTCTCTTGGTTAAGGCATATGCTTCCAAGAAAGTAGGAACACGATCAAAGCGGAAATGAGTAGCAATGTCTTGTAGTTGCATGTGAGAAAATTGAGTATGTGTGAGATCAGGAGATGGTGGAGGTGGAGTTTGGTAGTAGTTGTAGGAAGGGTTATACGGGTTGATCATGCCAGGATTTAGAGAATAAGGATATTCATCTGGTTGGTTGGGAGATAGGGCTTGCATCCTTTGGTTTAAGTAGGTCATGGCATGGTGACTATAATCTAATTGTCTACTTAGATGATATTGGGATCCAGCAATTTAGGTTAGGGTGTTTTGGATGGGATCATAGGGTAGGTTGGTAGGAGGAGGTGGTGGGGGTATGTCTTGAGTAGATGCCTCCCCTTCCGTCCTAGCCCTCTTGTGACCAAAATCAATTCCCTTCTTTTCTACTGTGTTTTTGCTTATTTTTTGTGGTTTTCTTTCCCATGTGTATCCTAGATACTCAATATATTTCTTAAGAAAGTGTTGAGTGATTTGGCATACAAAATTAGCATAAGGGAGATTGCCAGAAAACTCAAGCATATTCTTAATGATGATGCAGATAAAATTTATGGGAATGCGTTTGATAATGGCATAAATTAGATACATGCGAAAGGTAGGGACTTCAGACTTGTTTTCTCTAGGATGTATGTTTGTGGAAACAATAAGGTTGATAATCCTATCTGCAAGTTTGAGGTTAATGGCATAGTAGGTACCCCTATCTTCGTGACAAGTTGTGTTAGATTGAAAAATGGCTTGTTTAATGTCACTAAGACTGACCGTATTGTACACTTGGGAAAATTTATTGAGTGGATTTCCAATGGTAAGGTCAAGAAAGTCTTGGTATTCTTCTAAGTCTATGTTGAGCATGTCAAGGATACCCTCCTCAGTAAAGTGAAAGTTATTCCCATTGACCATAGAAGAGTAGGAGTTATTTTTGGGATGGGAGGTTAAGTTTGCATAGAACTCATTTACCACTTTGGAAGAGTAGGAAGGGAAGGAAGGGTTCAGAAAATCTTTCAAACTTTGCACCTCGAAGAGATCCTCCAGGTCGACGATGTTGTAGAAGTCCATGACGTCAACCGACCATCGTGGAAGAGGAGTTTTGGAGGAGAGCCTGAGGTAGCGATCACCAGCAGCTGCGTCAATAAAGGGGATGTCGTTGATGATCGACAATGGTGGGGAGGTCGTCCTTCCTTTCCTGCCAGCAACTTGCTTCTTTCCACGCGCAGATGATGAAGCCATTGCTTTGCTTTGAGGTGGAGAAGAAGCAAGAAAGTCTTGGAGGTGGAGAAGCTAAAGAGTTGCACAAAAATGCACTAGAGAGAAGCTAGAGAAATGAGAATGTGAAAGTGTGATGTAATGACCCATTTTTGGTCCTTTTTATAGCAATCCAGTGGCCTCTTTGGTCGACAATTTGTCGACCGACGACCGCAGCGGTCATATCCTAGGCGCGCCTCTCGGTCGCCCAACGGTCAAACGATCAGATTCCAACGGTCATATTCCAATGGTCAATTCTCGGTCGAGCAATTTGTCGACCGACATTGGCTCGGTTGAACAATTGTCGACCAGAAGTGTGTCTGAGTTTTGCCCATGTAGGTCTTACTTGAAGTCTATCGGTCAAAAGAGATAGCTGACCGAGATGTTTTCGGTCGAGCAATTTGTCGACCGACAAACTTACTGTGAATGAAATTTTCAGCTGACTTTTAATGCAACTGATAGACTGAATTTGTAGAGCATATAAATGTTTTCTAAGGAAGTGATATTGTGATTATTATTGCCAATATTTGGACAATTTTTGTGGTCATAATTTTAATTGGTCTTTTGATCACGATTTTTATATAGAGAATGATATCCAAATAATTATTGTGTCAAGCTTATTTTAGGTCGACCTTGACTACGACCATAGTGCCCCTTGGTCAAATTTAATTTCAACCAAGAGGCAAATTCTGCAGATTTCATATTTGAACATTCATTTGTGAGGTATAATTTCTACAAGTAGATTAAATAAGTAGAAATTGAGGCACTTTGAGTGATGTTTATTATGATGTCCCCTAATCTTTGCTATGGGTGCATGAATATCAAGTCCGGTTTCTTCATGTACTCAGATTAATCGTAAGATTCTCCAAGAAAATATGCATATATCCTTGAAGTCTCGAATAATTCTTAAAGATACTAATTGCAGCATTTTGCTTTTGCAAGCATTGAAGGTCTTGTTCTAAGCAACGAATGATTTTGCTTGCCTATGTATCATCAAGAATCATTCATGTATTACATGGGATGATATAATCCATGCGCACAAAAATCATTATCTATTTGTGTCATAGAGTTTTGTTTTTATGCAACATAGCATCATCTTTATATGTAGAGAACTGAATGATGAAATAGTGAAAACATATTCATGATGTAATGATAGAAGCATGAAATTCAACATATTTATTCTTTGTTTTGTATGTACAAACAGTTATTAATAACAAATAGATAGCAATTTGACATATTCAACAGATTTATTGCAAACTGGAAATCAGTAACCTTCTCGGTCGAAAATTTCTCGACCAAAAAAGGTTTTGTACTCTTTCAGAACTGTTTTCAGTAATTGCTTTTAAGTAAACAAAGTTCATTTTCAATTCTATTATGTAATTTGAAAATTTAGCTTGGTTGAGATTGAGTAATGAATATTAAAGTAATATTTAGATCAAATCTCAACTAATTATATTTTATGATTTGAGAACTTTAATTAAGACAAAATTTGTCTTTGTAGTTTTAAAACAGTTATATATTTTCAAGTTAGAAGTTTTAGATACTTGAATTAATTTGTTATGCCATTATGTTAAGTTCATATAGACATAGAAATATGCAACTAGGGTCCTTGGTCATATCTCAACTTAATTCTGTTCATTTTATTTTGGGGGTTTTGGAACCCAAACTAACTCGACATCCTTTTTCTTATAAGGACATGAAAAAGAATAGTAACCAAGGCACAAACAGTAATGACAACATATAGAATCAACCTCATATCTCTTTCTATGATTTTGTTCTAGGTTTTTCTTGGGTACGCATGTATTTGTGCCTTTAGGTACATACATAGATTGACTCTTTGGAACTTGTGTTATTCCCCAACTAGGTTTTTGATAAGATTTTCCTTTAGGCTTGTAACCTAGTCCTCTCCTTCCAATTTGATGGTGAGAATCATTTAAGATTTTATCAAGAATGCCATTATTACTTAAACTACTAACTTCTTGTTGTAGATTAGCAATCTCCTCCATTCTCTTCTTGATATCTAGCTTTGCTTGTTCTAGATTAGATGATAATGAATCTCTTTCTTTCATGATAGTATCATAATCTAGATGTGTACACAAGACGGGTTGTTTTTTAAGATCGTTTACTTGAGTTTGCAAGTTAATCTTTTCTAGAGAAAGAAGATTGCAATCTGCCTCTATTGATTTTATCTTAATATTATGATCTTCAATGATCTTTTTGAGATCTTCATTTTCAGATGCAAGAGCAAGAAATTTAACAAGTAATTCATTATTTTCTTTATTTGATTTCTTTAATTTCTTCTTGCACTCAATGTATTTTCCATGCTTTTCTTGAAGACTAGCAATTAAATCTTCTTTAGGTAAATCAAAAAGACTTACCTCTTCTTCTTCTTCACTTGTTGTAGCAATAAGGCAATCTTTGTGCTCATCTTCCTTCTTTGATCTTCATGGGCAGCTAGGTGTTGTGTGACTTGTTCCTAAGCACCAATTGCAACTTGTTGAAGATTGGTCCAAGGTGCTCCTTCATTTGCGGTTGTAGGCACCACCACCCTTCATACTTCAAGACTCGATTAGAGCTCCTTGAAGCCTGCTCTAATACCAATTGAAAAACCACTAGAGGGGGGTGAATAGGGTTTTAAAATTATTTTAACAATTATTTAACTCAAACAACCACAAATGAAAAAGCAAGAAGGAGACAAGGGATTTAGAGTGGTTCCTACCTTAGCAAATACTAAGGTAGTCAGTCCACTACCTGATTGCTTACCCAACCAGGATTTTGAAAGTATTAATTTTATTACCTTCTCAAGGAATTAAACAAAATACAATACTTTCTTACACCCCTTTGAACAACCTTCACTTTGAAGTAGGTGCACTAACTCGAGGTAGCCTTCTTGAAGTAACTCCAAGCTCCCCCTTGAAGTAGCCTTCCTCTTTGAAGTAACCTCCTGTTGTACCAGCCTTCTTGAAGTAGTTCAAAGTCTCCTTCTTCACCAAGAAGATCATGACCCTCTCCAATATGCAGCCTCCAACCTAGGAGTAGCAAGGAGAGTACAAGCAATGAAAGTGAACAAGAAAGGAAAATGGAAATTACAACTTATCCTTTAAAGCAAAAGGCTTGATTTGCCTATATCAAGCATGTAGATCTCCTAACCAATGTATATGGAAGTGTGATTGCTGTGGACAGGAGATACTAGCCTATAGGACACGAAATTAGAGAAAAGAGAAAAGTAGCCAATTGCAAATGTGCTCAATTGCTCACAAACAGGTTGCTCAATGCAAGTGTATGCTCAAAGATTTCTCAAGTGTGGAATAAGTGAGTTTAGGTGTCCTAAGGCATGTCCTATTTATAGGAATGACCTACAAGTGCTTAAGGACGTTCTAGACACTTTCTAGAGGATTCTAAGTGCTTAACTAGCTGTTAGGTACACTTTAGTTGCTTTTAGCAATGACTAGTTAATTAATTCTGCAAGTGCTGTCAGAACCCATCTCGGTCGAGAAATTGTCGACCGAGATACCTACTTGGTCGAGGGTTTGTCGACCGACAGGCTCTCTGGGGCAAGTGTTTGCAACGTTCATCTCCAACTGCCAACTACCTTGTCATCTGTGTCTAACGGCTACTTGGGTCTTTCTCGGTCGAGAAGTTTGTCGACCGAGAGTGTCTCGGTCGAGGATGTTGTCGATCGAGATTGACCCTGTTTCAATGTTTCAAATAAAGTGCTAAGTGTATGTATGAGTGTGCATATGTGACACTATTGAAGGGGATGACCTATCTAAGTTTGGTGTTTAGCTAGGGAAGATCTAACGCTTGATTTACATGAAGTCTAAGTACTTGTACATTATATGTTTGTACAAGTTTTTATAAATTGATTACATTTCATGCAAATACAATCATTAAGCATATATATTTCCCTAATGCTTTGTCATCCACCTTATTCCTGCAACACTCAAGTAGCACGTTAGATCAACAAGAATGAAATGTTTGTCATTATCAAAACAAAGAGATTTACTGATGTCCATTTAGCCAACATTTACCACATATGAGAATGATTAAGCATTTAGAAACAATAATTTAGGGTAAAAGAAGATAAGATCATATTTAATTTGGAAATTGTGAAAATATGATTGTTAAATGATGATTCTAAGTTATTTGTATATAAAAGTCCTTAATTCTGGATAAATACCCTAAATGTAATAATTAAGGTCTTTTCATGAATAAAAGGTGGAATTGATGGAAAAATGAGTTCATATGTTAATTAGACCCTAATGAACTTTGAATTAATGATATATGCGCATAATGATCTTGTCATGGATTAAAAGGATAAAAATAGTAGCTTTAATGTAAAAGAAGCTTAATGAAATTAATTAATTGTTAAAGTGCCTTTAATATGGAAATAGGGTTATATGTTGTCGATAACCTTAATGTTGAAGAATAGATGAGATAATTAAGGTTTATAAGTAATGATATAAAATTACGGTTTAAGATAATAAAAGATCAAGTGAAACCCTAATTTCCAAGGAAACCCTAAAAATTGGAATAGAAATTCTAAGGAATATGATGATATTGGATAAATATTAATAAAAGGAATTTGGAATATTTATTTTAGGATTTTGTGCATAATTGATTGCTTGATTGGGATTTTACTGTTCTGAATAATTCTGTCTCAAATCTACAATCAAAGGTATGTGGTTACGCTTATGATTATCCTGACTAGTTTTTCGAGGATTTTAGCGATGTTTCCCTCATGGCTTGAAATAACTGTTGGATTCTTTTATTTCATGCAACTATAGAGTGACTATGACTATCACTATGAATATATATGTATAACTGGCTAGATTCGGGTCCACCCCTATAGCTATGCAAGGGCTAAAAAGGATAACCTAGAGCAAGGTCTAGGCTGTCATGAGTTAGAAACTGGGCTACACATGTGTAGTGCCATGAGACTCTTAGCTTGCCATGAGTTAAGGAGTGGGCTACCTACGGGCCCATGTGACTCAACCCTAGAAAAGTGATTCACTTGTTGAGTGAAATCATGAGGGGTATAATGGGGATCTCCCGTAAGGAAGGTAGTATCCAGGTCCACTACAGGGACATCACAGGGGATAGGGTACACATGGATCGTGCAATTATATTTAAAACGTAAACTTGATTGTTAAATGGTAATTGGATGCAATACATTGTTACGAATAATTGCACGATTATTGTTTACCCCACATACCAGATTCGGCTGACTGATGTTTTGTTTGTCGGCGTTTTAGGTACAAGCCCAAAAGGACAAATAGTAAATTGTCATATTGCGAAATACATGAAGTAATATGCAAGGAGGATTAGTTACAGTAGAATACATACATGGATAGAAGTTTAGAAACCCACAATTTTCAAAAGGTATGCAAAATTTTATTACAGCTTTTCAGTATAGATTGTTGAAATTTAATAATTGTACTTGGTTAAGTGTCGAACCTTTGATCCGAAAGTGATGGGTGCGGCCTCGACCTCTCGATCTCCCTTAATTGGGGGTTATCAGGAGGTGGGGTCGTAACATTTGGTATCCAAGCGTAGGTTCCTCACTTAACCATTAATAATTATTAAATTTTACATACTCCATAGAAACTAAGGGAGTTATTAGAGGATTATTTAAAAGATGGAGGTGTCTAGAAAAGGATCACGATCGGGGGCTGGCAATATTTTCCTCTGCACCGCTAGTCAGAATACGAGGACTCCCAGATCCGTGTGACTTCCTGGCCAAAGTCTTAGGGTATGAATCTAAATAAGATACCTTTAGGACTTTCTCATCTTATTCATCCCTTCTCATCACCAAATTCTGTTAAGGACCTTAAGGATTAGGGTTTTCTCTTCTCGTCGCCCTCTTGAGGTATGGATAAGGTTAATAAGGTCTAAGGAATCCTCCACCAAATTAATGAAAAGTATGTAAATAATATGTCATTGACATAAGCTTAATAGATTAAGCGTAAGCTAAAGAATAGATACATGCTTAGGTCGTATGAAATGAGTTGTCATTGCCCTCAGGAGAGACCTGAGGCTAGACCTTCTTTCCAGGAGGATGAGTAGAGGGAGTTTTTCATGGAGGCAGAGATCTCCATTAACAGGAGAGATCTAGCACATCCTTTGGGGATGATGTTAACCCTAACCCTAAGGGAGGGTCAGAGAGAGAGAGAGAGGACATGAAGAGTTAGATGTCGTGGTATACCAGGTGTTTGGATAGACATGCCTGGGATGCCATATGAGCAATGAGAGGTTTGATGACTGAGTACCTTTGGCGACCCAACCCTGGAAAGGGGACGTGTAGGTCAGGATGAAGGATAGCTCCTTCCTTGACAAGGATAGAGAATAACCCATGGAAACCCCATGAGCTTATATGAGCATGGCATAATAGGCACCTAGTAGGCATCAATGGTGCGAGCAAAAGGTTGAAACCCTAGCTAGAAGAGTATGATGGTTAGCTTAGGAAATAAGCATAAAAACTATGGATGATCTTGAGCAAACATAAGTTCAAGCCTAGGATTCACCCATGAAGAGGATGATTTTGAGATTGATCCTTCATAAAGAGATGACCTCTAATGGTGAGGTTGGTTGGAGTGATAGCTCTAGAGAGAGAAAGTAGGACACATACAAGAAGGTCGGAACCTAGACTCCGAGATATGAGGAACAGTGGAAAGTTGAGGATGACACGAACTAAGTGGATGATAGTGGTCACCACATGCTTGATCCCTAGAGGTTGATGTCTTGGTTTCCATGGGAGGAACCAAACCCTAGAGAGAGGATGAGGCTTCTAGCACTTATGTGCCTATGGTATAAGTGTTTACCTTCGGAGAAAGGAAGAAGAAGTTCTGTATACCCTGGAGAGGTTTAGTAATAGGTTATGAGGCCTTGTACCTTGTTGATTGTCCTTGAGGAGGACTCGACTTTAAATTGGACCAAGGAAAAAGGATGACAGGAAGTGTATGCCATACATGTTACATGTTTGGTTTGTGGGTAAGAGGTTGAGCAGACAGCTGGACATCAAGAACATGAACCTATGGTTCCTAGGCCTAAGAGGGGAAGTGATGTACCTAATGCTCATGATGAGAGTTAAGTTTCTATAGATTTGGACATGGAACTCCTCATTTATAAAGGAAAGGGAAACCTCCTTAAGTTTAAAGATATGTTTGATGAATCCCTCCCAATTAAGTTGATGACATAGGAAAGTATGATCTTGATCCAATGTTGAGGAATGAGAACCCGTATGACCTAGCCTGGTTTAGTCGGTGGTCTTCTTGTGCCTGAATAGCTTTCTAAAGTTAAGCATGTGGACGTAAACCCTAGACCTAAGGGCGTTTGTGACTGTGTTGCCAAGATGTAGTTCCTCCCATCCTGGGAGAGGGACCCTTTGGTAGGGTGTATACAAGTCTTGTTGGTTTAAGGTAACCTAAAGTGGTCTCATGGGATCTTGAGAAGCTAAGTAAAAAGTACATGGTATAAGGATGAACATGTATACCCATAGTTAACCATCTCTACATGCATGTGAATGTGTTACCATGAAGGTAACCGGTATGGGGCCAGAAAAAGGTAGGCAGGTCACCATGACCCCTCTGAAAGGATGAAAGACAACCCATGAACGCAGAGAGAGATGATGAAGGCTTGGGTATGGTTCTATCTTGGACATGTACTATAAGGGAATCCTCATTCTATCCTAGGGTCAGGTAGGGATAAGACCGATGAAAGAAGGAGTTGCCTAATTCCCTAGTTGCACATGACCATAGAGTCGGGAGGTAACAACTATCATTGTTTGAGGGTCATGGGTTAGGAGATTGATCACCTTCACAAACTCATGGGACCCAAAGGGCAGATGAGTAGGGCACTCTCTGGATGCATGAGGGAAGAGGGGTGACCCCAAAAGTGTCCGCACCATATAGACCTAGAGGAGATGACCAAGGATTGTGTTTGGATCAAGTAGGTTTGAGGTCAGCTCCATGGGAGTAACTTTGATATCAAAATGATTATGATGTAGAGACATAAGTTGCACGTTTCAACTTAGGTTTGAAGGTGTACTGGAAAGGTGGGATTTACTATCTCTACTCATGGAACAGGAAGAACTTTGTATTTGGACGGCCACCAAATGCTTATTTCCTTTTGTTATGGGAGTGAGAGATAGGACAGTATGCATGCCATACACTGAAGATAAAAGATGATGTGAGTTGGAACGTTGCTACGAGGTATGAGGATAGAGAAGATAACATACCCTGATAAAGTGAATGATGCATGGATGGTTTACAAACACTAAGAGTAATGAGGTAGTCACCTTATGAGGATGTTTGTATCATGAGATATGAGTAATACAAGGTTGAGGTTGATCACCCAGAAGATGAGCTTAAAGTGTTCTTAATGGAGATAGACTTAGAGTTCGAGCTTGAGCTGATAAGTGAAATACAAGGAAGTGTATGTCTTCAATGTTACCTAATACCTAAGGATGTGAAGTAGTAATGGATGCTCTGGTTGATATATAGCTACCTAGTTTGGCTAGAAGAGGTTGTTAGACTAACCCTAAGATGGGAAAAGAAGATATGTTTGGCTAACACTAATGTAACGAGATCAGGTAATGGTTGTTTGGTTAGCAAGTCTAGTCCTTGATGCAATGAAAGAATGGTGGTAGAACCTCAGATGCACTTCTTTGGAAAAGAAGGTGATGAAACCCCAATAGTATGGTTTAGGTTTTTGAGGTATTGATCTTGAAAAATAATGACATATAGGAGATCATGATTTTAAGATCACCATACATTGTACTACAAAGATAATAAGTGACAGTGGTACTTTTGATATCTAAGATAAAGTTGCATGTGGTATATGTCCATGCAAGCCAAGGGTGAAGGACAAACACCAGTAACCCAATGCATTGATGTAAAGGATAAAGAGTCCCCGAGAGAGAAGGGAGTTCATCACTATGGATGTTTTACGTCTCCCCTAGACCAAGGAAGGTCAAGATGCAATGTGGGTTATGGTAGATCGCCTTACCTAGATGACATGAGAGAGAAAGAGTTTTGTCAAGGGACAGATCGGGTTGAACTACATATGAGAGAGATGGTTCAACTACTCCATGATGCGAGTTCAAAAGTTCATGAGTATGACCTAAAGGTTCACTTTCATGAGGTGGAAGTAGACACATGGAGAACCCTACGTTAGTACAGTTTATCATCCCTAACTAATGGTTAGTATGATCCAGACTAGAGGGGTCTGATGGGAGCATATGTGCTCATTCAGGGTGATAGCTAGAGACAGTTCTTGTCCAATGAAAGACGTAATGATAACCACCATAGACAATGACAAGATTTAAAGAAGCTTTGTAAGGGAGGTTGTGTCGGTCACCACTTCAGTAAGGTGATGTTGGTGAAAGGACCACGTGATGGTTAGAAAAGGACCATAGTGCGTGTAGATGAAGTCACTTTGATCGTGCAATGGATGAAAGGAGCCTAGAGACGACAAGAGTCATGAGCAGATGCAAAGTAGACTGACATACAGTTCACTGTGGGAAAATATGTGAAATGAAAATCCGACCCCTCTAAGTTATAGCTAAGAGAGCTGAGTCCCTGATGCATGGGTTCTTTTGACATGGTTGGGTGGAGACGGTTAAGTTTGACATTACCCCTC
Organism: Alisma plantago-aquatica; assembly: GCA_963693085.1. Lineage (NCBI taxonomy): Eukaryota > Viridiplantae > Streptophyta > Magnoliopsida > Alismatales > Alismataceae > Alisma > Alisma plantago-aquatica. The sequence goes on from OY856411.1 coordinate 118,464,934, forward strand.
AGGATAAAGAAATGTGTGATGAGTTCCAGATGTCCAATTTAGAGCACTATGTGAGGTACCCCAACCATGTGTTGAGCAATGAACCTAGTGAGCCCCAAGGGAGGTTGAAATTGACTGAGTCACCTGTGTAGTTTACAGACGCCAGGATGAAAGAACTCATAAAAAAGTGTGATGATAAAGGTTCCTTGGGAGCGCCATGAGTACGATAAATACACATAGGGGCCAATGATGGACATGGAAAAGTCTTATCCTAAATTGTTTGTTTGCTTGATAGAATTTTGAGGACAAAATTCCTATAAGAGGGGAAGGATGTTACAACCCCAATTTTTGGGTTCAATTGGTGAGAAATGTAATTTCTCATATTAAAGATAATTGAAAAAATAATGATATAATTTGTTTTGAATAAATGGATTTCATTTACAATAGCCTTGATGATTGTGTTGTGGGCTTTATTGGCTAGTGGGCCCAATAACAAGGAAGTAAAGAAAGGAAAATCAATTATTAAATTAGTAAATGAATAATTGAGTTTTTGATAAAAGAATGATGTGGAAACCTCTAGAAGGCAAATCCTAAGAGGGATTTCATGCCTCTTGGGTTCCTTGGGTTCCAAGGAGTCCAAAATTGCAAAGAAAAGGCAATAAGAAAAGAAAATATTAATTAAGTATTTCTTTATTAAGAAAGAAATTGAAAACAATGGTAAAATGTGGAAAACAAGTGAAAAGAAGTATAATAGAATTATCCTTGGTGGAATTTCATATTCCAAGGATTCCTAATGATAAAAGGAATGCCAATGAGGAAAACAAAAGAGAAATAAAGAGAAATCCTCAAAAAGAGATATTTTTCTAAAAAATAAACAAGATAATGTGAAATAATGCATATAGATGCCTCTAGAAGGATAATAAGTATCCTTAAAAAGTAATTTCAAAATAATAGAGTTTCTTGGGGTACAAGGAGCCCCAATGAAGGAAGAGGAACGAGAAAATATTGATAATGTCAAATAAGAAGATAATATGATTCTTAATTAATGAATTATGTGGTATTGCAAAAAGAGGAAGTATTTTTTCTATTAAATGAAAATAGAATTTAGTGCCACTAGAATAAAGGGCAAGTACTAAGAAGATAAAAGAAGATATTTTCCAAATTCTAATATACCAACGATAAAGAATATTAAAGAATATGAGAGAGAGAAACTAGCTTCTTAATGAAGGAATCACATTCCTATTAGGAAAGGACTTGTTTCCTCTTGGATGAGCATCTAGGGGCGTGGATACCCTCCCCTATATAAGGGGTAGAGCCTTTTGGCCAAGTTTAAGACAATTCCAAAGAACATTTCTTTTCCCTTCTTCTTGTTTTCGTCCATGAACCCTAGCCATGTGAGTGGGTCAATTCCAAAGGCCCTGAGGAGTTGCGATGGGTTTTGATGAAGGCACTAAACTCCTATGACCACCCCAGGGAGGATCAGTCATCTTTCACAAAGCTTCGTCATCCCACAACTCCTGCCGAAGGTCTGCACACAGGCAGCAGGTTGCGTATTTAGAACACCTAGGGATGGCCATCTCAGCCACGACCTGAACTTTCCCTGCATGCGCAGGGGTCTGCCGGAGCCAGGGCGACGAGTTCCGGCCAGTTGCGTGCCTTGGAGCGATGGGAATCGACCCCATGATCACTGCTGCATGATCGAGAAGTGCAGGTCTTTCCACATTGGGAAACAGTTACCTTAGCTGCCAAGAGGAGGCGCCCTAGGTACAGAAGAGGGAGACAAAGGTAGGGTGGCCATTCCTGGCCACCCACAGGCCCTGGAGTAGAGGGGATAAACCCCCGCAATCGTCCTGGTCGACGGCAACATAGGGCTGCAGAGGTTGAAGAAGAACCGATGGTCTTGGATGGTTCTGCCCCTCATGGGCGTGAAGGAGTGGTCCGCGGCCCAGGGGTATAAGAACGATTTCGTTATAACATAAATGTAAGGTACGTTCGTGGAGTAAGTTGCCAACGTGGCACTTCGTTTTTGGTCCTTATGTGTTTATTTTGCAAAATTCATATTTACATATTGGTAACTCCAATTAGGACAAGTAATATATGAATTTTGATCAGGAGAACGAGAGAAATTCAATAAAAATACTTTTAAAGATTGATTCCGTTCCTAATTGCAAAAGTACAATAAGTTGATGAAAAGTGCATTAAAATTAAGTTAAAAACCCTCTTTGTGATTAAAGGTTGAATCTAGTATGCTTAATGGGTTAATTGAAGTATTAATAACCTGTCGAATGATAATGTTAGATTCGAACCTGATCTAGATGTAAAATTGCATGATTTAGGGTTTTTACCTCATATGAGAATGATTAAGCATTTAGAAACCCTAATTTAGGGTAAAAGAAGATAAGATCATATTTAATTTGAAAAATGTGAAAATATGATTGTTAAATGTAGTAATTAAGGTCTTTTCATGAATAAAAGGTGGAATTGATGGCAAAATGAGTTCGTATGTTAGTTAGACCCTAATGAACTTTGAATTAATGATAGATGCGCATAATGATCTTGTCATGGATTAAAAGGATAAAAATAGTAGCTTTAATGTAAAAGAAGCTTAATGAAACTAATTAATGGTTAAAGTGCCTTTAATATGAAAATAGGGTTATATGTTGTTACGATAACCTTAATATTGAAGAACAGATGAGACAATTAAGATTTATAAGTAATGATATAAAATTAGGGTTTAAGATAATAAAAGATGAAGTGAAACCCTAATTTCCAAGGAAACCGTAAAAATTGGAATAGAAATTCTAAGGAATGTGATGATATTAATAAATATTAATAATTGATTGCTTGATTGGGATTTCCCTATTCTGGATAATTCTGTCTCAAATCCGCAATCAAAGGTATGTGGTTACGCTTATGATTATCCTGACTAGTTTTCTGAGGATTTTATCGACGTTTCCCTCATGGCTTGAAATAACTGTTGGATGCTTTTATTTCATGCAACTATAGAGTGACTATGACTATCACTATGAATATACATGTATAACTGGCTAGATCCGGGTCCACCCCTGTGGCTATGCAAGGGCTAAAAAGGATAACCTAGACCAAGGTCTAGGCTGTCATGAGTTAGAAACTGGGCTACACATGTGTAGTGCCATGAGACTCTTAGCTTGCCATGAGTTAAGGAGTGGGCTACCTATGGGTAGTGCCATGTGACTCAACCCTAGAAACTGATTCACCTGTTGGGTGAAATCATGACGGGTATAATGGGGATCTACCATAAGGAAGGTAGTATCCAGGTCCACTGCAGGGATAGCATAGGGGATAGGGTACACATGGATCGCGCAGTTATATTTAAAATGTAAACTTGATTGTTAAATGGTAATTGGTTGCAATACATTGTTACGAATAATTGCACGATTATTGTTTCCCCCACATACCAGCTTCGGCTGACTGACGTTTTGTTTGTCGGTGTTTTAGGTACAAGCCCAAAAGGACAAACAGTAAATCGTCATATTACGAAATACATGAAGTAAAATGCAAGGAGGATTAGTTAGAGTAGAATACATACATGGATGGAAGTTTAGAAACCCACAATTTTCAAAAGGTATGCAAAATTGTATTACATCTTTTCAGTATAGATTGATGAAATTTAATAGCTGTTCTTGGTTAAGTGTCGAAGCTTTGATCCAGAAGTGATGGGTGCGGCTTCGACCTCTCACTCTCCCTTAATTGGAGGTTATTGGGAGGTGGGGTCGTAACACTCACTTAGGATGTAAGTGTATAATGTTTATTGGGTTTTCAAGAAAATTTCGGTAGCACTTCCCCATTTGTTCTCTAAGTACATATGTACTTGGAGAACAGTGAGGAAATGCTGCCAAAATTTTCTTGAAAACCCAATACACAGTATACACTTACTAGTGAGATTAGGTGTTCAAGAATGGGATAGGTAGTACACATTTATTATATATAAGAATGACAACACATGTATTTGTTGGCCTAGAAACTCGTCCAAGATTTACTCAATAGGAGTAAATCTTGGATAATCCCCAGTTTGGGACAGTTCTTGAACACCTAATCTCACTTAGGATGTTTTAACCATTAATTATATATAAGACCTTAAACCCTAAAGTTTTAACCATGCTTAAACTCTAATCTATTAACCCTAGACCCTAATCTTGTTGTAATATATACTTGTTTTCTCTTTGATCATAGAATGGACAGATTATGGATGTCCATTCGCAATCGTTGCATCCCAGAGTTTATTTCTGGTCTTGATCAGTTTATTAGATTTGCCGAGGAACATAGGAAACAACCTAGAGATAGGTTCTACTGTCCATGTAGGCATTGTGTTAACAACTTAAAAGTCAGTACTGGTGATGAAATCAAAACTCATGTCATGTGCAACGGTATTGTATAAGGCTATACAGAATGGCATTGGCATGGAGAGATTTCAAACCCGAAACCAATGGATGTCGATAGCAGTGCTTGTATGGAAGAAGCTCCGATGACGTAGATGTGAACGAACCAGTTCCAGTACAGATCATTGATGTGATGTTGGATTGTTGTGGGGTAGAGCACACCGAAACCGATCCACCTCCCATGTTTAGAAACAGTGTGCATGGTGCTGAGATACCATTATACACAGGTTGTACTAGGTTTACGAAGCTTAGCGCTGTGTTGAAATTGTATAAGCTAAAAGCTAACAATAGATGGAGCGACAAAAGCTTCATGTCATTGTTGTCTTTGTTGAAAGAAATCCTTCTTGAAGAAAATGAGTTGCAAATCTCAACATACCAGGTAAATAAATTGTTGTGCCCAATGGGAATGGAGGCCAAGAAGATACATGCATGCCCGAATGATTGTGTATTATTTCAAAAGGACTATGTGGATTTGAAAGATTGTCCAAAATGTGGTGCGTCACGGTATAAATTGACGACTTCGGGGCAGTCCAAAACTGGTTTTCCTGCCAAGGTGATGTGGTATCTACCTATAATATCACGGTTTCAACACTTGTTTGCCAATCTGATATATGTGAAGAATTTGAGGTGGCATGTAGATGTTAAGAAAAATAATGATGGGATCCTACGACATGCGTCTGATTCCCCACAGTGGAAGATGATCGATCTATTGTACCCTAAATTTGGTGAAGTAGTCAGGAATCTAATACTTGGGCTTTGTAGAGATGGGATGAATCTGTACGGGACATTGAGCAGCCAACATAGCACTTGGCCAGTCATGCTTGTTATATACAATCTTCCTCCCTGGCTGTGTATGAAAAATAAGTATGTTATGCTATCACTGTTGATATCGGGCCCTAAACAACCTATAAATGATATCGATGTTTATCTTGAACCTCTAATTGATGACTTAAAGAAACTCTGGGGTGAAGGTGTGATGACCTATGATGCTTCACGAAGAGAGACATTTTTTTTGCACGCTATGTTGTTTTGCACTATTAATGACTTTCTAGCATATGGGAATTTGTCTCGATATAGTGTCAAAGGAGATAAAGTGTGTCCTATATGTGAAGAGAACATTGATTCAATAAGACCAAAACATGGCGGCAAGACTGTATATCTTGGTCATCAAAGGTTTCTTCCAAAATTCCATCTGCATCGCAGGAAGCGCAAAGCATTCAATGGATGGAATGAGGAACGGAGTGCACCTAAACCTATACCAGGGGAGGTTATTAATGAAAGAGTAAAAGACTTTGTCAATGAATTTGGTAAGAGATCACAATGTACTATGGCCACACAGAGTGAAAAATCTTTATTCAAGAAGAAGTCAATATTTTGGGATCTTCCTTATTGGAGTTCTTTGATAGTCAAACATTGTATCGATGTCATGCATGTTGAGAAAAATGTTTTTGATAGCGTCATTGGTACTCTGTTGAATATACCAGGTAAGACAAAAGATGGGATAAAATCCAGACTGGACCTACATGAAATGGTTTTAAGGTCAGAATTAACAGAATTACGTGAAACGGGAAATCTGAGAACATACTTACCTCCCGCTTGTCACACGTTGTCTAGAAAGGAGATGAAAGATTTTTGTGAATGCTTGGTAAATGTTAAGGTGCCACATGGTTACTCATCCAACATCTGTAGATTTGTATCAATGAAAGATCTGAAGTTGATAGGTCTTAAATCTCATGATTGTCACACTCTAATGCAACAAATATTGCCCATGGCAATTTGATCTATATTGTCAAAGTATGTAAGGTTTGCAATCACCAGACTTTGTTTCTTTTTCAACAGTCTGTGCAGCAAAGTTATTGACCCTGATACTCTCGATACTTTGCAAAGAGAAGTGGTTGTTACCCTATGTCAACTTGAGATGTATTTCCCTCCTTCGTTCTTTGATATCATGGTACATCTTGTTGTCCCCTTATCTAGGGAAGTGAAAATATTGGGACTAGTTTTCTTGCATTGGATGTATCCCTTTAAACGATACATTAGCATTTTTAAAAGTGATGTTCAAAACCATTATCGGCCCAAAGTGAGTATTATTGAGGGTTATGTGGCGAGAGAGGTTATGGATTTTTGCAATGACTTTATGAGTGGCCAAGACACTCCTGGTAATGACAAGAATATTGAGGAGCAATTTGGCAAAGGAATTCTGGGATCACGGGTGAAAGTAATCAGCCGTGAGCAGTTAGAACAAGGTCACTTGTATATTTTACACAACATGGATGAAGTGAGTGTTTATATCGAGGAACATACCAATTTCATCAAGAGACAATATCCTCGAGCCAATTCAATGTGGCTTTCTAGATTGCATAACAAGACATTTATTAAGTGGTTTGAAGATAAAGTCTTACATCAACTATCTCAAACACCAGATGATATTACTGAAACTATCAAATGTCTTGCCTTTAAACCAAAATTGAATGTTATGTCTTATGAAGGGTATGACATTAATGGATTCACATATTACACAAAGTGCCAAGATGATAAGAGTGTTGTCCAAAATAGTGGGGTCACCCTTCAAGCGTCAACTATGTTTTTTTGCAAGTGCAAAGGATAAAAGTCCACGTGAAGCTTAGATGTCATATTACGGAGTCATTGAAGACATATGGGAGTTTGACTACATAGATTTCAGAATTCCTCTCTCCAAATGTAATTGGGTCGATAACACCAAAGGAGTTATAGTGGATGAATTGGGTTACACTTTAGTGAACTTTGAAAAGATTGGCGAGAAAGGCGAACCATTCATATTGGCATCATAGGAGAAACAAGTATTTTATATCATTGATCCTACAAATGATAAATGGTCAGTTGTTCTTCATGGTAAAAGATAGTTCATTAAAGATTCTATAGATGAAGAAGAGTACTATGATAAGTATAATGACTCTAGTCCATTCTCAGTTGGGTTGCCAACACTACAAAATATTGAAGCTAATGATGACTTGTATGTGCACAGAGATCACAATGAAGGATTGTTAATTGATAAATGATCACAATATTAGAGGCAAGCATGTTTATATTTTTTATATGTTTCATTTTTTAATGTTTCATTTGTATATGTGAACGATACAATGTTTCATTATCTTCTAGTTATGTCAAATGCTAAATGTTTGATTTTTTAATGAAATTTTCAAATGGCTGAGTGTGGGCATGATGACCATGATGTCCATGATGAGCATGGTGAGGATACCAATGTGCTACCTCACAATGTAAGTTTTAAATATATATATCATATATTTCTATCTATATGTCCATTTATAGTTATATCCTGTAAATGTGTTTATTTTGTCAAATTTTAGGTTGATGATGCACATGTACCCTCTGAAGCACTTGAGGCACTTGATGAGCAGTACCAAAAAGTTGACAAGAGAAGGGGCATCACTATGATGAAGAAGTTAACAACGCTAAGGGGCAATGGACCCAAACTGGTTGTGGATTTTGATAATGCAGGAAATGCAATTGGAGTGAACCGCAATTCATTTGTTTCATATCTTGGGTATGTTACTCATAGCCATTGTGGTTGTAAGAAAGATTCTTGGCGTAAAGTTCCTAAGGGGAAGGAAGACTTAATGTGGAAGGATTTATGTGTGAGTTATTATGATTTTCAATTCTATTTTGTAGATTACTAATTTTTTGGATACTAGTTAATAGAAATTCTATTTTGCAGAGTATATTTGCGTTGGATGAAAAGCTGCATCGTAAATGCATGATGCAACGTTGTGGGAGGGTCCTAAGGAACTATAGGACAAATATCACCTGAGAATACATAAAAGATGGTGGGAAGAGGAAGAATTCAGCCACTGAATAGTGGAACTTCCTGGACCCAGAAGAATGGGATGTGTTTGTTGCTTCAAGAAACACCGATGAATTCAAGGTATTAGGTGTTACTCCCTATTTAATTAATATATGTTGTATTCACCTATTCAAGATTAACCTTTAGTGTTACTAACCAAATCAATGTGCATACTATCTAGGGTATCAGTGAGGCGCTAAGAGCTAGGTGTGCACTGAATGTGCATGACAACACAATGGGTCCAAAGGGCTATGCAGGCGTATGCCAAAGACTACAAGCTAAGTGTATTTCTCAGTCTACTGCTACTCGGGAGCCCTCTACTATAGGTATTTCACCTCTGCCTCGCCATGATGTCTGGATAGCTGGGAGGAAAAACAAGAAGGGAGAAATAAAGAAGCCCGCAACTGCTAAGGCGGCTGCAAAAATGGTAAAATACAACTCTTAGAGAAATTGTTCGAATATTGATTATTTGTGGTGTTTACAGACTTACCAATTTCTGTTGATGGTGATTAGTGGGAGCTGCACGAGCTGAGGAACCAAGGCAAGTTCATCCCTGAGGGCACAAGGGATGAATTGACAGTTGCTCTAGGTAACCCAGAGCATCCTGGACGTGTTAGGGGTGCAGGTGCTGGTGTGGGCATCAAAACGTTCGTTGGGCCATCTCAGCACAAAAATGTCCCAAAAGTGGGAATTTCACAAGAAGAGATAACCTATTCTTTTTTTAGAATGTTACTGTAAAAGGGAATTCAATAATCAGAAGCTAAAGTTTCTTTTATCCATGTATAGGTAGATAAAATAGTTGATAGGAGAGTCGATGAAGTAGTTGATAAGAGAGTCAAGGAAGCAATTGATAAGACATTCCATGAAGCAATGAGAAAGTGGCAGGCATCTCTGACTGCCACTCAAATAGTACCTATGGCGTCCCGCTCTACTCCTACTGTAGAGGTTGGGAGTAATCCTGTAGACCCACCACCTAGCACACCCGCTATAAGTATTTTTATGACATAGTAGTTAGTCTTTTCAAGATGATATGTGTATATGTATATAACATTATTTATGTAAATTTGTAGGGTTTAAAGCCATGCCGCATAAAAAGTAAAGAATATGTCATTGCAGAGGTGTCAGCTTACCCATCCCTTCTAGGGGAAATGTTTCATGGGTCTCCATTACCAGATGGTTGGGTTCATGTGAGCCCGCTACATATATTCCCCAATTGGATAGATCTTCTATTGCCATATGCCCACCCAGATTGTGAAACGCTTGGTGAGATAGAAGGCGGAGTGATATTGTGGCCGAAAGCGGATGTCGTCTACACTGAAATTGTATGGTAAATTTACATTATGTTAAATTGTTAGTGAGTGTATATAACGTCAATTGATCTGAAATTATATATACAGGTTAAAAAGAAGACACCTAGAGCATTTAGACCTCCACCTCCACCTCCTACAATACCAAGTTGGGTTCCACAGGACCTACCTGCCCCGTTAGGTCCTAATTGTAGGGGTATGGCAGTATGGTTAGGTGAACATGATATAAATTTCCCTATAACTGTTTGTATAGATGCGGATGCTGCATGTCAATCATACGAAAACAAACTATTTATACAAGATATTTTGGAGTTGTTTCGCTATGATTGGCTGAATACATCTGTGATATAGCTCTGGATAAGGTGAGATCTTGCTTATACATCCATATACCTTGTGTAGGATCCAGTGATCTGGTTTCTTATATATTAATGCATACAAAATACATGTTTTGCAGCTACTTAGACAAGATATGTGCATAATTTTCATTTGAACATGTAGGATTTTTATTCCATCTTTGATTAGTCTAGTAGCTAAAGACCCTTCATCAGTTCAACAATACTACTACGATGCTTTTACAAATTTTGGTCAAAATAAGAAGACGGTGATAATAGCTCCATTCAATGTGGAGTAAGTTTACTTTCCTTATAATTTGGACTTAAGAAAATTACATTTTTATTGTGGATTTTGAGTTATTAATTTTTAACTTTTTTACCTCTAGTGGAATGCATTGGGAGTTACTAGTTGTTGTCCCTGGGACGTTCACTGCCTATTATCTAGATCGTAATGGGACTAAGTTGAATCCAACATATGGACACGCAATGAAAATAGCATTATTCCGGTGAGAAATATTTTATTTTTATATCCGTTAACATATGTTATTACATTTTTTAAAATAGCTCAATATCATTAAAAGTAAGCCATACAGCATCTACAAGATAGACATCTCTCATCAAGTAACCAAGCAACAACACCTTTTATGGAAAGACATAGCACAAGGCTCAGATTGGGATGTGATAGGTACGCTTCTGCACCATCCACCTCTTGTAGTGGATGTCTAAAACAACTATCTGGGATGGAATTCATCAATCTACAAGAACCTATGAGTACATCTAGAGAGGAGTTTGCAAAGCTGCTGACAGAGATTACCATCATGAAGACAATGAAAGATTACCAGACAAAGAGCTCGACCCCAAAGCAACGACACAGACCTAACAACACAGACACAACGCCCCACAAACAAGACGAGAAACACAACTACCAGTGACGAGCACTAAGGTTGCACCAACCAGATGACCCGAGAAGGAGGCCAAACCCCAGCGATGCAGATACAAAGGAAGGATGGCTCATGCAGATACAAAGGCGGGGAGTAGAGGGTGTCGGGAACTCCACCACCACTCCTGACCACCACTGTGAACAGGGGGTGGAAGACTCGCACGAAGCCCAAACCTAGTTTACTCCTCCTCTGCCTGGAGCACCAAGGGGCGCTCGATCTCACCGGCCGCCCAAGAAGGAAACCAAGGCACGACGCGACCAACAAATGACCACCACCAAAAAAACAAGCAAAGACCCGACCGCCCAACAACCGCTAACTATTAAAGAGGGAAAGAGGTAAGAAAGGAGAACTCGCCAACACAAGGGTCTGAGATAGGAGAAAGAGGAGGCACAAAACCCCTCAGAACGGCATGAGAAGAGAGATCAGAGCACGCCTCGGTTAACTCTGCTCACCCGCTCACATCAATCATCCAGCAAGAGCGCCGCCAGGCTTTAGATCTACAGATCCAGAGAGCCACGCTGTCAGCCTAGGACGAATAAAAGAAGTAGAAGCCACCGCCTGCTCTTGTCCCGGCGACCCCAGCCGCTAGCGAGTGAGGAAAAAGGCCAGAGGGAGAGGGTCAGCCTCTGTCGGGTGCCTGGAGCCCCCTCCCCCAAGCCCGCCGTTTGAGGGGAGAAAGCCCTAGTCGTCGTAGTCGATCGCCCGGAGCATCGCGGGTAGACTCGTTTGTACTCAAGCAGACGAATAGATCTAAAGGAGAAGAAGGGGGATACACCGACTGTGAGACATATGTTATTACATTACTATTTAATTATGCAATGTATTGTGTTACATTAACATGTAGGGGTTTACATGAGTTCAAAAAGGCTGGAGGAAAGGTCCCCAGGAAAAAGAACCAGCCAATAATTTGGGAGAATGTGGAAGTAAGTTCCCAACTCCAATGTATATATTATTTATGTGAACTGTGCTTAGTTGTATTTTTTAATATTCTGTATGTTTCAATTTTTAGTGTTCTACACAAGACAACGGTTGGGCATGTGCATACTATGTGATGTGATTTATGCAAATGATTATCAAACATGTCACAGTGGACATCAATACCATACATGAGGTATTATATATAGTCTCATTAGATAATATGAAATATATCAATCTTATTTATATATTATTAATCATATATATATATATATATATATATATATATATATCATTCTCTTTGCAGGTGTTTAAAACTGACCCCACTACAGGTAAGGCCTTATCAGATGTACATGCTCCCTATACAACAGAAGAATTAAATGATGTAAGAGAAGAATGGACAAAAGCCATACAAGTAGTGGGGGTTTTAAAATATAATTGGGATGTTGATAGCGATAATGACTAAAGAATGTTTATACATGTGTGAATGTGAAAATGAATGAAACTGCAAGTTACTACATGAATGTTTCTACATGTGTCTGTATGTTTCTACATGTGTGAATGTGAAAATGAAAGGAACAGCAAGTTGCTAGATGAATGTTTGTACATGTGTGAATGTGAAAATTGAATGGAACTGCAGGTTGCTAAATGTGTGAAAATGAATGTTGTCAATTTTGTAGGTTTGTGGCCTGTTGTTAGCTGATATCAATTGATGTTGTAAACCTACAGTTCAGAACTGAATTGCAGGTTTTGCATCCTACGACCAACCATACAGCAGGCCTGCAAACTGATAAAAAAAATAAAAACATAGGCGTCGGTTATTAGTATAAAACTGACAACAAAGACATATATCGTTAGTTATTAGAAAAAAAATGCCTCCTAAGAAAACATGGCGTCAGTTTTAATGATAAATCGATTCCTATGGTGTCCTAGATGGTGCCCTTTTTGTGGCGCGAAGGGTTTGGGCATCGGTTTCCCTACTAATTACCGACACCTGCTGACGTCTTTTTGTGGCGTGAAGGGTTCTGGCGTTGGTTTCCCCACCAATAACAGATGCCTATAGTGCCCCTACTGGCACGTTTTGGGTGGACGAAGGGTTCTGGCGTCAGTTTGAAAACTGACGTCTAAGGGTTCACCTTTTAGTGTCGCCCACATATGTGTCATTTTTTAACCGTCGCCAAAGGCCTTAAATAACTGACACCAAAGGTCGGTTCTGTAGTAGTGATTATTGACAGTAGTCTTATCCACCATACATAAATATGTCATGTCACCTAGGAAGAAGAAAGAAGTAGGGATGTCAATGGTGTTGGATAAAAAACTATATCTGTGGATAACCACAACATATTATACACTACATAATCGCACTAAAAGGTTATGGTGTGAATATAGTTTTAAGTTTTGAAAATTGTCACAGTGTAGTGAGATTAATGTTTTAGTAAAATAACCATGATAAAAATTGCATGGTAAATTTGTTTATTTTTAATATATATATATATATATATATATATATATATATATATATATATATATATATAAGTAAAATAATGGTCTAATCCTGTTATATATTTGTGTTCGCACACAAATGACTAGACATCTATTTTAATGGCATTTAATTTAAAGAGTAGTGGGAGCTTTTATTATTTTGTAATTACTACACACGTACGCTCTCCTCTTTGTAAAAATATTGAACATACACGTCCCTAGCGCATGACAATATTACCTCATATTTCACAATTATATATATTGCACTTTATACATATGTATATGTGTTAAAATAAATTTGTCGAGTTATAAGTATAATGGTGGTAAATAGTTATTATCATTGGTGGAATCATTGAATATATTATGTGAGATATTACTGACTTGTTTCATATTAATCTCAAACAATTAGGAAATAAGAGATAGATAATTAGAAAGATAATTTAGTTTTTAATTATAAGTAAAATATTATGCATTGACTGCTAGTTGTAGTTATTAGTATTTAGTAGAGTTAAAATCAAATTAACAAAAATAAAAGAAAGCTAGAGTCAAGAAGAGATGACTACATCCATTATTACTAGTCATCTTTGTACATAATTTATTCATAGATTTTACCATCCTCCCACACGAATAGTTTTGGCTTTCCGTCTCTTTCATAGAAAATATGTCATTACACTTCATTCTAGATATTATTTTATTTTTCTATTATTACAAATACACATATAGAGTAAAAATATAACTTACATGCTTGAAATGAAGAAGACGTCTTAATAGGAGAGACAAACTTGAGGAACCATTTTAAGTAGGATAATGTCATTTGAAAAAGAAGAATGTATATGTGTGGGCAGGGGACTTAATACATTTTATAAGAAGAAGATGTTTGAACTTTGAATGGGAAGATATATGTATAGTAGGAATATATTATATTTTTGTCTACTAGCTTAAAAATATAAGAACATATGTTTGTATGAATAAAAAATTTTAGTATTATACTGTTATGTAATATGAACATGACATTCTTAATCCATATTTGTATGTTGTTATTTATTTTTTATGTATAGTTTCTTCATAACTTTTACTTATAATTCTAGTAAAAATAATAAACATTTTGTTCCTAATGTGGTGTCGTGAGGTGTGATTAACCGCAATTTTTAGATGGTGTGGATATGGTTTTTCATATCAAACACCACAATGGATGTGGTGCAGATATGGTGTTTGGCTTTTAACTATGATGCAGTTATAGTTTTGGCATAAATCACATGATATCCACACCACTTCCATTCCTAGAAGGAAGAAGACCGCCCGTCATACACCATGATGATGCAATCTTCTTTTCATAAAAGTAATTGCATGTTCTTTTTTCTTATGTTGCATCAATCTCATTATATGGATCTGAATCATTGAGGTGTTGAGACTAGTTGTGCTACCTGTTTCTTGCAATATCATCCTTATTCCAATTCTTGTGTGAACTCAATTAATTCATTACTAGTTGTTTATTGCATACTTTTGGATTGATCATCTTTTCTATGTGATTTATTGTAAACGTTTTATACAAAAACTTTAACATATAAGATTTGAATATTTTAATTTTAGAAGATCCCCTGACAAGAATTCTCTTAAGTAGTGGGTATATGATATGTAAGTAACAAGAGATTAATCCTAAGTGATATCCACTCATGTAAACTTCTTATGTCAGAAGGAAAAACTTACACAACACCAATTGTCTCTTCATATAATTTTGTATTTAAATGAATGTGCAAGTTAAATAGTGGCGATACAACCTGATCTACCCCAATATTTTTAAGTCTTTAATTTATTTCCATCTTTTGCTTTTATTGCAAGTACATTAACTAAAATCTAGCCTTTTTTTCATAAATGTTAGCCTTAGTTGACTAGATAAAAACTAGCAAGTTTTTTAATTAAGTTGTACTTAGGATTGGATCCTCAAGTATACTGCAATAAGATTCGTTCACCTACGGGTGGTATAATTGCATGTTTATTTTTATAAACTTTAGGAATTCTATTCTTGGTAAACTTGTAATATGATAATATCCACATCAAATTTTGACGTAGTTTCCGAAGACAATAGAATAATCTTGTTTCGTCCAACTTAATTAGGATTACTTTATGATTTTTATTTTTCCTTTGATAACATAAAAAATGTTCTTGAAACTTTTATTGAAAACCTACTTGATTGTTTTTTCCTTTAGCTTGATAAATAAGTTTTAATTTTTTAGATATCGTATTAAATGGAGTGGTCGGCACAACATTTTTTACAATGTAAGTTGTGTGGTTATAATAATCATACAGTAGTAGACTAGCCCAACGTATCTCTGAGTGTGATGTCGTGCGTTCTTATCATTGTTTTTTTTTTTGAAAATAGCTCAATATCATTAAAAGTAAGCCATACAACATCTACAAGATAGACATCTCAAAACAAATAACCAAGTAAGAACTACTATTGCAGAAAGACATAACACAAGGCTCAAATTGGGATGCGTAAGGTACACTTCTGCTCCATCCACCTCTTGTAGTGGCTGTCTCAAACAACTATCTGGGATGGAATTCGTCAATCTACAAGAGCATATGAGTACATCGGGATAGGAGTTTGCATAGCCATTGGAAGAGATTACCATCATGAAGACAACGAATGGTCACCTAAAAAAGAGCTTGACTACCAAGAACCAACACAAACACATCACCCCACAAACTGGATAAGAGACACAACGACCAAATAAGAAAACAAAAGGAAAAACAAGCACAAGACAAACGTCGAGCACTAGGAGTGCACCAACTAGGAGACCCAAGAAGGAGGCCAAACCCTAGTTGTGCATATAAAAAGGAAGGATGGCTCATGCGGGTACAACAATGGGGGGTAGAGGGTTTCAGGAACCCCACCACCACTCCCGACCACCACTACGAGCAGGGACCAGAAGACCCGCATGAAGCACAAAACCCAGCTTCCTCCTCCTCTGCCTAAAGCACTAAGGGGGTCCTGATGCCTGTCCGCCCACGAAGGAACCTGAGGCACGATGACACATGACACCAACAACCTAGACAGGTGAAAACCGAAAGAAAAGCAACACAAAAGCAAATGCAAAGATCAACCCCCCAAACCTATGACTACAACCAAGCCGAACTGACCCACCCGATTCATGGTGACTAAAAGCAGCAGAAGCTGCACAAAACACCCATAAAGGATGACAACCTATGAGAACTCAAAACAGGAAAGCAAGAAAATGGAAAGGGAGGAAGACCCAGGGGCCCAAAGTCGAGTTAGAAGGCAGGAAAAGGGGCGAAGCAGATCCAAGATAGCTTCACAGTTGCTTAGAGTAGACATATGCCAGATCTGTATCCCAAACCGTGTCGCCGAGATCACCACCAGGGGAGAAACGCAAGGCCCTCTGACCAGAAGCTACGCCGACGAACGAAAGCTATCGGGATCCAGAACCCCGAACCTGCCCTCCAACCACCTGAACACTACGCGGGCCATGAAAAGCCCAGGGGGAGCGGCCACGCGCACGTCGACGGTTGAAACCTCTCCCCCGAGCTACCACAGTCGTTGGAGCCCTAGTCACCTCCGCTGTCTCCAGAGCCCTAGTCGCCGCTGAGTAACTCGACAGAAATTCTCTTTAGAAAATATGAACTTGCATTCTTATCATTGTGGATATGAATAAATCTATAATCTACAATATTTTGAAAGTTTCCATGAGGAACCTTTCTATACAAATCAATATCCTAATGAAGGGTATACTAATCAACAATATTATGGGGATTATGGTGAAAAGTAATGTTGCAAAATCCAAAATTGAAAGAAAGAATGAGGGAGAGATTTAATGGCATAGAGAAGATGTTGGTTAAACAACTAGTTAAAAATAGGTGGCTAGAGGAAAAAATGGATGATCTTGTGCATCTTGTCGAAACCTATAAGGCCCATGAGACTGAACCTGAAATATTTCCACAACAGATTGAGTAGTTGACGAGTATTATCACTGATGAGGATGATACAATTTCATGTTTGAAACAAATATACATGATATAGTGGTAGCCTCACATGTTGAAGAAGTGGAGGAGGATATTCACATGTATACTTAACTCCATCTATTGAAGCATTACCAGTACCAAAACAACAATATGGAAGAAGGCAATGGAAAAATAACTTTTGCAAAAAAATAGAATTTTCTGATACATAACTTCTCACTTGTAGTCTCAGTTTTAGATATACACAATGACAAATCAGCATTGGTTGTTCCTATTATAGATAATGAACCACCAACTTCCAATACATATGTGGTGGGTTCTAATGTAGAGGGACTTTCTCACCAATAGCCTTAAATTCCAACACAAACAAATTTTGTTCTATAGATGGTTGTTCTAGATGGGGAGCCATCACAAGAAGTTCACATGCCCCCACTATTCAACTATGATGATGATATACTTATTCTAAATCCTCATGAACCCACATTTGACTCGGGAACATCTTGCATGGAGGAACTAGAGAAACATGTTGAGTCAAAAAGGAACCCCACTACCAGCATTGACCACAATATTATCTACATGATTTTCAAGAAGGATACATAGTCATACAAATATATTTATGCTATTCTTTGTATTACTGAGATGATTCCTCCCATGTCAGTATCACTCCTTGTAATTGTAGATCCAAGTGACATGGAAAACTAGAGTCAAATTCTCCACCTAGTTTTGCTCAACTAGCATTATGTGTGGTAGATTCTTCAACTACTATATTATCCTTGGGAAAAAGTAGTCCACCCCCAATCTTGTATAATGATCCACTCCCAAAGGCCCCATATAGGAAGCATTCCTATTATGTTCCTTTTTTGGTAGATCTAGTCATATATGTTACACTTGTTCTATTGATAGAGGAACGTCTATGGATCTTGCTAGAAGGATTGTGGGGGTAAAAACAATTTGATATCAAATATCTATAGAGTTCCTTTGAGATTCCAAGGCCACCCAATCATAGGGAATAACATGGAAATTTTTAAGTTCATGGTGGAGGTTGGGTGATTGATATCTCAGTCCACCCACTCTTATCTATTTGAATTTTTATTTTTCAATTTAGATTTTTTATCATTGCATGCAACATGACATTTAGTGTAATTTTCTAAAAAAATATCTTAAAATAATTAAATCCATTATCTAGTCGGTTCAGATTTAGTTTTTCCATTTCCATACATACTTGCTCGCATATTCAGCTTCCCTTATTCGATGTATATCCTCAAATAATTTTATGAAACTAGAAATATCTAGAAATTATCCTATGTGGCCTACAAACCCAAAAATTATGTTTCTTGGAAAAAGAAGGCAAGTAAGAAAGAACATAAGAGAGATCAAACACATCATGTACTAAGTTGTGGGTCAATTGCTTGAAATTTCCATTTAATCCCCCATCTTGTTAATTTTTTAGTGTTGTGTGATAAGAAGAAGTCCTGATGCACTAAATTGTAAATCAATATACATTTTGATTCAAACTCTCTTCTACAATTCTTCCTGCATCTTATTACCCTCCATACACCAAATATATATAAAAAGACACAAAAATATGTCAAACTCTATGCTCATAGTGGCACATCCCATTGTCTTTCTACCTACTTCTTCCATACCCCTCTCCATTTAAAGGGGTGTACCACCAAAAAGAAAAGATGCCAATGTGAACAAAGGGAAAAAATACTATAATATATTAATTTATGCAAATAAATACAATGTTGAACAGAATAGAGGAGTTGTTTTCTTTTTTCTTCATACCTCTATTCACTTCCTTTTCTACCTACGGGCATAGTGAAAGCCTCACTTTTCACCATGTCTTGAAATAGACTAGTGTTCGATCATATGCATACTTGTAACATTGCCGGTCTCTCTAAATTTTGATGAAAATTATACACATGCTTGATGTTGGAGATGGTGGAATGGAGGTGTTTCCAAGAAATAAAACCGAGAAAGAAGATACAAAAATATGTATTATGTGTTCTCAGGATTTTTGGGTAACATCAAAATATTTTGTGGTGAGAAAATTTATATGATGTGGGGATGAGGCAATCACATTGGTTTAAAGTATTAGTTCAATGAGTGTCTTAAATTTTGTGTTACTCGAGGATGAGAAACCTTTAACTTTGGGGTTGTATGATGAATGAACATTCATGCCAATCAACCTATATATCTTAGATAAATTTGCATTATAATTTAGCATATTATCTCACAATTTAGTTTATGTAGACTTCTACTCCCATCATTGTTGATAATTTTGTTTTCACATCATTTTAGACATTTTATGGGTTGTTTTAATTAAATCTACATTCTAACACTTTTTTCATGAGTATACAATTTTCGTTAATAATCTTGCTTTTATTTTTTGCGGGGATCATTGCAATATCAAAGCTTTATTCATGGACAGTCATAATTTAAATTGAGAAAAAAAAATCAAGTCCATGAAATTATTCCATTCCATTTCATTATTTATCAAGAAATAGAATAGTTGCATTCATATATGTACCATTAAGTCATTTTTTTGACCGAGTACCATGACAACTAATCAAATAGTTTCCTTAATGATTGGTCTGCAAATTTAAAATAGTGCAAAATGCAACTTTAGAGGAAACAAAGTACCAATTTTGACCCTTGTTTTATATGGAAGCATCACATCTATAGTGCAAAGGCATCAGAAGAGTTAAAGAGGCAAATAATAGATTAACTAGTAAATCTGGACCAATTAAATCTATTGAATGACTATTGAATATCCTATATCCTACTAAAACAACCTCTTGCCAATTGATTCTTTGATTGTATTCAATTTCCTTAAGCCATCGATTTTGGAAAAGCAATTGATGGAATCCACATTATCATATTCAATGCTCTTGCTAATCACGCAAAATAGTTACAAATCAGGCACAACATTTGTCCACCCACCAAGACTATTGAGATCTCTTATTCCTATGAATTTGGATGTCTCCTAAAACCACAAAGTTCTTGATGCATTTGTAGACATGCACACATTGTCAACCAATTTAAATAGATGCTCGATCATACAACAACTATTGACATCCTACCTCTATCGGGACATACTCCATCACACCCCTACACCTCAGATTGACTATCGACCTCTAGATGGGTATTGACCTCAATGCATTTGACGTTCTCCTTCATAGCTTGATAATTGCCTCCTCAATAGGATAAGCTTGATAGTGATGTATCCAATCGAACAAGGTATTTATCACCTTTGCCAAGCGAAGTTTAGAAGAACTACCAATTGAAATGTTTCTTCAATTAAGTGCCCACTTGTAAAGTGGTGAGATCACCTCCTTACTAAACTTTAAAGGAAATACAAAACATTCACTTTTTCCAAGAAAAGTAGACACTGGAATGTATGTACAATAATCCAAGTAAATAAGCATGTTTTAGATACATATAAAATGTCAATAGAAGTGGAAAGAAACTAAGTTATTACATTGCTTTATGAACTAAGTTCACTACATGAGTTTCTTTAAAAAGGAAAAATTTAAAAGAAACTATAGGATCTAGCAATAAGCAACCTAGTCATCCTTGATTGCAAAACTTGAATCCACTACTCCTGAAATTTGTTGCCTTGGCCTTGTTCGACACCTTAATCTAACCCTGGTTGGTTGGGAAATCACCCAGCAAAAGGGAAAGAAAACAATGTATTTATTAGAGAATTGAACAAGGACAAAAGATAAGAAAACAACATGGAAATAAAGGCTAAGATTTCATCATAATATGAAAATAGTAAAAAGTATGATGCATAAATAAATAGACGCTTGCCATAGAAAAAATACAAAAAAAGTTTGCATGCATAATTAATATCGACTACCTAAACTATGTAGGGTTGAGGTGCCTACCTAACCTCAACCAATAGGTGAGAAAGAGTAACACATTTCAATCACCTACAAATATCCTATATTGGGGAGAGTAACACATTCCCCTGGGCAAATTTACACATGCCCTATCTATGGGTGGATGTACATAAGTACCACTACAATAGTTAAATAGTATAATAAAATCAACAAGCAAAAGAAATATGGCAAGTATAAGCATCAAGTAAATAAAGTCATGGAAGTGGTGTACAAGATCGAAGAAATAATTAATAAAACTGATTTTGAGGCAAATATAGGAAAGGAAATATGAAAAGAGAAATTAGGGTTTCATAGAAGCCTCATTAAGGAAACTATGTTAGGGTTTACAAATTATCCCCAACTTAGGTGTAAGGAAAGCACATACCTTTCTCAAAGAAATACAATTACTCTCTTTTGCTACTTTAATTGAGTCCAAAGCGCACTTTTCCAATTTTCAATGTATAACCATGAATTAGGATTTTCCATGTGTATAAAGGTAAGGAAACCCTAACTTTTGGGCTTTTTGAAAAAAACACAATTTAGACTATAAAATTATCACCATTGTTCTTATTAGGTTCTCCTGATTAAGAAAAACATAGTTTCATCTATGTTGGAGTTATGAGGTTAAAAGTGCATTTTTGGAGATTTTTATGTATTATATTTATTTTTAGAAAACACCTTCTGATAAAACTCAAAACCAAGTCTTGAAAACATTTTTATTAGCAAGCCTACATTTTTTCAGACTCCAAAACATATTTTCTTTTAATTTTTGGACAACAGAATAAAAAGATGTGATTTTTCATATCATGACCAACCAGAGAAACCACGTCAACAAAATCATTGCAGAGAGGTGAAGAGAGAGCGAAGAATGGGGCCGCCTTGCTAACTTGGCCCAATCAGAGCCGGACAAGTTAGGGGTCAAAGGCATGACTTTGACACGCTCAAAGAAAAGCAAGTGGTGGCAAAAAGACAATATACCCACAAACTGGAAACAAAGGCAAATAGAAAATAAGGAGGGTTGAAGAGGGAAAGCACACATGGGATTCATCCCCCTCATCGTCCCCGCCATGTCTAGTGAGAAGTTGCTCAAATTTTGGGCAAATCTATGTGAGTCGATCAAACTCAAGAACAAGAACAAAGAAAGAACAAGTAGATCACCACGAACATGTCGAGGTAGACAATTTGACCCGAGGTCAAGTAGAGAATGAGCAATGTCCGGCGCAAACTCAGGTCCTATCCCAGCCTCTTGACGTCCACACATGCAAGTAATAGGGAAATCAAGGGAAGAGGAGAGTTTGGTTAAAGGAGACGAAGGTATAGTGTGTACTATTTATAGGTGTGGTTTGCTCTAGGGTTCTAAGCACAATGGCGGTGAGAAATCTCAGTGGCCAACTTTGGACATTTCTTGAATCATTCACAAAACACTAAAATATAGGGATAATTCGGTGCAGAATCATATGAGGAAAGTGTGGGATCACAAATCTCACAAAAAGATCGACTAATGATCAAGAAATCTCGATTTGAAATCCCAATGTCTCCTATTTTCCTTGTTAGTCACGAGCTAGGAGACAAGCTCCCAGCAATCCGATCAAGCAGACGAGCAATCTGGACTTTCCAGTGGTGTCAAAATTTGAAAAATAAAAAAAATATGCATCTGACATTATTATTGCAATCCCAATCTTAATCGGACTAAAGTGGCACCTATTTTATTTTATCTTTTTCTCTCTCCTCTATTGAGGGGGCAAACATGCTCCAAAGTAAATGAAAATTGACAACTAGCCTATTTTTGATATGTGGAATCCGAATTTGCAATTAGTTTTTCCTTTTGGGAACTTTCTAATGTGTTAAATAAATCAAATATCTTTTCTCTTTCCTCCTTCATTAATGGTTATAAGATTATGCAAATTGGATGAAACCTCACCCACAAGTCATATTAAGTGTCTTGGGTATGGATTTACCATCAATTTTACATGTGGGAGTTGTTTGTATAATTATTTAAAATTTTGGAGGTTCTACACACTTTCTCTCTCCTAATTTCACCCTTCAATAAAATATTCTAAAAATTGAGTAAAAATTTACCCAAAGGCATATGTTAATGTGTAGATCACGAATTTGGCATCAGTTGTTACTTTGGGAGTAGTTAATGATTTTAATTTGTATTTTTATTTATCTCCTATTTTTTCATTAAATTAATACAATTATACTTACAAATTTTCCAAAAGTTGTGAATCTTACTATCCAAGCAAACTTGTACTCAAAGAAAACGAAGGTTTTTAACTCATCTCTATGATCAACTTCCCTCCTTATTAAGTTATAAGATACCATAATATTTCAAATTCAAGGTGTTTTCTACTAGAACTATGAGTTTTATGTTTTACATAAGAAACTTGAGATTCCACAAAAACTTGTGATTCTCCTTGTTCCTATTGTACCTCTTTAGGTTCTACATTTTCTTGTTTGTCTTGAGCATTTTGAGTTCTACTTTTACTCCCGCTGATTCCTTTGGAATTTCTATTTTAGGAATTCAACCATCCTAGAAACAAACATTTTTGTTCTTGGGTTGGAATATAAGTAGTATTCAACAAGATATCATTCATGTGATTTGTGGATAAATTCAATACTAATAATTTTAAAAGACATACTATGCCACTTACCATGCCATATCTTGTATGGTGTCTTTTGAATCAATTTACACGATACATTGTTTTAGTCCAAAGAATGCGCTAAAAGGAATATTGGAAGATTAGCTAGATATGTTGATAATCACACCATGATCTAATAGGGTGTGATACCTTCTTTCTGACACATCAGTATGTTTCAGATGGAGTTCATTGTGATACACTATCACGGTCTCTCTAGAAGGTTCTCTAACTATTGGATACAATATTTCAACATTGATCACATCAATGTATCTTAATACTTTGCTAAGAGTTACATACTTCATTCATAATATCCTTGAACACTTTAAGAGATTCATACTTCTCTTTCATACAAATATCTACTTATCGCATTAGTAAATATAATGAGGCACTTGTAACTAACTTTAGCATTCATTCTAAAAAGTCTATGTACATTAGTATGTACTAGTCCTAATGGAATAGTCGATCTCACACTACATCTAGTGAAGATCCTTTTGTCATATTGCACAAAAAATAAGACATGCATATCTCTATTGTTTCAATAACCAAAAGAGTCTAGATAACCATCATATGGATTCTAGAAATGTATTTCTCATTTATGTGTTCTGGATAGTAATGTTATAGGTATTCATTATTTGAGTTATCAGGTCATTCAATATATGTGATATACACATTTGTCTCTGCGACTATCAGGTATAGTTTGTGAGACATAAGGCATTTCCATAAAATATCATAATGTTCTTATAAAAAAAACATATGATGTTTGGCGAGTACACAATAGCAATTCTGTAATTCTATTATGTGCCCATGAATGACAACCTTTAACTATATTGGCAGTAACCCTTGATCCATATAGTTATACTTACTTCTTCTCAGGTCCTGAATTGGATATTTCTATCTCTATTTCTTCCTGAGATCCTTTATGAAGAGGATCATTCCTTTCCAATGTTCAGATGAGTGACAATGGTGGCATTTTCTTTATGCTTTAAGTGAGGAGGACATATTCCTTTTACACTTACCCTTCTCCATATCTTGAGTGTATAAGACTTGGATTTAATCTCAGCCTCATAACACTTCTTAGCCTTGCCTTTTACCTAGGACTCACTTCTGATGGTCATCATCACAGATTTGTCCTTCTTCATCCTTGCTTTGGCATCAGCATGCCAAGCATTTGATGTTGACTATATGATTCATGTACTGCTTGTGTAATCATATTCATGGTCAACTCTTGACCTAAGAGAAATCTTTGTCATTCCATATGTCCAACCATATTGAGCACATGGGGTTCTACTTCACCTCTCTTTGTCAATTTGCACTCAATTGGAGACATTATACCTTCTTTGCTTTACATGATTCTTAAGATGTGTTACCATATGGACAATGTCCATGTTTTGATGTTGTTCATGCAACTCATAGTTCATACAATAGAGCATTAGGTATTCAAATGTCCATGGCATCATTGGCATGCTTCCAATAAGAATCAATTTAGTCTTAGGTAATTTGGAGCGGGTTTCTCTGCATTGGTCTATCAAGGACATAGAGCTTTAGCTCGTTGATGAGAACATTTCTCAAAGTCCTTAATCAATTGTGGAACTTTATTCCATTTTGTACTTTCTAAAGGACATATCGCAATTTGGACATGTTGGTGTTTGAAATTTGATTCTACAAATAAATATTGCAACTTTTCAAAACATTTTTTATTTGGTTTGATTTGATAATTTTGATGATATTAATTAGGTGTATAATTATTATCGCTCCCACTATTTTATTCAAATTGTTAGCCCTCAATATTAATTTAGAATATTGTAGCATACAATATTCTAGTGATCCAAGATCCAAAATAATTCAACCATTATCTGGCCTACACCAGTGTCCACAGTTAATTATCAAGGTAGACAATCATGCTGATTGCATCATATGCAACTCTTGGATAGATGATATGCACAACTCCTTGCATGATCATCTGCATGCCTTTGGGCCCAGACTCTCTTAGAATCTCTAGTCAAGCCTGACCCCAAAAACTGACATGATAGAATATGCACCCTACTTTAGCAGTACCTACATATGTACCATCACACTCCCATGAGATAGACGGCGCACCATGCTAGCTTTAGCGTAACCTACGCTTGGTCGATCAAGCTTTTCATGGGTGCCACTTTTGGGAAGCATCTAAGACTTAATATTTTAGTTGAGAGAGTTTGTATAAATACATATACATTATCCAATCACCACATCTGTAGTATGTATCATATACATGCTATAACTACAAATGAGAACATGCAATAAATAAAACACACAAGCGATGGTTATGGCCATACTAATGTAATTCCTTGGAGCCAAAGGAATTACTACCAGCTATGGTCCACATCATATGCAACATGTCATTGGTGAAGATCGTGTGCTCGAACAAATGTGGGTTGATCACTTCAGCTCTTGAACGGGCCAGCTCGCCTCCTGGTCGCTCGATTGGGATCTTCTGAAGTGGTCGTATGGTTCTCAGAACCAAGCAATGTCTGGACACCTCCGGCTGATCAGTTGGGCCACCAGTTGATTGGTTTGTCCTCCTATCATCTGAACTCCTCAGTCCTTCAGTTGATTCAGTTGTCTCACAAGTCGTTCATTTCATCTTTGTGCAAATTGTTATCTCACATTAAAACATAAATTAAAAACTATCCTATTTCTTATTACATTGTATATGGGGAAAACCTTGAGTTACATTCGATGGGAAATAGGAAGAAGAGCATTAATTTTGTACTTGGAAAGGAATTAGAGGCTCATTATGTAGATCGATTAATAATAGGAATAAATAACCACAACCATGCTCACATAGATCTAGGGTTTTGGTTATAACCATGCCTAACATCCACCATATAAACTAATTTTATGGCAATGTATGTAAATTGCATATATATTATATCATATATATATTCATTTGGGTTCATTATGTTGTGATAAGACAGACTGCACATCAACCAGTTTAAATATTCACATCGCATGCAATAAATAAACACGGTAAAACCAAAAATCTAATCATATCGATTATCCCAAAATATAATTAATTGATGTGGCTCTGATACCACTATAGGGAAATACAATATTAGGTGGGCAGTGAAAATAAAAAAACTTACAGGCATATTTCCCATTAGCCAGCAGATCGCGTCAATAACTATACAATGGGAATGATGGTTTCATAAAGGTATACCTATTTATGGAGCAAGTTCAATGACAATCCTCGTAGATGTGGATGTGCACTCTGTCTTGGACAGTGTCTATGTAGTCCTAGATGCATTCAGACTCGTCTAACTACTCCTCCATGGCCATCAGACTTGGACAATTGCTACACTAACTCCTCTGATCTTGCCTCCGACTGCAAGTTGACGATGTCCTCCTAGCAGTAGTCAAAGAACTCCTACATCTAGAGTAGTCAACACAGACCAACTAGAACTCTTGTCGTCTTGCTAGAAAGGATAGTAAGGAGTTGTTCCTCCCATTAGTGTACTAGTCACCAACCTACTCTCCCACAGTAATGATCCTCAGTTGTTTCTCTCCCTTGGCTATCCCTCCCTAATTGGGTCGGACTTGTAGGGGCTCTCTTGGTTACCACAACCAGAAAGAACAACAATTGTTAGAGCGACTGATTCTCAATTGTCTGTGTAGTAATTGTGTTCTAGGAAGCCCCCAGTAGCCCTCTATATATAGGAGGTGTTAGGGTCAACATTCCTAGCTCCCAACAAATATAGGACTAAAGTGGGAGTGTAAAGGACTGGCAGATCTTGAATTTTGACAACATATCTAGAAGTTTTGCAACATGTGTGTGCTGGAATGATCATATCATAAACTGAGATGGTCGTCTTGCACAAGAAATGGTCATCTAGTACACGAGACATTCATCTCGCTAAGCAAGACGGTCATTTTGTACTTTCCTAGTCAAATATGAATTGGCAAATTTGTTTCTAAATTAATGTCATACATTAATTTACTTGCACCCAAAGTAAGTGCAATTTAAAACATGTTCAGAAAAACTCTGGAACCTTCCTTCATTCCAACCGGGCTGTCTCACATAAGAGAGACGCCCATCTCACTCACCCAGATGACTGTCTAATGAATTTGAGTCGAGCAGATCGGTTCAACTAAGCCAATTTGATTTTTGATCTGCCTGACAACCAAAATGGTTGTCTCAACACTTGAGACACCCATCTGGCTGCCCAAACAACCGTCTCACCCAATGAGATGTTTGTTTGGAAATTCAATCAACCAATATCTTGATCTGTTGCATGAATTGAGTACCTAAACACTTTAGTGCTTAATTCAATTATCATTCAAGATATGAACTCTTCTTCTAGGTGAGTTCATGTATGTGTGACCCTATAGGTCCCATATCATGTTGACAGTGAATGTACATAACAACTTATGACTTCGCAAGAAAAGAGTGGTGCCTAGTCACACATCAACTCTACCCAAGTGAATGGAAAGTTGAGGAGCAACTTTAACCTACAATATGTGTATGGTGTTATAGTGTTTGTATAGTTCCTTTTTCACTGATATCCATATTAAACTAGAGGCATGAAATAGTCATCCTCGTTGTTATTGAATTGTGTTCCTTGAACTAGAGCAGACCACATAAGATATATGTAAGCTCAATGTCACATATTGACTCACATGTGTATCGAAATACTTTTCTCAATCTCGCTACTCAAGAGACCTTGGATATCATGCACCTCTCTGAGGGACATATCCCATCTCCATCACTCATAGTTATTCCCCATCTGTCAAAGTCACCCAATCATCATTGTTATAACAACCCATGTTTCATGACTGCATTTGATGATGTCAAAGTGTACCCAATGAAATGTGATGAGTGTTGTTATTTCAGGTCTAAGAACCACAACCACCACCATCACTATGAGAGATGACTATGACTTCCATGTGTCAGTCTCACGGTTGCTGTATCTGATACACTGTTCCATAACATGTATCTGTATGTTTGGTTTGATATAGCCATATAATGACTCATAAGATTGTGTTATTTACCAACCCACACTCTGATCTTATGTGTTATTGTTGTCTATAAACCTTCCACAATAACAACCGGTCAGGGACATCATGAGAATATGTATATGTACTCTTAACATCTGTATGAGCTCGTTCTGACAAGGCTAAAACTTGAAGACATATGTCATTGGGTAATATTATTCTCTAGACATTTACAGTTTTCCATCATTATCTCATAACTGAATGAAACATAATAAATTGGAAACTTTTATTTTATTATTGATCATCCAATCATGTATTTAATGTCGCATCCCAATCATCATATGATTGGCTCTCTAGGCATACATACTAACAATATAAACTACCTTTGCTAAACAATAGATGTCTACTGCCTTGTTTTTGATAGTCGGGTCCATATACTGTATCACATACTATTCATGTGCCCAATTATTATCTTGTATAGGGCACTATAAATTTATGGTAATGCAAAAGGTTAATGAATAAAAGTAAGGATAGTTGGCATATATATGCATTGGAGTCAAAAAACCACCTCAACATTCTACCAATTAGATGATTCCTTTTGTCTCTAACCTTTCCTCTACCTTTTTGAACGCATTATAACCCTATATGTTGAAGTAGTACATTTAATTAAATTAGTAAATAGTCATGTAATGATATAGACATTAGTATATGTTGACGGATAAAAAAAATTACTTATGATACTAATGCCATTTTCATTACGTATCCCCCACTCCCTATTTTGTCACCTGAAGGATCTAATTAGTACACAGATAGAATCTTGGGGACAATTACCAACAACTCCCAACACTTATTCCTGAGTGAAAAAAAGAGAAGAAAAAAACTAAAATTCTACAATGAAACATAATTCATAAGTCAATATTATCAACAAAGTGCCCAAAACTTACTTAACATTGAAAGAAGTTGTATTCACACTCTTTCCTGCAATACCAAAATACGTAATTGTGTGGTGGGTCTCTATCTACACAACTAAAAAATGATAGAATTATAAATAACATAGTGGTTAGTGTGAACTATTCATAACTTATATAAGGAGTTGCATAACATATATGTATGCATTAATATATAAGAAAACAAATCAACATATATTTTCACATATATAAAATGAGGTATATACCCATAAGAACTCACCATGTCCAACATTCTATCATGGTTGTATCCAACCAATCATAAGTAAACAAATCCACAACATCTGTCAAGAATACATTAGTATCATGATATTGACCTACAATGTTCTGTTGGATGTGGACCATCATAGTCGAACCTTCTTATAAATTGTGTAACCATAGTTCCAATTCACTATATTTAGGACGTAATTATTTGATAGTAATTTGCAATTCCAAACATGTAATTAAGGAAAAAATGAGGGAGGAACTATAGAGGGATACTTAGGCACTACGATCAACATATATTCTCATATCAATTACCAAATATATACAGAATTAGAAAAGAATCATAAATACAAATGCAATGTAAATTTATCATACATGCTCATAGAAATCTCTTGCTTTGGGCCACACTGCCACACCGCCCTCTACATCTCTTGTCATTTCGTGATCAGGGTGGAATATGATAGTGGTTTATGTCTCCAAGTTTGGTATACAAGCCTGATACTCACACAAACCACATTGTTGGGCAATCAAGCACCATGGATCATGTCATGTGGAAGAGGTGGGAAAGTCACACCCGGTGCAATGATGTCGAAACTAGGTTCTAATATTGCAAGACAACATGACCTAAACACATATAATTCTACATATAGTGTTATATATACCTAAATACGCCATATTATAAATTCACCTGAAAGAATATTATGTCACAAAAAAAATTACACCATGTGTGCCTGGAGGGTCCATGAGATTACGCCCAACCATCTCTATCTATGGAGTTTCCACCTTGTAACAAGACCGATGTGGCTGAGGTACCGTCTAAGGAGGTTGAGACTGAGATCCTGAAATTGTCTCATTGCTCCTATATTCCCTTTGCAATCATGCCATGTACCTACTCTTGTGACAATCCACCATTGTTGTCATACTTGCATTTTTTTCCTCTTATGTGACAAAGACGATCTTGTACCAACACCAGCCCCAGTTGCCCTAACATTGTAGGATGCTCTAGAGTACCTAGAGAAACTATCAGCTCATCCATTAGGCACTCAAGGACAAACTTTCCTACTTTTTTTTTCTCATCAACTTATGCTAATCATCACCATTAGTAATTGGTCATCAAAACACAACAATCAAGGTCCAAAATGAAGATGCACTTTGAGAGTTGAATTTTACCATTTTTACAACCACTTAACTTGTTGTAGGGTTGGATATTTCTCTAGAGTGGCTTGTCTTGGCATCTATCCACACCTCATGTGATATATAGTGAAGGATTAGTAGAAAATTAAGAAGACTAAGGAGTAGGCTACTTATAAGAATACACTTGTATCCCATTTTGTGACGTTTAGCATAGACACATGGACCCAACTTGTGGTCATGCACATTCTTTGCATGTGTTTCTTTTTAGCAACATGTAAATCCTAGTAATACCAAAACATATGTTAATCTCATAATATATTGAATTTGTATAATTAACCATAAGAATGTATTTTAGGGGAGGCCTAATACCTTGAATTCATTAGTTTGTCTTAAAGAAACAAATGCTTCACTCACATTCTTATCAAGATAGTTTCATTACTCAGTGAAGTTCTTCTTCTTGTATCTCATTCTGTATTCTCTTGTCATATTTGTCCTATAATTCCTCAATATCCTTCCACAGCAGTGCAACACATTTTTACAATGTAGTCTTTCATCAAGGTCAAGGATGCTCTACAAAAGTTCATATACTTAATGACATATTTTTAAAAATTGAGTTCTAAATAACTTCATAAGACAAAATGTCTCACTGCTATGTGTTGACCTAGAGGTCATACATTGTCCATATTTTGATAATGACTCAACCATTCCATTCATATGTATCTAATATATGTATTTAAGATTGATCTTAGGTTTTAGGTACAAGAAAAGAATCAATTTACACATGCCCTAGCTTATCAAAGTTCAAGTCAAAAGCAATGCAAGTAAGCCAATAAGGAAATCCATCCCAACGACCTTAGAAGAATCTTGTAATCACTTGTATTGATGATATGACTTGTAACTAAGATGAGAAAAATATGTGGGACACTTATTACCAAGTTTTAATCACTTTTTAGTAACTTTAGAAAATTGATCACAAATTGTTGATCGGTCGAGTTACAATCTCGACCGATCCCTTAGATCAATTTTCTAGAGAGTGCATCGGTCGAGTTGTGCATTCACAGAACTCGATCGATCGGGTTACTGACCAAATGCGATTTTAATTGATTGGTTGAGTTTCCCAGGACAAACTCAACCGATAGTTTGAAAATTGGGTTTGTCTTTTAGCCAATCGATCGAGTTACCTTTATTGAATCTCGACCAAATGTACTGTATGAAAATTGCAGAAAAAGTGATTCTGACCATTGGTGACTTGTTTGGATGAAAATAGATCTGGTGCCTTGTGCAAAAACAACTATATTTTGGCCCTAAGTGTTACCCAACTCAAGGGAGCACCCCCATCTATTAATAATAGGACCACTAGGAGTTCATTGCAAGGTTGTTCATTCACTACATTCAAGATCCTTGTTGTAGTTGAGTGTGCTGCCACACCTTGAGCCCCTTTCTCTCTCTAGTTTACACTTCATTTCATGATTTGGGAGTGAGTTAGGATTATTGTAAGAGATCTCCACCTTTGTGCATGTAAAGCTCTCAATTTTCCACTACTTCCCTATCCCCCTTCTATCATGAAGAAAAGTTGAAGCAAGCTCCATCGAGTGAAGAAGGAGATGTAGCTGGTCCTCTTCAAGGTTGATGAAGAGGAGGTGATCTTCTCCATGTGAAGGAGAAGGAAAAGGCAGAAGATCCAAGAGGAGAAGAAAAGTCCTTCAAGGCTGAAGACTTGAGCTTGAAAGGGTAAGACCTAGGTGAAGGCTGAAGATTCAAGCTAAGTGGGTACGTTCCTTGTTAAGGTGGAGATCTCCTTGTGGTTGGATGGTTAAGTCCTGTGGTGGTCTTTTGTTGTAAATCTCTATGTTGATATAATAGAGAAAGAACTTGCAAAGTCCTAGAGGTTGACCTCTCTAGGTAGTGGACTGACTCACTTCTAGTTTGAAGTGTGGAACCACTCTACATCCCTTTGTCAAGTGATTGCTATCAGTCTCTCTCATCATTTCTATGCTTGTTAGATAGGACTTCAAATTTCCATTAAGCTATTGCTTCCAATTAATATAATTTGAAGGTCTAATCTGTTTTGTAAAAAATTTGTAGCTCTATTCACCCCCCTCTAGAGCCCTTAGATCCAACAAGTGGCGTCAGAGCAAAGGATCTTCTCCAACAATCTCCCATGAGATGAGAAGATGGATGACAACCTATTGGTGCACTCAACCTAGAGGGAGGGTTCTCCATGTGTCTTCCATTCTTTGATGGCACCAACTTCCTCTATTAGAAGAGAAGGATGAAATTCTACATTCAAGGGATGAACTTTGATATGTGGAAGGTGATGGTTACACCTTACAAAGAGTCAACCGGTGTTGTTGCAACATGGAGTGAAGCTTCTCTCAAGGAAACTCAACTCAATGCAAAGGTCAATAGCATCCTCTATGCAGCCCTCACTCCCACGGAGTTCAACTGGATCTCATCATGGGACACCACCTGTGAGATTTGGGATATCCTGTGCATCGCATATGAAGGCATAAAGCAAGTCAAGGAGGCAAAGATCTACATGTTGGGTAGCCTCCTAGAGAACTTCAAGATGGGAAAGAAAGAAGACATTGCAGAGATGTATTCAAGGTTGAATGTCATCATCAATGGGCTGGCTGCTTTGGGCACTCCTTTGAAAAGGGACACCATCAACTCTAAGATCTTGAGAACTCTTCCAAAGAGATGGGAGTCAAAGGTCACCTCCATTGAAGAAGTGAGTAGCCTTGGTGACATCCTAACTGAAGAACGCATTGGCAATCTTCAAGCCCATGAGCCTAGACTTGACAAGCAAGAAGAAGAAGCCAAGCAAGAAGAGAAGGAAGCCAAGAAGATTAAAGATAGTGCTTTCAAAGCATAAGTGGAGGCTTTCATCCTTCAACAACAACTTTCTTTCCAGACTTCCTCTCCCTCCTCCAGCGAAGATGAAGTCCCTAGTGAGCATGAAGCCAACTACACCAAGGGCAAGCACTTCAAGGGAAATCAAGCCTCCTCCTCATCTACTCTGAGATGCTACAAGTGTGGTCAAAAGGGGCACTACAAGAGTGAATTCTGAAAGTCAAGAAAGTATCACCACAAGAGCAGCTCAAGGAAAGATCAGGATCACAAGAAGGAGAGAAAGCACAAGAGGAAGGATAAGAATGAAAAGAGACACAAGAATAAAGCCAATCCAGCTTGGGAAGCTTCATCTTCAAGCATCTCAAGCTCCGAAGAAGATGGAGAATGACACCTTGCTCTCATGGCCTCTACAAGTGAAGGCATTAAGTTTTCATGAATTGTCTAAAGAATCTATTATTGACATGCTTGTTACTACCCGTTCTTCTTTTGCTAAATGTAAATCTAAAAGAAAATGGTTAGGAAAAATCATTGATGATCTTTATGCTAAGCTTGAAATTTTGGAATTGAATGAGAAAAGCAACCTTGAGAGTATTGATAATTTTTAAGGGCAATAACTTGATCTTGAGCTCCACTACAATGGGGTTGAAGTTGAGAATGGTATCTACCTTGAGAACATTGAAAATCTTAAGAAAGAGAACCAAAATTGCCTAAAAGAACTTGAATTGCTTAAAACTAAAAATGTTGAATTTATGTTGCTTATTTATGCTCATAGAGAAGAGAGAGATGTTTATCTCAAAGAGATTCAAATGCTAAAATCTGAAAATTCTAGGTTTCTTAGTCAAGTAAATGATCTATCTTCTAGACCTTTGTTGCCTAATGTTAATGTTGCTGCCATTTCTCTTGAAAAGGATTCATATCTTACTAAAGCTTTATGTCTTGAGGCTAATCTTGTACATGATAGGGATTACATATCTACTTTATCTTCTACTATTATTTCATTGAATGATGATAACCATAGATTAAGAGCATCCCTGCAGAATTCCTCAAATGGAAGAACTCCCTAAATGAAATCCTTGATCATTGTACCCAACAAAGGGGTACTTGTAGTTTGGGATTTGTAGAGGAAGCCTCAAAGAGCAAGAATAAGGCCAAAGGTAATAAAAAGAGCAAGGTGATCTCTTTCTTTGTAGGATAATCTTCGGGCACTAAGAATCCTATGGTTTGTTCTTATTGCAAATGCGATGATCATTATTCCACTTATTGTCCTTACAAGCCTAAGGGGACAAACCTAAAGATGAAATGGGTCCCCAAGCTAACTCTGGATCCCAAGGTTTGAGTTGGGAACCGACATTATCCTTTCTTATAGGGAAAAGATAGATGGATTATTGATAGTGGCTGCATAAAGCACATGACTGGTGATGTAAGCCATTTCAACAATTTCACAAAGAAGAAAGGAGGATTCATCACCTTTGGAGACAACAAGAAAGGCAAAGTCAAAGGTGAGGGTGATGTAGGTGAATCCTTATGCATCAAGAATGTTCTTTTTGTGGATGGCTAAATCAAAATTTAATAAGTGTTAGTAAACTTTGTGATAGTGGTTACCTTTTTCTATTTACTGCTTTTGAATGCTTGATACTAGACTCCCTCACCTACCAAGTAATATATAAGGGAACTAGAAGTGGTAATCTTTATGTTATTGTTCTTAACTCTATTAAGCCTATGCTTGGTAGATGCCTTGTAGCCAATTCTAATGATATTTCTCTTTGGCACCGCCGGCTTGGTCATGTAAATGTGCATCAATTAAAGAAGTTGAGCAAAAAGGACTTAGTCAAGGGACTTCCAAAATTGGATTTTGAAAAGGATGAGGAATGCCAACCTTATACACAAGGAAAGAAAACCAAGTCCTCCTTCAAATACAAAGGAGTCCTTAGCACTAAGAGAGATCTTGAGCTGCTTCATATTGATCTATTTGGACCAATGAGGACACAATCGCTTCATGGTTCCAAGTATTTCCTTGTTATGATCAATGATTTCTCTAGATATACTTGGACCTTCTTTCTCATTTCAAAGAGTGATATGCTTGATGTTTTCTCTAGTTTTTGCAAATGAGTTGAGAATGAAGCTTCTTGTCGGATTGTTTCCATCCGTAGTGACCATGGGGGAGAATTTGAAAATGACCTTTTTGAGCATTTTTTCCTAGAATCGGGTTATGCACACAACTTTTCTTCACCTCGAACACCTCAACAAAATGGGGTTGTAGAGAGGAAGAATAGGTCTCTACAGGAGATGGCTAGGACCATGCTTCTTGAGTTTGATACTCCTAAGATGTTTTGGGCTGAAGCTGTTAGTACTTCTTGTTATGTGCAAAACTGTGTTTTCACTCATCCTTCGTTTAAGAAACCCCCCTATGAACTATGGCATGGTTGGAAGCCTTCTATCAAGTATTTCCATGTTTTCGGATGTCCTTGTTTTGTTTTGAATACAAAAGATTCTCTCGAAAAGTTTGATATGAAATTGTATAAAGCTTTCTTTCTTGGCTATATCACTACTAGCAAGGCATATAAAGTTTATAATGTTGATCTTGCTAAGGTAGAAGAATCTATTAATGTAAAGTTTATTGAGACTAACCCCTCTATTCCCAAAGATATTGGATTAAATGATGATGTTGTAGATGAAGTAATTCCTATTCTTAAAGAACTAACATCACCTAAAAGGGAAAAGAGGTGGTTGCTCAAGAATAAAACAAAGATGATGAAAAGAAGGATCCAACTCCCCGGTTTCAAAAAATCATCCTAAGGAGCTTATTTTAGGTGATCCATTTGAAATATTGAAGACACGGGCTGCATATAACAAAGAACAAGCCAACAACACCTTCATCTCACAACTGGAGCCTAAAGATGTCAAGGAAGCTCTTGGGGATGAAGAATGGATCCTAGCTATGCAAGAGGAGCTGGAGCAATTTGAGAAGAACAAAGTTTGGACCCTTGTGCCAAGACCAAGTGATAGAAAGATCATTGGCACCAAATGGGACTACTGCAACAAGCTAGATGAAAGAAGCAAAGTGGTAAGAAACAAAGCAAGGTTAGTGGTTCAAGGCTACAATCAATAGGAAGGTATTGACTTCGATGAAACTTATGCACCTATATCTAGACTTGAGTCCATTCGTATGTTGCTTACTTTTTCTAGTCATAAAAACTTTCTTTTGTATCAAATGGATGTTAAAAGTGTGTTTTTGAATGGTACAATTGAGGAGGAAGTGTATGTTGCACAACCTCCAGGCTTTGAACATGATAATCTACCTAACCATGTTTATTTGTTGCCAAAAGCTCTCTATGGACTTAACAAGCAACAAGGGCTTGGTATGAGAAATTAAAGAACTTTTTGTTAGATCATGGTTATATCATGGGCAAAGTGGATTCTACCTTGTTTCTAAAGCACACTTCTAACAATTATCTTATCATTCAAAAATATGTTGATGATATCATTTTTGACAGAACTAACCTTGATCTCTGCAAAGCATTTAGTGATCTTATGCAAAGTGAATTTGAGATGAGTATGATGGGTGAGCTCACATTCTTCCTCAGCTTTCAAATCAAACAAACAAAAGATGGGAACTTCATCAACCAAGGCAAGTACACTAGTGAACTACTTAAGCACTTTGGTATGCAGAATACCAAGTCGATGGACACACCCATGTCAAACACCGCCAAACTTGATAAAGATGAAGAAGGTGAAAAGGTAGATGAGAAGCTCTATGGAGATATGATAGGTTTACTTTACTTAACTGCCTCTAGACCTAACATAATGTTTACTGTTGGCTTGTGTGCTAGATTTCAATCAAATCCTAAGAAATCTCATCTTATAGATGTTAAGAGGATTCTAAGATGCTTAGACAAAACTCAAAACTTTGGACTATGGTATCCCAAGTCAAGGGACTTTACTCTTACTACCTATAGTAATGTTGATTATGCAGGCTACTTGATTGCTAGAAAGTGTACAAGTGGCACTTATTTCCTCCTAGGACCATGCTTGATGTCTTAGTTCTCCAAGAGACAGAGCATTGTGGCATTATCAACCACTGAGGCTGAGTACATTGCAGCTGGGATTTGTTGTGCCCAGGTCCTATGGATGAAGCAAATGATCCAAGACATTAACATTCATTTTGATGCTTCTCCTATCTATTGTGATAATACTAGTGCAATTAACTTGTCTTACAATCCTATACTGCATAGTAGAGCTAAACATATAGAGGTTCTTCATCACTTTCTTCATGATCACATTGCCAAGAAGGATATTTATATCACACATGTGGACATGGAAAATCAATTGGCAGACATTTTCACTAAACCTCTAGCTAGAGAACAATTTAATTTATTAGATCAAAATTTATTATAATTGCTTTGGATGAATCTGATATGCCTTCTAGCTAGTAGTCATCAATCCTATATATTTTTTCATCTATATTAATCAATCTTCGAATGCTAATATGCTTAAAATTAGTTTTGCATGTTCATATTGTCTTGTTTTTCTCTTGTTTTGGGTATTTTTTGTAAATGCTTATTTTATCGCAAAATAGTACCCAATGATGTGATATGTGCCTAAGTATGTTTAATATACATAATGGACTTGAAAAATAAATTTAATGAGCATTTAAATGGTTAGAAACTATATTTGATGGTTTTAGGTCAGGTTGCCATCGGTCGAGTTTCCCCCAGGACAAACTCGACCGATCCCTAGCCAAGAGCTTTTTAAAATCGACCAATCGGTCGAGTTTCAGACTCACAGAACTCGACCGATCAGTGGGCTGAAGCCAACTTAAGTTGGATTCGGCCGACTATTCTCCCTCTCAACTAGAGAATAGTCGACTGATTCCTCCTCTTCTAGCCCTAAGATCTCAACCCTAGACCTTACCTTCCCTTACTAGCCCTAATCCGACCTAGATAGACCGTCCTAGACCTTCCCCCTTTCACTATCTTGGTGTGAACGATTTTGGTGGTTTGTTTTGTGTGTTTGCTCTCTTTTTCTCCTTATTTGCACCTCCATGACTTCTCATAGAAGAAAGAAACCCACCCCTAGCAATGAAACATCCTCTTCTTCATCCTCTTGCTTGATTCTCTTCTATGAGACCCTCTTTGTCTCAATAGAGGCTATAAATAGGTATAAGGACCTTCTTCTTAGGAGTCCTTTTCCTTTTTGAGCCCTTTTTTATCCTAGCCCTAGGAGTCAAGCTATCATCGATTAGGTTGTGAGGTTGCTATCCGTTCATCACCTATCCACCCTGGTTGTAGAGCATGATTGCTTTCATAATTCCATGTCTAGCACAAAAGCAATTCTTGAATTCTATGCAAATTTGCATTGGAATTACGACTCCCTTGTACCCCCTCTGGATACTCAAGTAATCCTTACTTCCATGATCACTGGGAAGAAATTCCAAATCTCCGAGGATATCCTAAATGTTTTCTTTTCAGGAGCCGATGATAATGACACCTGGCGTAAGGATTATGGTAAGTATTTTGACCTTTTAGACCATGAAGGTTTCTACAAGCAGAATGAGATCACTCTTACTAATATCCATCGCTATCTGAAGAAACATGATGTTCCCTATAAGAAGAAGAGCACCCAACCCTCCTCCTCCCTAGATCTCAAGAAGCGTATCTTAGGCCTAGTGGTCAAGTGCAACATCCACCCAAAGAAAAATCAAACGAAAATTGCAGAGAACACTGCGGTGATAATGTATTGCATTCTAGAGAATGTCAGAGTCAAGTGGTCTAGATATATCCTCCATCACATGACTTGTTTTGATTCTGGAAAGAACACCCATGGCACCCATCCTCCATATCCAGCCCTGATATGTGGTCTTTTTCAGTTTGCCACTGAGAAATCACTCTTCTCTGACTTCCACTATAGACCTTCCAGGAAGGGAGTGTGTCTCAGTGAGACCACCATTTAGAAATCTATGCATATCCTTTCCTCCACCACATCCGGTGTCTCACCCTTTGCCTCTGCCTCAACTGCACCTACGTCTAACTCCACCTGAGCGCCTCCACCCCCTCAGCCCTCCTGGCCTAGATGTCCCTCATTCTGTGTGTCCAATGAAACCCTCATGGGTTACATGATGCACCAATAGGCAGACAACCTCCAGGTCTAGGAGCATATGCATCGGGATTTATGTTCAATCATGTCTATCATGAACTTATCATGTGCACACCCATACCCCACCTACCAGCCATACCCCTGTAGTGATTATGCATCCTATGCATATAATCACTTCTACCCCACACCCGAGCCTTCCGCTACTGCTCCCACATCCTTTGTTGTTGGTGGTCCTACTCCTATCTTCCTACCATTACCTGCTGGCCCCTTGGCCACTATGCTTGCTAGTCTGGGTGATTCTGCTCCCTCCTTCCCTCAATCCAATGAGCTTTATGCTCTTAGTATGAATTGGGATGAGCAGAATGCTCATTGGCCTGATCGTGGCTTCGATCCTTCTGTAGGCTAGGAGATGGCTGACCAGGTTGATGCTGAGCTTTTTGATGCTGATGAGGATGCTAGTGATGACGAGGATGATGATGATGGTTCTGATGGTTTCACTGGTGACTCCAGTGATGAAGGCATTGTTTCTGCACCTTCAGACGGAGACGATGACTACAAGCCTAATGATGATGATGATGATGTTGTGGATGATGTAGATATAGATGACCTAGATGTCTAGATGGTTCTTAGTTTTTAGTCTAGTTTGCTGATCATATATATCTTTCTAGGCTATTTTGTATTAGAAACATCTGGGCACATGATCTCAGATGTACAATTTATCTTTAGTTTTCATCGATTATTGCTTGTAGTTGTTTTTCTGAGAACATGCTTCTGAGTTGTAATCTATGTTTTGTGCACTCTTTCTCTTTGGTCGTGTATATATTATGAGTTGGTGCCATATTTCACCATATTTTGATTATGACCTAGCTTGTGTGTTTCTCTCGTCTTTGTTTGATATATGTTATGTGATTGCATGTTAAATATCTTCTTGGTTGTGCTTGGAGAAGACTATTTGCATGCTCTTCTACCCCCCTTACTTTTTGATAATGTCAAAAGGGG
This sequence comes from Alisma plantago-aquatica, assembly GCA_963693085.1. Taxonomy (NCBI): domain Eukaryota; kingdom Viridiplantae; phylum Streptophyta; class Magnoliopsida; order Alismatales; family Alismataceae; genus Alisma; species Alisma plantago-aquatica. The sequence continues at coordinate 118,505,875 of OY856411.1, forward strand.
GAGATAAATTCAATGTATTGAAACTCAATCATATTGCTATTATTGCTTAAGTGATCCTTTTCATGTTCTTTATATGCTCTATCATGTGACTTGTGAAGGGATCATATAGTACATGCATGTTATATTGTTTTGTGTAGAAAGAGAAGCTATGCAGGTTAAAGTAAACATAGATTGAGGGGAAGAAATTCACATTGGTCAAATCTACAATACCCCTAATTCACAAGGCAAAGGTATACCTTCAATATTCCTTTCAATATGTTTGAGGAATGGTTTGTCATTATCAAAAAGGGGGAGAGCATTGACCTAGAGGTTATACATTGTCCATATTTTGATAATGACTCAACCATTCATTCATATGTATCTAATATGTGTATTCAAGATTGATCTCAGGTTTTAGGTACAAGAAAAGAATCAATTTATACAAGCCCTAGCTGGTCAAAGTTCAAGTCAAAAGCAATGCAAGTAAGCTAATAAGGAAATCCATCCAAATGACCTTAGAAGAATCTTGTAATCACTTGTATGGATGATATGACTTGCAACTAAGATGAGAAAAATATGTGGGACACTTAGTACCAAGTTTTAATTACTTTTTAATAACTTCAGAAAAATTGATCACAGACTACTGATCGGTCGAGTTACAATCTCGACCGATCCCTTGGATCAATTTTCTAGAAAGTGCATCAGTTGAGTTGTGCATTAATAAAATGTGACTGATCAAGTTACTGACCAAATGTGATTTTAACTGATCGGTTGAGTTTCCCAGGACAAACTTGATCGATAGCTTGAAAACCGGGTTTGTCTTTTAGCTGATCATTTGAGTTACCTTTATTGAATCTCGACTGAATGTACTGTATGGAAATTATAGAAAAACTGATTCTAACCATTGGTGACTTGTTTGGACAAAAATAGATCCATTGCCTTCTGCAAAAATGGCTATATTTTGGCCCTAAGTGTTACCCAACTCAAGGGAGCACCCCCATCTATTAATAATAGGACCACTAGGAGTTCATTGCAAGGTTGCTCGTTCACTACATTCAAGGTCCTTGGTATAGTTGAGTGTGTTTCCACCCCTTGATCCCCTTTCTCTCTCTAGTTTACACTTCATTTCATGATTTGAGAGTGAACTAGGATTATTTTAAGAGAGCTCCACATTTGTGCATGTAAAGCTCTCAATTTTCCACTACTTCCCTATCCCCCTTCTTTCATGAAGAAAAGCTGTATCAAGTTCCATCGAGTGAAGAAGGAGATGTACCTGGTCCTCTTCAAGGTTGATGAAGAGGAGGTGATCTTCTCCAGGTGAAGGAGAAGGCAAAGGTGGAAGATCCAAGAGGAGAAGAAAAGTCCTTCAAGGCTGAAGACTTGAGCTTGAATGGGTAAGACCTAGGTGAAGGCTGAAGATTCAACCTAAGCGGGTACGTTCCTTATTAAGGTGGAGATCTCCTTGGGGTTGTATGGGTAAGTCATTTGGTGGTCTTTTTCTGTAGATCTCTGTGGTGATATAATAGAGAAAGCACTTGCAAAGTCCTAGAGGGTGACCTCTATAGGTAGTGCACTGACTCACTTCTAGTTTGAAGTGTGGAACCACTCTACATCCCTTTGTCAAGTGCTTGCTATCAATCTCTCTTATCCTTGCTATGCTTGTTAGATAGGACTTCAAATTTCCATTAATCTATTTCTTCCAATTAATATAATTTGAAGGTCTAATCTATTTTGTGAGAAATTTTGTAACTCTATTCACCCCCCTCTAGAGCCCTTAGATCCAACACTATGTCCTTCCATATAAAGTCTTTAATTGAAGCAAGAACATTATGCCAAGATTTTATTATTGTATCCATTTTGGTATGAGTAATAACCCCTAAATATTTCCTAAAAGAATTGTGATTCTTTCTGACAGGATTACCTATTTCATCAAAGTCAATGCCCAAATTCTATTATTATATCCATTTTGGTACGAGTAATAACCCCTAATATTTCCTCTTTGGGGTACTAAATTGTTCATCAAAGTGATGCTTCTTTTACGCACATGATCACGTTGCTCCTCATCAGACCAACCAAGATCCCAAGGGTGCATATCCTTAGACTGCTCATCCATGTATTGTCAAGAAACACATATAAGTGATAAAAATGAAACTTATAAAACTGTAATAGAGAATGTAAAATGCACATCTATGTAATAAAACAATACAACTTACATACTCATCCTCAATGTGCAGAATGGCACAGTGTTCATTCCAATGGTGCTCATCCTCACAGCTAGACGGCATCCAAAACACAGTTAAAGAACAAAATATTGGTGATAAATAATGTAAAATGCACATGTACCATGTGAAACATGTATAACTATGATAAAAAAAATGTAAAATGCACATCTAAAATATAAAGAGTAAAATGTGCACCTCTAGTATTGGTTGGATCATTGATCAATTCAAATTCCTCGTGTGATCTCCATGTGTATATTCGTCACAATTAGCTTCAACATTTACACTTGGAAAGCCAATTTAGAATGGATCCGAGTCATCATACTTATCATACATTTCCCGTGAAGAATGAAAGATCATTTTTCATTTGCAAGATCATCGGTATAGAATACTTACTTCTACTAAGATTCCATTATGAATGGTTCACCCTTCTCGCTAATTATTCTAAAATTCAGTAATGTGAAATCTAATTCAACCACTACAACTCCTTTGTTGTTATCAACCCAATTACACCTAAAATGAGAACTCTAAAATATATGTAGTCAAACTCTCATATGTCTTTCATGACACTATAATAAGCCATTTTAGCTTCACATGGACCCATATCATTTTCACTAGAAACATACAATGAAGAAGCTTGAAGGGTGACCCCACTATTTTGAACGAAAACTTTATCATCCTTACATTTTGTGTAATATGAAAATCTATTTATGTCAGATCCTTTGTAAGACATAACATTCATTTTTGGTTTAAAAGTGAGCCAATAAATATTTTCAACAACATTATTTGGTATTTGAGATAGTTCGTGGAAGACTATATCTTCAAGCCACCTAATAAATTTCCTATTATGCTATCTAGCAAGCCACATTGAACTAGTTGGATGATATTTTGTCTTAATAAAATTGGTTTATCCGGTGATATAGATATCCACTTCGTAGATGTTTTGTAGGACATACAAGTGTGCTTATTCTGACATCTCATGACTAATTACTTTCACTACAGCTCTCAAAGTCCCTTTTCTTGAATAAGCATCAATATTCTTTTCATTGTAAGGAGCTTCAGTACAACTCAAAAAGCCATTGCAAAAGTCCATAAGCTCCTTAGCTACATAACCCTAAACAATACTACCTTCAAGACTATAATGAACATCACCTATAAAAATACTAATGTACCATTCAAAAGGATACATCAAATGCAAGAAAACCAAACCCAACACTTGCACTTCCATGATAAAGGTTTAGGGGCATTGACAAAGTCTTTTACACTTTGATAAACATCCTCCCATGATAAAAATTTTGGGTCATTTTGTTCCTCAGTTAAGCCATTGAATGTTTTGTGCAACCTTCAATATGGATGTACTTTTGGAAGAAAACTCTGATGACCAAGATGTACATTCTAGTCGTCATGTTTTAATAGTATTGAATCAGTGTTCTCCTCCATATACGACATGCTTTGGAACATTTATGTTGTATCCAAACAGATTCCCATATACTTATTTTTAGGGAAGCAGAAGGAGATTTTATTCAGCGCCCTCCTTGTGTAGGGATAAACTAATGGTTATATACAATGCCTACTAAGAAAGAAAATTTAGTAGCACTTCTACCATTACAAAGAGGAAGGAGAAGAGGTTTACCCCCAGGGTCGAGGGGAGGGCCCATATACATATGGCCATCATGGTAGTTTTTGAGGTGGTGTTTTGTAAGAGAGTCGGCTAAGCCAATGCTCTCTCTACGAGTCTTGATAACCTGTAGGTTTTTGAGTTTGTCTAGCTCCTTCGTAATGAGATTTATCTAGCGGAGAAAGACTGGGAAATTAGTAGTAGGTCCTTCAATGGATGCAGAAGAGTTAGCACTATCAGTTGTGATGGTGATTGGAACATGATGATTGACATTGGAGGTCTGTAGGGAAAGAAGAATTGCACATAGATCAGCTACACTCATCGACTTAACTCATATAGTACTTACTGCTCTTCCGTCCCATTTTCCATTTCTATCAATAGAGACGGCCACTATGGATACACTATCTCCATGAATAGCAACATCTACCATGATTAGCCTTTGTCGTCTCAGTTCTTCAGACTAGTCGAGGTACTTATTGGTTGTTCACATCAACATGGTCCTTCTTAGTCCAGCTGTTAGTAATTGCATTGCATAGGGTGTTGATTTAGACCATTTTTATCTCAACACCAACATTGATATTTTCAAACATAGTTGAGTTCCTAGATCTCCAGATGACCCAACAGGTAGTTAAAAATCGTACCTTATATGTGTCACTACCTTTCAAGTTCTTCATAAGCCAGGCCTAACAACTAGTCTCGTTCTGAATACCATAGGTCATTGCATGATTTAACTTAAGCCACACCTCCATAGAATATGGACATTTCCAAAATGTGTGTAAGGTGTTTTCTTCTTCAGTTTCACATCTGGGCAGATGCCATTGTCGATCAAAGTGCATTGCTTCCTTCTAAATTGGTCATGATGTCCTCATGGTCTATCAGCCACATGAAGACTCTAATTTTACTAGGTGTCTATAGGAGATAGATTAAAGACCAAACACCATTTACAGATGCAAGGTTGTCCTTGTGAATAATATTACAAGTGGAACTCGTGGTATATTTACCCCTCACATCATGATTCTAGGTCCAGCTATCCTCACCATTGGTATCCATGGGTACAGGAAGATTAGCAATCATGTTTGGACATTCCTTAGGTTAGTAGGCATTTTGAAACTCTACATCCCAGGATCCATTCAAATTCATGAGACTGGACACCCTCAAGTCTCAAATACTCTCTTTGACAGGTCGCAAGCTGTTGTTGCTCAGATCATAAAAACATGGCACCCAACTGTCTGTCCATCCATCGTATCATCGCCTTTTTTGATGGTTTTGATACATTTTGACCTCACGAAGTCCATCCCTGAGTACAGAGATCTCCAAAAAGGAGTTGTATGACTACCTTTCGAGTCGTTCAAACCTCTATATTTTTACTTCAGACCCTCCCTCAAAAGAGATGTTTTGTTATTCATAAACTTCCATGAATTTTTTCACTAGAGTTCTTTATTCCAATCAAACATAGACTTAATGGCCAAACCTCCATTCTCTAAACTGGTGATGACTTTTTGTCATGAAACTAGTGATATAGGATGTGTCTTATGACAACCCCCATAAATAAACTTGTTTATAATTTTGTCTAGTTTTGTACAAACCAAACTAGGAATTTTAGTTGTTTGCATCACATAGGTAGGTAGAGATGCTAGAATGGTTTTTGGATGACAAACCCATTCTGGTAAGGATAGAGTTTTGGATGCCCACCTGTTGATCCTTGTATCCTTGCTTCTTTCTAGATATGAGTAGATCATCTTGTTGACTCTTTGGTGTAGAATAGGTACCCCTAGGTACTTTCCTAGGTTAGTGGTCTTAGGGATGTCTCTGGATGAGCATATAGAGGCTCTAGTAGTGCGATCAACAGAAGTTGAGAAGAAGATCCATGACTTATCAATTGAAATTTGTTGCCCAAAAGAAGCCTCAAAAGATTTAAAACATCAGTTAATAATTGCTATTTATTCCATTGATGCCTTTGCAAAATTACAATATCATATACGACGTTGATGTGTGAGTTGTAGGGCCCTTTCTGAGAGAGCTTAATTGTCTTCCATTTGTTGTCGTCAATGCTTTGGTCGATTAATTGTGTTAGTCACTCCATACACAACATAAATAGATAGGGAGATAGGAAGTCCCCCTACCTCAAGCCCTTGGATGTTTTGAAAGTTGGGACAGACTCTCCATTAAAAATGATTTTGGTGTTACTTATTGATAAGTAATTCATAATGTAATTTTTGATTTTGGTATGCCAGGACATTTTGTTTAGTGTATTTTCAATGAAGGCCTAGGACATGCGATCATAGGCTTTAGGAAGATTATCCTTAATAGCCATCTGTGGACTGCACGAGCATCTTCTCATGTTATGAATAATGTCCTGGACCAGAACAATATTGTCCGATATATATATATATATATATATATATATATATATATATATATATACCTGGGATGAAGTTTGTTTGCATAGGTGACACCCACTATGGAATGCATTTCTTGACTCTCTCAATAATTATCTTTGATGCAAGTTTCAAATAGGCATTATTAAGGGATATCGATCTCAGTTGGTTACAGTTGATAGGGTGGTTCACTTTTGGGATTAGTACAATATTCGAATCACCTAAGGCATCATGGATGGGATCCCTATTCAGCATGCTTCTAACAAATTGGAGAACATATTCCCTAATGATTTCCCATTTTTTCTTCATGAACAAGGTGTCATTACCATCTGACCCTGCATATTTAAAAGGATTAGAGTCCTTAATGATCTTCCAGACTTCATACTTAGTGGGAGTGGCAGCAAGGCTTAATGTTGATGTTCGGTTAACGTTTTGAATGTACCTAGTAGCTTCTCTATAACCAGGGTAGACAATGTCGAGGATGCAGTGAATAGGCATTGGAAATGATTGTAGATGAGTTATTGAAGTTGAGTATGGCCTGAAACCCACTCGCCATGTTCATCATGTAGACTCCTAATATAGTTGGATCATTGTCTGTTATTGACATACGCATGATAAAATATGGTGTCGTTGTATTTGTGTTTAATCTAGTTAATATGAATGCACTACTTCCTTTTAGGAAAACCACTTCAAGATCAAGTTCAAATTGTTTGCAAGTGTGTTCTTTTTCCTCATTGTAGTAGGCCTCAATTTCCTTTTGAAGCCTGGTGATGTTAGAGATAAGATAGTGTTTTTCTTACCATGATTTTGTCTAATGTCTACATCCCATTTTGAGATTGATTTGCTTCACCTGGTTTAGGGTGTCATGGAAGGGTACTGAAGTGCTAGTGACAACTCAACAACTTATAGAAATCCGACTACCCATGCCATGACGCTCTAGTTTTGAATCTCCTATTTTGCTTTGGTGTTTGGGTATAGAGGATGGAAATACGATTGTGGTCAGAGCCAATCTGTGATAGATTTTTGTAGATAAAGTGAGGATATTTTTGGATCCATTCAGCATTATCCATAGCCCTTATGATGCTTTCATGGAATAGTCCCTTCCTATAGGTGAATTTGTAACATGAACTTCCAATATTAGTCAGACCTGCCTAAATATAAGTATTATTGAATTTCACTACTGTAATAGGATTGAATATAGTGCTTCCCATCTTCTCATCTTGGTTCAACATACAGTTGAAATCCTCCAAATCGATCCATGGCTTATCGATCAAGAGCTCAAGTTGAATAAGATGTACCCAAAGAATAGGCCTACCTTTGGGGCTCAGGGATGCATAAAGCAATGTATAATAAATGCATCCATTGACACAACAATGCATGCAACACTTATGTCTTTAGAAGATCTGAATGTCACATTCAGTCTCATTCCAAAGCACCCAAATTCCGTCAGAGAATCCCCTAGCCTCAACCCTGTGGGAACTCCAAAAACTAATGTCCTTGATGGAATTTTGCACTTGTTTACCATAAATCCATGGTTTGGAAATGGAGAGAATCTTGATTTTGTGATTAAGGATGAGATACTTAAGGGATTGGCTAGCTTTCTTCTTTTCGGCACCACTAATATTCCAGGCTATTGTGTTATCATGGACATAATGGGAGAGTCATTTACTTGGGGAAACAGATTTCCCCTCGTGCACATCAACCCCTCTCTTTGCTTTAATCTTGGTACTATTGGGGTGGTTCTTTTGTGGCTGGTTTGCACCCGGAGTTGTCTTCTTCTCTTTTTCTTTCCTGCATGTGTGTGCAGATTTGCTTCTCGTCTCCTCATCCCTGTTGCTAACATTGTTGTCAACAATATTAGCAGGTTTTCTAGATGTAGTACTCTCTAGTTGGTCTGCAGTTTTTCCTGAAGGTTTGCCCATTATAACTTCATTTCCTACTAAAACTACAATTGTAAGATTCAAAGCAGCTTTCTCAGTACTAGTCTTTGCAGGTGTGACGCTAATAGAGCCATTTTCTTTATTTGTGGATGTAGACATATCCCTCATGGACACATCAATATCCTCATTTCATCGTTGCTTCTTCTGCCTGACTTTCGACCCCCGAGTGTCATCTGGGTTTCTCATATGTGTTTGAGCACTACTTTCATCCTCTTGCCCCTCGATGTCCTCTCCTTCCTCCCCTTTAAGCATTTGGTACCTATTGGACGACGGAGTGCTCTTAACAAAATTTTCCCTTGTAGCCTCTTTATTTCTTTGAGATTTGCGAGTCAAAAAAATCCTACCATAATAGAGTTGCCATTTTTCCTGATCTTCAACCCAACAAATATCAGCTTTATCATCTGTGTTATGAACTTTAGGGTTAACTAGGTCCTCATTTGGCCCTTTACAGTCAAATGCGTTGTGACAAAATTTCCCACAATTGAGGCACATGTTGGGTAGAGATTCATACTCTGTCTTGTAATCCCTCCTATTGATCAGGATAGAAGGACGCATAGGCTTGCTGGTATCTATTTCCACAATGAGCCTAGCAAATCTAAATTTGGTGTGATTAACAGAGTGGTCATCTACCATGATAAGGTGACCCAAAGCTTGTCATATTCCATCGAACATATCCATGTTGTAGTAATGAATAGGTAGGCCTATCACTCTAATCCATGTAATGGCATTGTCAGGAAGACCATTGGACGGATCAAAGTATTTGTCACAGGGCCACACCATCAGACATCTACCAAAGAGAGACCATGGTCCTTTTGTCAAAGCATTCTCCTGATCCTCTAAAATAGAATTGAACCATATTGTATTGTTTAGCTGACTCATAGAGTCCAAAACATCTAGCAACATCCAAAGGAGTTGAAGGCATTCTACCATCATTAAGAATCTCATATGTATATCAATTAGTTTAACAATTACATCATTCATAAAAGGTTTTTTCATGATTTTCTTAACCTTTGGGTCCATTGTAGATCTCGATGAAGCCTCTCTCATAGACTAGTTCAATGTCTTCCATGTTACAATCTCCTCCGATTCATTGTTGATGAAGTAGGGGTCCGCCTCCCCATCGCTGCCTCCCCCAGTGATATCATGTTTGAATAATTTTGATTTCACTACTGATACATCATCAGCCAAAAAGGGATTTCTATGGATCGTCCACATAAGTTGCCTCTCTTACATAAGTAGTTCGATCAGTGTCCATCTATCTTATGGTATCGTCCACACCGCCAGGAGGAACTCCTCTTATACCCTTATACGTGAGATTCAGTCTGACTGTCTGGAGTTAGATCTGGTGGCCACATCTTACTAGGTGAGCATTGGTTGGATCTTGTTGGACCTTTCTGCTAGTTTTTCTACTGTCGTCTTCAAGGGTTTTGAGAAAATCGCCCAAATAGCCTCCAGCCTCCTCATTCTCGGCACTCGCCATTGATATGAGTAACAAATTCCCATATGCTAGAAAGTCATTAATAGTGCAAAACAACATAGGATTCAAAAACAAAATGTCTCTCTATGCAAATCAACGTAGGTCTTCACACCATCACCGTATAGTTTCTTTAATATATCAATCAAAGGTTTAAGAAAAAGAAAAATATCATTATCAAGGTGTTTGGGGGCCTATATCAACAAAGACAACAAGATGCACTTACTTCTCATGCAAAACCACAGAGGAAGATTGTATATGAAAATCATAACAGGACCGGTGCTATGTTGGATGCTTAATGTACTGTATGGATTCATCTCATTGGTGCAAAGCCCGAGTCTTAGATTCCTAACTTCTTCAAAAAATTCAAGGTACAATAAGTCAATTTTCTTCCATTGTGGGGAATTAGACGCATCTCATGGGATCCCATCATTGTTTTTCTTTGCCTCCCCATGGTATTAACAAACAAGCATTGAAATTATGGTATTATATGTAGATACCACATCACATTGGCAGGAAAACCAATTTTGGACTTACCTAAAGTTGTCATTTTATAGTTTGACATCGTACATTTTGGACAAACTTCCAAATCTACATAGCCCTTTTGAAATAATGCACAATAATTTGGCATGTGTGTATCTTCTTAGCCTCTACTCCCATTCAGAACAACATTTTATTAAATTTGTATGTTGAGATTGGTGCTTTTTGGTGTCAGGAAGAATTTCTTTTAACAAAGGCAATGAATAAATCAAAGTTTTTTTTATTCCATCTATCATTAGCCTTCAGAGTATACAATCTCAACACAACATACAACCTATTAAACTTAGTACAACCTAAGTATAATATATCTCAACATCATGCATAATGTTTCTAAATAAGGAAGATAGATCATTAAGATTTACCTGAAACTATCTAGCATCACATCAACCATGTCTATCAAAATAGGTTTGTTGGCATCTATGTTGTTAGCAATTTGTTCTTCAACGCAAGTACTACTATCAACATCTACTGATACCATTGCATGAACCTCTCTCTAGTACCACTCTATATAGCCCTATACCATCTCATTGCGCATGACATGACTTATGATTTCATCGACATCGTCGACTTTTAGGTTGTTACTACAATTTCTACATAGACAATAGAACCTATCGCCAAGTCATTCCCCATGTTCCTCCAAAATCTAATAAACTCATCAAGAATATTAATAAACTCCATAGTATATCAATTTGTAATGGACATCCATGGTCGATACATTCTATGATCATAGAGAAAAGGATTATCAAATTAGGGTTTAGGGTTTAAGGTTTTGAGTTTTCTATTTAAGGTTTAGGGTTTAGTTTTTAGGGTTTAGTATTTTAAAAAAATTTAGAGTTTACAAATTGAGTTTTAGGGTTTAGTAATGAATGTGTACCACCTATCTCATTCTTGAACACCTCTCCAATAAGTGTATAATGTGTATTTGATTTTCAAGAATATTTTGATAGCATTTCCCTCAGTTCTCTAGGTATCCCAATGCAGATGGGGATATACCCACCTACATATGCACTTAGATAACAAAGGGATAAGTGCTAACAAAACATATTGAAAGCCGAATACACATTATACACTTACATGATTGATGAGATTAAGTGCTCAATAACAGTCCCCAATTGGAGACAATATAATATTTACTCCTAACTCAGTAAATCTTGGATGGACTTTTAGGCCAAAAATATATGTATAAATTAGGATTTTATAATTTATTAATTAGTCCAATATAACAATTTCAATCTATTTTACACTTAGGTTTGATAATTTATCCATACAATAGTCAAATTGAACAATGCATCAAATCATACAAGCAGTTTTACATGAATTCCAACTATGCAAGTATGATTTCTCACATTTTCAAATTATAACCCTAGTTACCTTTCATCATTCAATTGATATCAATTTAGGTAAATTCATATCAATTTGTAACCCATATCAAGTTAACAAAACAATTATACAAAAATGCACTAAATAAATAATTATATAATAATGCACTCGACAAATAATTTTAATTAGATAGGTAGGGGGTACATTACTCAAATTCAACAAACTATACATTCATTTGGCCACATGGAAGTATACAACAAGAACAAGGAAAAGACGTTCCTTCCATGGTAGGGTCATAGTGCACGCTTATAGCTAAGGATGAGAAATAGATGTAGGGGTTGAGGGCATAAGAAATGATTGACAGGAAGAAGCAGAAGTGTGGGTAGTAGAGAAGCGATAGTAGGGATGAGGAAAACATCCCAAAGTTAGCAATAGTAGGGATGGATGCTAGTAGTTTTATAGAAGCAGCGGCAACAACAGTGACCTAACGGAGCGAGGAGTAGTAAAGTGGTAGAGTGAGAGAGGGTTGGAAGCAATTGAAATAGTACTGAAAGGAGAAGAAAATGATGGGTGGATAGAGGAGTAGTAGAACGGTGGTGACCTATTAGAGAAACATTGATGGTTGGTGATAGAACGAAGGAAACAATTAGCAAAATGTAGCAGAAATATCTATCAAAATGCGACATATATGATTGCCATAGCTGAAGAAATCTTAGGTATCAAGAGATGAAACAAAGAATGGGAAAAGAAAATTTCATGGGTGTTGTTATGTGAAAGATATAGAGGGGTCGAATAGATCTCTATAATAATTTCAACAAAGTAAAATTACTTAGCTCAAATAATACATATAATAAAGCAAGAGAGGCAACCACAAGAGACCAATTTAGAGTGGTTTCATCCAATGATTTTAGTCACCAACTAGTTGTTTCCAATTAAGATTTCTAAACCTAGTAGTTTATTCCTTTTATATATCGATACATAATACACAAAGTTTACCATTGTCTTCTACGGAGCAAGACAAACCCTCCTTTTCAGATCAAGGAGAACTACCACCTTATTTGATGGGCCTACTTGAGGGTCACCCTTTTCTCCTCTTCTTTAACGTACGTGGAAAAGCAATGAACAACCTATTCTTTGATGGACGAGGAAGAGAACCATTCTTCATCTCTTCTCTAACGCCCGATAGAAGAGCACCAAGTTGAGAAGACTCCTTCTTCTCACAGGTTCTTGGACAACCTTCACTATAAGAAGTAGTCCAATATTAATACAACAATAAAGAAATATATTTAAGAAATAGAGAAACAAAATAAACTCACAAGATATACAATTACTCTCTAATGGACAAGTGATGATGTTCCACTTGAATGGTTTATGCAAGTAGTTTTAGGTGGAGGGGATACTAGAAATAAAATAATCTCTTATGCTAGAATGGTGGCTACATGAAGCATAGAACCTAAGATATTTGAGAAAGATGGAAATTAGAAGTGTGTTCAACCATATGTCAAATGTAGTTGCAAAGTAATGTGCAAAATTTGATATATAGGTGTCCTAGGACCACTCCCATTTATAGGAAATGTTTACAAGTTATTAGGGTACATGTGTGGAGTGTCTAGGGTGTTCTTAGTGGTCCATTAGCCATTAGGATGAAATTAGTTAGGTTGCAATGACTAATTTGATTGTTAATAAGCTAACATCCCAGAACCATTCTTGGTCGACAAAAAATTTAGAAGTAAGAGTCTCATTTGACAAACCCTTTGACCGAGAAGTGCCCTAGGGTCAACTGACTCTAAAGACTATTTGTCGATCTATCTCCTTGGTTCAACTAAGCACAACAATTCTTTGTCATTCAAACTTCTCCTTGAGAGACATTCTTGGTCAAGAATGTCTTTGACTGAGAATAATCCAGAGCTCAAGTTATGCAATGGTTTTCTCTGATTGACAAAGACTTAGACTGAAAGGCTTTTGGTCGACAAAGAATTTGACTAAGATGGATTAGTGAAAGGAACACCTATGTAAGGATATTTCTAATGAAATCTAACAACCCTAAAGGCTTCATATGAGTATGGGATAGGATTTTGGGTAGTTTTGGAAGATCATCACTTGTCCTTAAATCAATTCTATACATTTGTAGAAAACACATGTATACAATCAAATACATGGTAAAACTTGATTTGCAAGCATCCAAACATATAAAATTGCAAGGTCTTTGTAGTTAAATCTTGACTTAGTTCCTTGATCCCCTGAAACACTTAATACACATGTTAGTACTATAATTTGGGAAATATTTGCATCATAGGAATTTTAGTGTGGCATATCCAAATAGCCAACAATCTCCCCCTTTTTGATAATGATAAATATTTCCATAAGATAAATGAAAAGTAGAAAATTTAGAACGCCAGACCTTTAATTTTATCTCATGAATTCTCCAACAATCTCACATTAAGGCATAGTCAAAAAGCCATACATGATCAAGGAACGATAAAGATATTGTCTAGTTACCAATGAGAGGAATGTTAAGTCCTCTCATGATAAGACGACTCAATAGTATAAATTATAAAAAGGATACTCTAAACCAACAGTAAGGACTGTTAAGTCCACCATGGTATAGAGATGCTATGGAAAATGAAAAAATAAAATAAAACTGATTTATGAATCATTTATAAAGGATGTTAAGCCTCAAAATGATTAGAGAATTCTTTAAGAACAAAAGTTAGGTCAATTAAAGTATCTCAAGACCAAATATAAGGGATGTTAAGCCCATATTGACATAGAGAACCAATAAAACATTAAGTGGGGTCAGCAAAGAATCTTTAGACTAGATATAAGGAATATTAATCCCATATTAGTGTGAAGAAACTATAAGTACTATAATACAACTCCAAAAGAATCTCTAAATCAAATGTCATAGGATGTTAATCCTTTATTGATGTTGAGAATCAATTAAGAGCAAAAAGATATGCAAGTTATATTCAAAACTTTGAGCTCCCCCTTAATCTCATACCAAGTTAAATGAGGTAACAAATAAAAAGATGCCATTTAAGGACCCAAATTCCATGATAATGCATTAATATTGAATGAATAAATTAAGAAATCTAGTAAAAGGTTAAATATGTAAATCATGTTTAAAGAGATCCAAAATAATTTGTGTCATTGACAAAATCTCAGTCCAGAATGTTGTCGACCGAATTGCTACTGGGTCCAAGTATTTTATTGATTGGCATGCTTACAAATTGCATACAGAAGAATAATTGAAGTCCAGTAAGTATGAATGTGATAGACCATATAATTTATCTCTATATTAAGATCAAAAGGATTTTTCAAATAAGGCTCGTGATCTTTTTACTTCTGATCTAGAGAGAAGTTTTGAGCACCCAAGCCATGAGAATGCATGATGTTTGAATTTTCCATAAGCAAGTCATGTTTCATCTCTAACAAATTTCATTGAACTTATCAAATATACAATCTTTCTTTTTTTATCATGTTTAGGAAAAATTCCATGAGTACCAAAAATATTATTAGAATGCAACATGTAAAGAAAACTTCAACTTTTCACTTTCTTTAGAAAGAGATAGATTTTCTTTAGTAAAAATCAAGCATTTTCTAGTTTGTAGCAAGATAATCTTCAAGCACATAAATTTTATCATAAATATTTCCATGAAGAATAAATGTATGATTGACATGAGCACAAAAAGAACTAAATTATTAATATAAGGTATATTTTCTTTTAATTCAATGACTTGAGTTTGAAAAGAAGCATTTATAGCAATAAGATCATTCAATTTTGCCAATAGCATTTTGTTCTTTAAGCTCAAGAAGTTGAGCATACTAGACAATTTTCTCTAATTTCTCAACTTTATCTAAGGTAATTACAACAAGTTATATATATGATCTTTTTGGATAGAGTTGAAAGAGATACCTCATCATTATCATTACCTTGAACTTAATCTTTATCATTTACACTTACATGTACTCCTTTTTCTGCATTATCATCTAATCCACGATAATGCCTTTTCTACTGCATTTGATGTGATTGATCCTCCCTTTCTCTTTTGAGTGATTGAAGTCATATGCTTGGAGAAACATCTATCCACCAATCAATTCTACAAATTTGAGGGGGTTTTGGTACTCAAGTAGATTCCATGATTGTTAATATTAAATAGATATCATGGATGGAACTTATACTATCAAGATAGAAATATTTATATTTATAATAAATTAAAAAAATATTGAAGTAATTAATCATTCAAGTTAAATTTCTGTCAGGCTTGTTTTTAGTTGAGAAGCTTTGTCAAACTAGGAGCTTCTCGGTTAAAGTTTTTTCGATCGACAACAAGCTCTAGAGAAATCAGAATATTTGTTTTAACAATTTATACAAGATATGAAAATGAATCCTTATTTTAAATAAAAGATATGCAAATGAATATCAAAATAGCACGAGACAAGACATAAATTTATCTATCAAGATTAATCATACGTCAAATCTCTACAAGTTCCCCCTTTTATTTAAGTTGGGGACTTTGGAACCCAAATCATGTTAAAGGATCCTTTCTTCTTACATTTATATGAGAAATAGTAATGGATAAAACGTTGGCTATAATGACATGAGATAAAAGATATTTCATTTCTCTTTTCAACATTTTCATAATTTTCAACTTTAGTCATAGGTACATATGTAGTTCTAGTCTAGGGAGAATATGTCAATTTGTTCTTCGGAACATATCCTACACATCTCCTTCTTATTTGTTTAGAAGCATTATCTATGATGTTATCAAGACTTTTGTTTCCTTCCATTGATCTGGAAACTTGCTTTTGTAATTCAATATTTTTAACAAGCTTTTTAGTTAATTACACATTTACTTGAGCAATATTCAGAAGTAAAGTATCTCTTTCTTTTACCAAGACATCATAATCTGAATGTGTGTATAAGATAGGTTGAGTTTGATAATCATTTAGTTTAGAAAGCATATCAACCTTTTCTTGAGAGAGAAGATAATTGTCATTTTCAAGAAAAAGTAATATAGCCTTTTACGTCTAAATAGATTCTTTTAATGTATTATTTAAACATTTTAAAGCATTGTTTTCAGAACTTAGACTATTTAAATTAACATTAAGTTCATCAATATTTTTGTCAAGTTTCTTCTTTTGTTTCTTCAATCAATATGTTTATCATGAAATTCTTCAAGATTGCTAACTAATTCTTCTTTAGATAAATGAAAACTATTTACCTCATTAGTTTCATCTTCATGTGTTGTTTCCATGATACATTTTAAATCCTCCTCTTTGTTTCTTTCACCATCATCACTTTATTGATCCCATGCAACTATGTAGTCTTTGTCTTTCTAATTGAATGAGAAATTCTTGCCTTTTCTGAGTTTTGGGTATTCAAAAACCAAATGGCTTTTCTTTCCACATTCAAAGAGACTCAAAGAAGAGGAAGAAGCAATATGGTTTTTTTTAGAGTGAAATATTTTATATTTCTTACCATCTAAACTATAGGTGCTTTCATCATATTTATCACTTGTGTCACCGCTTTCTTGAATGATGTTTCTTGATGATGCTTTGGTGGTGGCTTTGAAAGCAATATCCTTCATTTTCTCCTTTTGTTGTTTGGCTTCCACTTTTTCTTATTCCTCAAGGGTGACTTCATGCGTCTCTAGGTTCCCGATGAGCTGCTCCATCTTTAGTGATGTAAGATCGTTAGCTTTCTTTATAGTAGTAACCATTGACTAGTATCTGGGAGGCAAAGATCTGAGTATCTTCGATACTGGATCTTCCTTGCTTATATTCTTTCCCAACACACTTAGGTTGTTTAGAATGTTATAAAATCTAGCATATGAAATAATTTAAACTTGTGAAATAATATGAACTTGTGTTTTAACATGCTAATTTTAGTGTTATTCACTTGTGCAATACCCTCATGAGTTATTGAGAGTATATTCCATATTTCATAAGATGTTGCATAATTAGATATATGATTAAACTAGCTACAAGATAAAGAACAATAAAGAATGCTTACAACCATTGCATTAAGTGTGCCTTTCTTTACTGGTTCTGCATCACATTGTTCTATCTCCATGACTATGATCAAAATGAGAAGGATAAGTAACAAGAAGCAAATAGCAATGAATAAGAAGAGAAATTAGAGAGAACAAATGGCTTTTAGTAATAAGTGATTTTTTTAGAAGTATAATTATTTGAAGGCATATTAAGGGATGTATATTTTTTACATATGATTTCATTTATACATGTGTGAGTAATACTAAATGAAAAGGATGTTATGGTTATATATTTTTAGTCATTCATACAAGTAATCATTCTCAATACTATACAATTGTTGTTAAATTGAGTACTGCATCTATGACTGCTTTTCTATTAGAGTATCACAATAGTGAAATTCAAAATGCCAAGATGAACTCTCCTTAGAAACTCTTATGTAATGTAGAAAATCGTATAGATTGAACTATATGAATTGAGATAGTTGGATTTGATTATCAATTATTAAGGCAACACCTCAATGGAGTATGATAAGATTAAAATAGTTGATTCTATTTCCCTTTTCATTTGTTGATTGGGGCATATAAAACTCTTTTGTTGTTAGTAAGAGTCCCTATTTTAAATTTTTTGTACTTGGAAGAGAAACAAAGGACTCAATGTTGAAGACACTATTCAAATATGACATACAACAGCATAGTTACATCTATGACTTCAAAGTTTAAAATAAACCTTGAATATACTTTTCCAGTGTATCTATGTTTTGAGGATGAAGCCTTTTTAAGAGGGGATAATTGTTATGAATGCGTCTAAGCATAATTTGTAAACTAGGGTTTACCTAGATGTTTACATGCTTAATTAAATCAATCACCACTTAAACTTGATTAATGATCATAGCTCAATTATGATGTTTCAAACCTAATAAGGAACTCTGATCATGATTTTACTTTTAAGGATTAGGGTTTGAGAAGTGTAAACCCTAATCGCCAAAATTAGGGTTTTGATAGTAAATAAATAAAAATTTTAATAGGTATAGAAGTATTGTAAATGATTTTTCGTACTTTTATGTAAGTTAGATTTACTTGAAATTTGGATAACTCAATCATGCATATTAGTTAAAATATCAAAATAATTGGATGTTCTTTGAATGTGCTTCTCATTTAAACTATAATTCGACCTACCTTGCTACAGACTACTATTCAGCAGTGTAGTTTTGATTTTTAATTATGGTAGCTCAAAATTAACCGAAATTTTTATTGGAGCTATGAAACTATGTGTTAGATAAAACTCTAATTTTCATAATTTTTGGAGGATCTGAAACCTATTTTATAAATGATTTGCAGTAAAATGTTTATGATAGAAAATTGTGCTTAAATAAAATAAAGTATAAGTAGAGTCGAATTACAATTGACCCAAGCAGCTCAATTTCTCTATATGAGTAATCTAACATACTAGGAACTCTCATATTTATCTAGATAAGTGAAATCCTAGATAGGGAGGGAGAGATAGGGTTTGGATGGATAAAGTGGAGAAGATGGCGATCTAGGGTTTTCTCTTCCTAGAGTTGATGAAATCAAGTAAGTTTGTCATCTTTATATAGTTTTTCTTAGTAATTCTTCTCTCACATGTCAATATTACATCCCTCCTTTGATTTGATTCAAAATAATATCAAATCTCAATTTTTCTCACTTGTTCAACATAATTCTCTATTCTTAAGGTTTTTTAGTTGAAAGTAAGAAGAAAGTTGAGACTTCCTAGGGTTTTGATGTAGATTTGAGAATTTCAGAAGTAGGGCTATGTTTTTAACATGTTTTCACACCCTATATGAGTGGGTACTTTCTTTAAATAGTAGATTGCATGAAATTGGATTAAATCCACAATAATCTTCAATTCCTTTATATGTGACTACAAACTTTAAATCTTCCTATTAGTTTAAGCTTATGAAAGATGATCTAGAAATGGATTGTTTTCCTGCTGTGGTGAATTTAAGATAATAAAATCAAATTAGAAATCGATACAAATCATATGAACTAGAATTCCTAATGTTATTGCAGAAATTATAAGAATATACCAATATCTAGGGTTTTCAGTTATGTCTGAAATAGGTGTCTAATTGAATAAATAACTTTGCCTATTTGAAATTTCATGTTTATGAATGATTATTTTATCTAAATGCTTAGTACAAGTATATCATATACTATCTTAGATTTCATGTGATGTCGTCAGTGTTTTCTTGATATCTAAGTAAAGAGGATGAAAACCTTGATGAACAAAAAGTTGGAATTTTACAAATAGACATCATGAAATTCAACTGATGTGATTCTTTTATCATTATAAATTCATTTATTTAAGATTATTTTTAATACATTATATTTCATGGAATGGTGTAGAAACCCTAGTTCAGTACATATCAGGGTTTCATATATATGTTGGTTGTATGTGAATTCTTAAAAATAGTCTTTTATCAGTGACAAATTATGATGCATAAAGTCCTTATGTGAGTTGTGTGATATGTGAATGAGGTGAATGAAACCCTAAGGATAGGGTATTTAGTGATTCAAGTTTTTTCATCTTAATGCTCTTTAGTGTGATAAGTGGTGTTTTACAGTTTCTCAATTTATGGTACAAATTGATGATAATTTATGGAAAGGAATGTTTATAAGGATAAACTAATGAATGTTGATTTGATGATTGAAGTATGAATCTAAAGAGTAAATTAGACATTTAGATTTCCTACACATTGTAAAGTCCTCACAAGAGACATGTGTTGTGGGGAGGAAATGTGCTTCTTGAATGGAGGTGTCCCGTAGGTCGATGTAATCTAGAGTGCACCAATAGAGTGTGGGGGGTCTAGGCCAGTGAGGGTGGACTCCTTATATGATTGGTATCCAACACCAATTGGAGATGTTGGTGATACCTAAGTTACGAGTTGTGGAGATTGGTGGTCATCTTCATTAGGTCTAGTGGTGCACAACAAGCCTAATGGCTTTGACTCCCCACTTGAGTACCCAGGTTGAGAGGAGGAGTCGAGATATATGTCCGCTCCCACTAGCTGCTAAGAGCCAGACATGGTGATGTCATCTGCATACGTGGTATTGCGACTAAATACTTAGGATCCCAAACATGCTTATGAGTCTTGTATAGTGAGATCGTAGCTTGTTGTGATACTTTCTCATGTTACGATACAACTCATGTGGGTTGAGTGCATAATGAATATGAATGAGAGAATATCAAGTGTGCACGGTAATTCATTTATTCATTGAATGTTTCTAAATTAGTAGTTCTCTTTATGATTAATTAAGCATGTTTAGATATTGATTCACTCTTGCAAATCTCTAGGGTATCCAGACATATTATGTTTTTTAATGATTAGTTCTTTATAGCGTGTTATTGTTCTACTTAAAACTCAATTGCTCAATAATATATATGTTTTGACTATTAATGTGTTTTAAATTGTTTCTTTGAAATGCTCATTCACTAAGTGACTAGACTCGCCACTCTACTCACAAACTTTTATGAAAACCACATGAATTTGAAGAATGTCAATGCCAGATTAGATATGCCACAAGAGCTATGTATCCAATTAGTTAATTTCATTCCGTCCCTATCACTATAGGCCATTGAGACGAAATGGGAGAGTTCTAAATGATGATTTGTAACTTTGTTTCCTTAGTAATAGAGAATATATTCAGTTATCATGTCGTATGTACATGGAAGTGTGAGAAATAGAATGAAAGTTTGGATATGTATCTTTATTGTTGAAATTAGATTAGAAAATTCAAGTTTTCAATCCCCTTGAATAATTAGTTCATGTGATTGAATGTGATAAAACAAAGAGTTTAAAGTATAAAAAATAATGATGTTCTTAGTATTAGGTTTAGTTCTCAACTTATGCCCTAATCTCAAGATTAGCGGGTGTAACAAGATGGCTATGCAAGGTGTCTCCAATAGAGACCGAAAACGTCTCCTTCTAAGTAGTCTACTCCTAGGTCTGCTGAGTATACTACTACTCCTACACCTTTACTCCACCATGAGGATCGGATAGGTGTGAGCATAAACCGATATCCAGAAATACTCAACCATGCAAGCGCTGAGGTGACTGTAAAATTGGTAAATTCAACTCTTAGGGTGCATGTTCATTTTTAACCTTGATTGTTATTCTTTACTAACCAAATACTATTAGTGATGATTAGAGGAAGCTCTAAGAGAAAATAAAAGAAAGCAAGTTAATCCATGAGGGCCAAAAACATGAATTGATAGTTGTTCTAGGTTAGCATCCTAGCTAAGTTAAGGGCAATGGGGTTGGTATCGGTATAAGATCCTTTTTGGATCATCAGAGAAGCGCAAATATGTCAAAAAAGAAGGATTATCATAAGAGAAGGTGCAAGATATGATTGCAAAGGGAATATATGATGCAATAAGATAGTACCATGCTTTAAGACTCAACTAGATCCTTAGGCTATATGATGTAGCCCTATTTTAGGGTTTCATCTTATGTCTTTTAGCTCTTCAATCATATCTATACTTGTTAGATTGCATTTCATTCCTCCCAATATGCTTATTTGTATAAAATGCACTTATGGACATTATTTGTGTGTTTTTCATGCATTTAGACCACACTTGATGGAAGAGAGAGAGGAGTGATCCTAGGGTTCCTCTGCCCTTGGAGAGACCCAAAGTGAAGTCCAAGGCTCCCTCAACCTACCCCTAGTGGCCAAAGATCATTTGAAGCAAAGATGTCCAAGACAATCCAAAGAACAGAGTCAAAGTGCTGATCTAGGACCCAGCACGGCCGTGGTACCACAGAACGGTTGTGCTAGGTCACTTGCAAATCAACTCCAAGTCAAGCAAAGAGCACCACGGTCATCCAGCCAAGAATGGTCGTGCAAGGGGCAGCCACCATGGCCGTGCTACCCAGCATGGCCGTGCTAAAGAAGATCACCACGACCATTTTACACCACCATGGCCGCCATCATCCAACCCACCATGGTCCTGGTACTCCACCACGATCGTGCAACACCCTATCCACCACGGTCGTGGCCATTCAGACTAAAACCATGTAACTTCGATGGAATAAACCCACGACCATGTCCCATCCACCATGGTCGTGGCCTACCCCATCCACCACAGTTGTGGTGCCCCACCACGGTCGTGCTACTCACAAAACTCACCTAGTTTTCACTGGTTTGCCCATTTTGCCCCTACTTGACCTAGTGCTTCCTCCCCACACCTATATATACTTAGGTGGTGGCTGGGGCATGATGCTAGCTACCTTCCACCACCTTCAAGATCCCCAAATCACCACCCACTCCATTCCACTCCATTTCCACCTCCATTCCACTCCATTTCACCATTTCCACCACTAAAACACTAGTTTATACTAGTTCCTACCCATAATCCCCTTCATTTCACACCCTTGCACCTTAGAGGAGGGAGGAGGACGTCATTAAGCTGTTGGAGAGGAGGACTTCTTCATCTACACCGAGCTCCATGGCTTCTTCTACCTCTTTCTCCTTTCTTTTTGTATTTTCCATTTCTATGAGTAGCTAGGCCCCTGTGGGTGGGCTGCTCGGGGGATATTATGTTACATTGATACCATGTTAGGGGAAAATGACATGTAAACGTTATAATTCCATTTTTTAATGATTATATTCTATTTTCATCTCATTCTTCATGGATTGCTTGTTGGTTTGTGAGTGAAAGCACTTAGGAATTTAGGCAAATTGCTTATATGTGTGAATTTTAGGATTTGCCCCTAGGTCCAATTATTGGATCCCTAGGTTGCCTCCCATATTCCTACATCCTAATCAATCTCCCTAAACCAAAGTGAGAGATCTAAGTAGCTAGATTAGATAATTTTAGTGCAATTAGCATGGAGCCTTCTCAAGGCTAGAATGTGGGGGAATTAGGGTCTAAAACCCTAATTTCACCTCCCTATTACTACCCTCGGCCCCTAATTGCCCTAGGAATGCCTAATCTAGAAGCCTAGACTAGATTAGACTATACTTATGTTGAACCTAATCCCTAACCCAATTGAGCCTCGTAAGGGTAGTTGGGGGTCTTTGTGTTGTTTGTTGTAGGGTATGGGTTGATACCTGCATTCTTATGAGCAGGAGATGTGTTCTTTTTGCGACTTAGCCCATACGAGGGGGATGGGATGAATAAAAGCGCCCCCTAACTTAATTAAAAAAAAGGGGTAGTTGGGGGTGTTAGGGACTAGTTCCCCTATACACAACATAGCATATCCATGGTCAATTAGTAGCTTTAGTTAATTCATTAGACTCTAACTTGTTGTTTGGTTTGGATAATCTAAATGGAATCATTATGTTCATATGTCACCCCACAACTTAAGTGATAAGTTCAAACCCCTAACATCCCATATCTCTCTTTACTGCTTAAAACCCTAGTTTTGTGATTACTTAGCTTAATTAGTTCTTTTCTTGCTTAGTTAGCTTCTTTCCTTGCTCTTGCCTTGTTCATGCTAGCTTAGCTCTTCAATTGCTCTTTTTCTTCTCTCTTGCTTGCCTTAGTGTAATTTGCACTTTCATACCTATCTTAATCCTTTCATGTATGTTTAGCCTTAATCTAGTCTAGGGTTAACGTAGATTTCATTCTTGCCTTTAATTCCTTGCTTGTTCATAGTAGTTTAACAATCAAAACAACCTTTAAACCCTTAACCCTAGTCTTCGCAGTAGGAACCTAGCCAAACTAACCTAGCTCTAGTGCCCCCTCTTTTCACTGTGAATCGACCCTACACTTGCCACCCTCCTATAGTACGACATGACCCCGTGCCTTGTAGGTGTAGTTGTTTTAGTATAAGTAGGTGTTAAGTTAGGTTTTATAAATTTTGAAAGTGAATCCCACCCGTGTGTTCCGACCTCGTGGGGTGCATCTATTCGAGTCAAATCGGCTAGTGTGTAGCACCTCTAGCGGAACCGCACCAAGCTTTCTGGCACCGTTGTCGGGGATTAGAGGCACTCAACCTAGCTAATTAGTTTTGCTTTGACTTTTCCTACAGCCCTCATCATTGCTATTCTTTATTCATCATTCTTTGCATTCTTTGTGTATATTGGTTTACTAACTTGTTCTCTTTTTTTTATTGTGCTTTGTGCATGTGACAAGCCATTCGAGGAAGACAAGATGGAAGGCAAAGATGCACGAACCCATCCATTTTCTCCACCTCCCTACCTCCAAGGCTATCCTAAGACTTACACACCCCCACCACCTCCATCACCACAACCTTCCCACCATTTCACCTTCCAACCTCAATTCCCTCCACCTCAATTACCAAGGTCATTAACAACAATGCCACCACCACAACTATCACATGCTCCCCCTACTTCCTATGAGCAAATGGATATGGTTTCAATCATGGGGTGTGACAAGGTTGTTGATAAGCTTATCAAGGGAGAGAATCAAGTTGACAAAGATCTTAGTGAAGAGTCCTTGCCAGAAAGTCCTTGTTCGCAAGTGTCCCATATGATTGAACCCCTCCCCTCTTTGATGCCTATGAAGACCCATTTCTCAAGAGAGAGAGAAACTATGGCATGAGATTACTGAAGGTCTTAAGGTTGATTAAGATCTATGATGATGATCCCCAAGGAGAGGAAATTGTCGAGAAGCACTCAAGAAGCTTGCATGACCCTTGGGAGATAGATCAATCAAGGAAAGCATTTGAGAGGATTGCCTATGATGGGGGTGCAAACATTTTGTTTTTGGACAATGGTTGATGGTGAAAGAACAAGAAGCCTGGCTGAAGGCATGAAACTTAGCACTTGTGGGAGGCAACCCACATAGGTTTGGGAAATTTTGACCCAACCTTCACTTTTTGATACAATTTTTTGTTTTTACACTTTCCAAGAAAACACACACACAAACTTGTATTTAATAGTTTTTGTCTAGTTTTAAGATGTGCAGGTGGTAACAGGGTGAAATGAAGGAAATTTGAGTACAATTGAGAGAAGGATTCAAAGAAAAATCACTTTGGGTCAAGTTTTTGAGGTTTGATGTTCCTCATTTTGAGAGTAGCAGCTATAAGGACCACCACGGCCGTGGCACATCAATACGACCGTGGTAATTTGCATGAAAAACAAAACAAGTCCCTGGATTCAGAACCAAAATTGAGAAGAGCTGCAAAGAATTGCACCACGGTCGTGCCAGGCAGCACGGCCGTGCAACTTGAAGCCACCACGGTCGAGCTGCAGACCAATTTCAGCCACTGAAGGTAGATTACTGTGGTATCTACTACGCATATCCTCCCCCACAGGGAGGAACACCTCCAGAGCCTCGAGAGACATGATCGTCTACCCTATCATCCTAAACTCTAGGATCATGTTAAGGACATCATGATTCAAAAGTTTGGGGTGGTAGGGCGGTATGCCCTCGTTCTACTTTCACTCATTTTTGTATCTCACCTTCTATTTACTCTTTATTTGTTGTTTTTCACATTTTTGCTTGTTTTTCTATCTAGCTTTGAAGTTTACAACTTTGCATACATGCATGTCATGTAGTTTACCGTCTTGTCATTTTTGCATAATTTTCAAAAATTTGCTCTTTCTCCATGCATTGCATATCATGTTGATTTTTGGTAATTTTTGCATGTTTTTGTTAGGATTTGCTTGTTTACTGCTTTAAGTTCAATAATATAGGTTTAGATGTGATTGGAGGCAACTTGGCACCATTTTGGCCAATTTTTCCCAAATTTGAGATTTCTTGTCTAAAAAGTGTGCTTTGACCCAATCTCTACTGTTTTGAGTAAAAATGGTAACCTTTGACAAATGTAAGTGAAATGTCATGATTTATTACTAAGTGGTATCAATGTTTGACTTTTTACATGTGCATCACCTCTCTTATGATTGTGATTGATTTGGTTGAATTGTGAAATTGAGCAAGCTTTGAACGCTTAGTGTTTGTAGAAGCACTTGTTTGATATATCAATTTCATCTTGTTCATTCATGTGGTGTGATATCTAGGATGAAGTGTTGGATTAATTTTCATGTAGGATGTCTTATGTGGAAAATCATACCAATGACCCCTCTTTGACCCGACTATTCTTCCACCATCTTCATACCCTTCCGCCTCATAAAAAGATGCCCTAGTGCACATAATCAGCCTTGGCCACCTCTAAAAGTTTGGGGTGGCCATATCTTTATCTCCCCTCTTCAATCTATCCATCATATGCCCTATCTACACCAAGGGCAAAAAGAAAAGAAAAGAAAAAATAAAATAAAAGGATGCTCCTGTTTAAGAGCATTCAAATAAAGAAAAGATGAGTGTGTAAAAACACTCCAAAAATCTTACCGCAACCCTTTCTTCCACATTAATACCCATTGAGCTAAGAAGCATCAAACTTAGCTCACTTTGCCTTTTTCTGTAGCCACGTGGGTCATTTGGTATGATTTGAAATATAAGATTGAATGCATGAATGTGAACCAACATTCCTAGTCATTCTTGATTAACATCATCCTGAAACGTTTTACCCGGAACTTAATGAAAGAAATATGGATAACTTGTATATTCTATGCGCTATATTTGAAGTTCATGTGCTTTGTGCTCTTTTCATGATTGGATTGTGAAAGTAGGAGAGGAGAGAGGTGAAATGCATGCACTCAGTCATCTTTGATCCCATTCAGCAATAATCATACTTTACATTGCATATGTCATTTCTTTTTGTGGAAGTTTTGTGGAGAGATTGAGTTGGAGCATACTTGAGGACAACTATGTTTCAAGTTTGGGGTGGTTATGATGCCCTATTTTAGGGCTTCATCTTGTGTCTTTTTGCTCTTCAATCACATCTATACTTGTTAGATTGCATGCCATTCCTCCCAATATGCTTATTTGTATAAAATGCACTTATGGACATTATTTGTATGTTTTTCAGGCATTTGGACCACACTTGATGGAAGAGAGAGAGGAGTGATCCTAGGGTTCCTCTGCCCTTAGGGAGACCCAAAGTGAATTCCAAGGCTCCCTTAACCTACCCCAAGTGGCCAAAGATCATTTGAAGCAAAGATGTCCAAGAAAATCCAAAGAACAGAGTCAAAGTGTTGATCCAGGACCCAGCACGGTCGTGGTACCACAGAACAGCCGTGCTAGGTCACTTGCAAATCAACTCCAAGTCAAGCAAAGAGCACCACGGTCGTGCAGCCAAGAATAGCCATGCAAGGGGCAGCCACCACGGTTGTGCTACCTAGCACGGTCGTTCTACAGAAGATCACCACGACCATTTTACACCACCACGGCCGCCATCATCCAACCCACCACGGTCGTGGTACTCCACCACGATCGTGCACACCCTATCCACCACGGTCGTGGTGACCACCACGGTCGTGCCCATTCAGACCAAAACCATGTAACTTTGATGGAATAAACCCACAATCGTGCCCCATCCACCATGGCTGTGGCCCACCCCATCCACCACGGCTATGGTGCCCCACCACGGTCGTCCTACTCACAAAACTCACCTAGTTTTCACTGGTTTGCCCATTTTGCCCCTACTTGACCTAGTGCTTCCTCCCCACACCTATATATACCTAGGTGGCAGCTGGAGCATGAGGCTAGCTACCTTCCACCACCTCCTAGATCCCCAAATCGCCACCCACTCCATTCCACTCCATTTCCACCTCCATTCCACTCCATTTCACCATTTCCACCACCAAAACACTAGTTTATACTAGTTCCTACCCATAATCCCCTTCATTTCACACCCTTGCACCTTGGAGGAGGGAGGAGGACTTCGTGCAGCTGCTGGAGAGGAGGAGTTCTTCATCTACACCGAGCTCTATGGCTTCTTCTACCTCTTTCTCCTTTCTTTTTGTATTTTCCATTTCTATGAGTAGCTAGGCCCCTGTGGGTGGGCTGTTTGGGGGATATTATTTTACTTTGATACCATGTTGGGGGAAAATGACATGTAAGCATTGTAATTCCATTTTCTAATGATTATATTCTATTTTCATCTCAATCGCCATGGATTTATTGTTGGTTTGTGTGTGAAATCACTTAGGAATTTAGGCAAATTGCTTATATGTGTGAATTTTGGGATTTGCCCCTAGGTCCAATTCTTGGATCCCTAGGTTTCCTCCCATCTTATTACATCCTAATCAATCTCCCTAAACCTAAGTGAGAGATCTAAGTAGCTAGATTAGATAATTCTAGTGCAATTAGCATGGAGCCTTCTCAAGGTTAAAATGTGGGGGAGTTGGGGTCTAAAACCCTAATTTCACCTCCCATTACTACCCTTGGACCCTAATTGCCCTAGGAATGCCTAATCTATAATCCTAGACTAGATTAGACTCTAATTCTGTTGGACCTAATCCCTAACCCAATTGAGCCTCGTAAGGGTAGTAGGGGGTGTTAGGGACTAGTTCCCCTATTTACAACCTAGCATATCCATGGCTAGTTAGTAGCTTTGGTTAATTCATTAGACTCTAACTTGTTGTTTGGTTTTGCTAATCTAAATGGAATCATTATGCTCATATGTCACCCCCCCAACTTAAGTGATAAGTTCATACCCCTAAACATCCCATACCTCTCTTTACTGCTTAAAACCCTAGTTTTGTGCTTGCTTAGCTTAATTAGTTCTTTTCTTGCTTAGTTAGCTTCTTTCCTTGCTCTTTCCTTGTTCATGCTAGGTTATCTCTTCAATTGCTCTTTTGCTTCTCTCCTTCTTTCCATAGTGTAATTTGCACATTCATACCTAGCTTAATCCTTTCCTGCCTGTTTAGCCTTAATCTAGTCTAGGGTTAACGTAGATTTCATTCTTGCCTTTAATTCCTCGCTTGTTCATAGTAGTTTAATAATCAAAACAACCTTTAAACTCTAAACCCTAGTCTCCGCAGTAGGAACCTAGCCAAACGAACCTAGCTCTAGTGTCCCTCTTTTCCCTATGGATCGACCCTATACTTGCCACCTTCCTATACTAGGAGACGACCACGTGCGCTTATGGGTGTAGCTATTTTAGTAGAAGTAGGTTTTAAGTTAGGTTTTATAAATTTCGAAAGTGAATCCCACACGTGTGTTCCAACCTCGAGGGATGCATCTAGTTGAGTCAAATCGGCTAGCGTGTAGCACCTCTAGTGGAACTGGCAAAGGCGCCAGAAAGCTTGGTGCAGTTCCACTAGAGGTGCTACATGCTAGCCGATTTGACTCGACTAGATGTGCCCCATGAGGTCGGAACACATGTGTGGGATTTGCTTTCGAAATTTATAAAACCTAACTTAACACCTACTTCCACTAAAACAGCTACACCCGCAAGTGCACGAGGTCATGTCGTATTATAGGAAGGTGGCAAGTATAGGGTCGATCCACAGGGAAAAGAGGGGGCACTAGAGCTAGGTTAGTTTGGCTACATTCCTACTACCGAGACTAGGGTTAAGAGTTTAAAGGTCGTTTTGATTGTTAAACTACCATGAACAATCAAGGAATTAAAGGCAAGAATGAAATCTACATTAACCCTAGACTAGATTAAGGCTAAACAGGCAAAAAGGATTAAGCTAGGTATGAAAGTGCAAATTACACTAAGGCAAGAAAGAGAGAAGCAAAAGAGCAATTGAAGAGATAAGCTAGCATGAACAAAGCAAGAGCAAGGAAAGAAGCTAACTAAGCAAGAAAATAACTAATTAAACTAAGCAAGCACAAAACTAGGGTTTCAAGCAGTAAAGAGAGGCATGGGCTGTTTAGGGGTATGAACTTATCACTTAAGTTGGGGTGACATATGAACATAATGATTCCATTTAGATTATCAAAACCAAACAACAAGTTAAAGTCTAATGAATTAACCAAAGCTGCTAACTGGCCATGGATATGCTAGGTTGTGTATAGGGGAACTAGTCCCTCACACCCCCTACTACCCTTACGAGGCTCAATTGGGTTAGGGATTAGGTTCAACATAAGTAGAGTATAATCTAGTCTAGGCTTCTAGACTAGGCATTCCTAGGGAAATTAGGGTCCAAGGGTAGTAATGGGAGGTGAAATTAGGGTTTTAGACCCCAACTCCCCCACATTCTAGCCTTGAGAAGGCTCCATGCTAATTGCACTAGAGTTATCTAATCTAGCTACTTAGATCTCTCACTTAGGTTTAGGGAGATTGATTAGGATGTAGGAAGATGGGAGGCAACCTAGGGATCCAAGAATTGGACCTAGGGGCAAATCCCAAAATTCACACATATAAGCAATTTGCCTAAATTCCTAAGTGATTTCACACACAAACCAACAAGAAATCCATGGCGAATGGGATGCAAATAGAATATAATCATTAACAAATGGAATTACAATGTTTACATGTCATTTTCCCCCAACATGGTATCAAAGTAACATAATATCCCCCAAACAGCCCACCCACAGGGGCCTAGCTACTCATAGAAATGGAAAATACAAAAAGAAAGGAGAAAGAGGTAGAAGAAGCCATGGGACTCAGTGTAGATGAAGAATTCCTCCTCTCCAGCAGCTACAGAACGTCCTCCTCCCTCCTCCAAGGTGCAAGGGTGTGAAATGAAGGGGATTATGTGTAGGAACTAGTATAAACTAGTGTTTTGGTGGTGGAAATGTTGAAATGGAGTGGAATGGAGGTGGAAATGGAGTGGAATGGAGTGGGTGGCGATTTGGGGAGCTAGGAGGTGGTGGAAGGTAGCTAGGCTCATGCCCCAACTGCCACCTAGGTATATATAGGTGTGGGGAGGAAGCACTAGGTCAAGTAGGGGGGAAATGGGAAAACCAGTGAAAACTAGGTGAGTTTTGTGAGTAGCACGGTCGTGGTGGATGGGGTAGGCCACGGCCGTGGTGGATGGGGCATGGTCATGGGTTTATTCCATCGAAGTTATAGGGTTTTTGTCTGAATGGCCATGACCGTGGTGGTCACCACGGCTGTGGTGGATAGGGTGTTGCATGGTCGTGGTGGAGTACCACGGTCGTGGTGGGTTGGATGATGGCGGCCATGGTGGTGTAAAACAGTCGTCGTGATCTTTTATAGCATGGTCGTGCTAGGTAGCACGGTCATGGTGGCTGCCCCTTGCATGACTATTCTTGGTTTCACGGATGTGGTACTCTTTGCTTGACTTGGAGTTTATTTGCAAGTGACCTAGCACGGTCGTTCTGTGGTACCACGGTCGTGCTGGGTCCTGGATCAGCACTATGACTCTGTTCTTTGGATTTTCTTAGACATCTTTGCTTCAAATGATCTTTGGCCACTAGGGGTAGGTTGAGGGATCCGTGGACTTCACTTTGAGTCTCTCAAAAGGCAGAGGAACCCTAGGATCACTCCTCTCTCTCTTCCATCAAGTGTGGTCCAAATGCCTGAAAAACATGCAAATAATGTCCATAAGTGCATTTTATACAAATAAGCATATTGGGAGGAATGACATGCAATCTAATAAGTATAGATGTGATTGAAGAGCAAAAAGACAAAATATGAAGCCCTAAAATAGGGTTGCATCGCTATACCTATGCCACCTTGCTCTTCTTACGAGGTGGACCCCCTAGGATAGAGGTGGTTGGGTGTAATCCCATGGACCCGCCAACTAGAATGCCCGATGTAAGTTTTTTGTTATATAATGTCTTTTAGGTGAATTTATGATATTTTTGTGTTTAGTATATATAATACTATATACAAGTTTGTAGGGGTTGAGATCATGCCATCTTTTACCTAAACATGGCTTCTATGTCATTGAATTGGGAGATACTTACCCACCCTTTCCACTTTACATGATTCATGGTGTTCTAATGCTTGCCGATGTGGTTTGTGTGTCTATCAGGCTTGTCTATGATTCTTGGAGATGGACAACACTACCACATGACCACATCGAGCATGAGACTATAAGTGATGCAGAAGGCGGCGTGGTTGTGCATCCCAAAGTGGGAGTTATTTGTTTATCTCTATGTTAAATATTCATTTCCTTTGTATTTGTGAATCTTTTCTACTTCTGTATATAATTGACAATTGGTATGATAATATACACACATCACAACACCTAAGAACCCCCTAAAGTTCCTCCTCTACTTTATCCTCTACATTCAATTACTTGCTTGGATTGCAAAGGACCTATTCGACTCACTAGGTGCTAAGTGTGGGGGGTTGTCACTATGGATAAGTTGTTGGTATGTATGCCCATAGAGAAAGTCATGTAATGATTGTAATGGGATACTTTGTAAATGATTTGAATAACAATAAAGACAATTTCTGATCTATATGTTTTAACTATTTTTGAGATGATAGTGTAACAGGATAGATGTCTAAAGAATTGTTTTACTCAATGATGTATGCTTTTAGGTTAAGGACCTAAATGGTGAGATCATACGGATGTTAAGAGTATAGATTCTTGTTTTGTCCCTAGTCAGTTGTTATTGTGGAAATAACCATAGACATCAATAACACTAAATACTAGATTGTGTGTTGGTTGATGACAGAATCTCATTAGTCATGATATAGTGATGTCAAACTGAGCACATATGTACTTGTTAGAGAATAAGTGTACCAGACAGACCCACCGTGAGAATGACACATGGAACCATGATTTGGTAGTCATAGTCAGCTCTCATAGTGATGGTGGTGAATGTGATTCTTAGAACTAAAAACACTACACTCAACACATGTCGTTGGGTACACTTTGACATCATCAAACGCAGTCCTGAAACATGGGTTGTTATAAAGGTGATGATTGGGTGGCTTTGACACATGGAGCTTTTGAGGGGTGAGTGATAGATATGGGATTTGTCCCTCCTAAGGGAGTTTAATGTCCATGGTAACTTGATGAGTAGGATTGAGAAAGGCATGTGCATGCATCTGTGAATCAATATGTGATATTGATGTCTCACACATCTCACCCAGTCTACTCTGAGATCAAGGAAATGGATGAACGTTGAAAGGATGACTGTACAATGCCTTGAGTTCATTCAGGACATTAGTGACAAAGGAATTATACATTCACTGTAACACTATTCATGGATTGTAGGATTGAAAGTTGTTCTCCAACTTTATATTTCACTTGGGTAGCACTGATGTGTGACTAGGCACCACTCTTTTCTTGTGAAGTCATAAGTGTTATGTACTTGCACTGCCAACGTGAAATGGACCTGTAGGGTCACACACATAGGATTTAACCTGGAAGAGGAGTTTATCCACAAATGATGTTTAGATTGATTACTAAAGGAGTTTAGTTGTTCAATTAAACACTCAATCAATTGATAGCTCAATATCATAGTATTCAAGGTGTTGCATCGATTGATTAGAGTATCAGATTGATTGAAACTGCGATTGACTAGTTTGCATAATCTGTTGCTCCAATCGATTGGCTCATGTGATGAACCAATCAGCTCAGGTTAGTGAACTGATCGGCTCATGTGATGAATCGATCGGCTCAAGACATGATGAGACAACTGGTTCAAGGGTTGAACCAATCGGCTTAACTGATCTAACCGAGATCGTTTGGAAAGTTAGAACATTGTTTTACAAATACAATTTGTTTCACTTGTACAAATTCAATTTGGACAAGGATTAATATTTGATTAATCAGAAACAAATATGAAAGTCAATTTGAGTTGGACCAGGACCACGAACCGATCGGCTCATGTGATGAACCGATTAGCTCAGGGGTCCCAAATGATCGGTTCAGGTGTGAACCGATCGATTGAGGTCACCAACCGACCATTTCAGGGATGAAATGATCGGTACAGCTGGTGCAGTTGGTTGTTTTGTGGAAAATTTTGAACCCTTCTACTCCTGCTTTAGTCCCACATTTCCTGGGGTAGAGAACCCTATCCCATGACCCTCCTATATATAGGGGTATTGGGGGCTTCTCAAAGTACAACTCAGTGCACCAGTTGCTCTGTAAAGTTTTCATTCTCTCTGGTTTTGGTAACTGAGAGAGCCCGAGCAAGTGCTTCCAAATAAGGGAGGCACAACAAGGGAAAGACAACTGTAGAATAGCGACTAGTGGAAGGAGAGTGTGTCGATGACTAGTACACTGATAGGAGGGTACGACTCCTTCCGATTCCTTGTGGGACAAGGAGATCGGAGTTCCAGGCAGTCCATGTGGACGATTGTAGAGGCGGGAGACTTTTGCTGCTCAGTGGATAGTTGTCAATCCCGACAGTCCCGGTGAGACTAGGAGCTACACAGACACCATCCAAGACCGGAGGTGAAGACTCCACAATGTCTCCGAGAAAGCCTTGGGACAAGGTACGCCTCTACAAACCATCCTTCCTATTGTATAGACGTTGACGCGATTCCTCATTTTGGGTTTGGGAGAAGAAATTTTTTTATTTCTGTTGCCTTCTCTGTCTCCACTAAAACCCAACAGTGGTATCAGAGCCACATCCACTGCTCTATACTTTGGGATCATCGATGTGATCAATTTTGGTTTGTCGCCTTTATTTATTGCATACAATGCGAATAAAATTGGCTTTATGCATGTCTAATCCTAAATCCACAAATCCCAAAATACATATGTGTAATGTAATATGAATGCACTCAATATACGTCACCCTTAAATGAGTTTTGTGGTGGATCTATAGCATGGTTATGTCCAATAAACCCTATGTATGTGTGCTTGGTTGAATGTGGTTTCTTGCATCTTGGTCTGCGCACCGATTCCCTATCTCCTTTTCTTGATGTAACTCGAGATAACTCGAGATTTCTTTCCTACCATTTCTCCCCCCAAATGTAACTCGAGGTTTCCTTTTTCAAATGTAAAATAGGATAGATTTTATTTCCTGTTATGCCAAATAACGACGGACCTTTTGACAACTGGTTCGAGGAGCGAGACGAGCGGGTGGCGGGCTGAAGAGATGCATGACGACCAGTGAACCGATCGGCTGAAGGCGCCAGTCGATCGGCTGGTAGCACCCAACCGACCAGTCTGATGGTGAGCCGATCAATCATGGAGATGAGTTGATCAAACCCAGAAAGGCAAAGCACAGAGTTCATCTTGTACAGGTTGCATGTGATGTGAACCTAGATGACCGTGATTCCTCTTGGCTTGAGGAATCACATTAGGATGGCCATAATCATTGATTTTATCGTTTCACATGTTTTCTATGGGATATATCATGTATATGATACTTACTATATATTATGGTGATTGGATATGTATATGTACCTATAAAAACCAAATCCCTCATCTAAATATTAAGTCTATCATGCCTTCCATTAGCAGCACACATGACAAACTTAATCGACCAAGCATAGTTTATGCCAAAACATGGTGCGTCGTCTATCTCGTGGAAGTGTGAAGGGTGAGCATGTAGGTTCTGCCAAAGCAGGGTGCATGTTTACCTTGTCAGCTTTTGGGTTAGACTTAAATGGTGATTCTTAGAGAGTCTAAGCCCAGAGGAAAGGAATGTTCATGGCAAGGTGTTGTGCATGTTCATTCATCAAGAGTTGCATATGATGCAATTGGCATGATGGCCTACCTAAATAGTCAAGATTGTGGGCGATCAGCCAAAGCTGACTCATGACTTGATGAAATATGGATATTGACCCACTAGGAGATTGTATGCTACAATCATCTGAATTGATGGTGAGGGCTATCAATTTGAATCAAAATAGTGGGAGCGGTAATTAATTAAAGGCCAAATTAACTACTGTCAAATTTTATTCAAATCAAATCAAAAGGAGTTTTGACAAATGCAATTTTCTCTTGTAGAACGGCAAAAGAATCATCTTTTTAAATGGGAAAATTAATTGAGAATAAATTCCATAATTGGTCAGGAATTGTGAGAAGTGTTATGCACAATCTAGATATATGATGGAGTTTTGCAACACCACTAAAAATCCTAGAGATGATGAATCCCTAGGTTTAGCCTTGCTAGTACTAAGGTAAGAACTCCACCCACGTGTACTAAGACACGCGAAAGTCTTATCGTAGTATAGTTAAGGGTCGAATCCTCGGGACAATGGTCTTGATGAAATCAAGATGGAAAACGTTTTTAGTTGAACTTAACTACTTAAGAGTTGATACTTAGATCGAAAGTTTGATTTGGTTTTAAACTAAGTGCAAGGAAAGTAAAGTAGGAAAGTAGAGATTAAGGTTGTAAACAATGATTAGAAGCCACTAGGATGTTATCAGGTTTCACACCACTACACATGGATCAAGACATGCAACATAATAAAACAACCTGCAAAGAGAGTCAAATCAGTTAGTATCTTGTAGTCCTAGCTTCCTTTCGGATAACTAGCTACGAGAAGTGTGGAGTATTGCAACGCCAGCCATACCATAATGAATGGTCACATGCTTTGCATTACTCCTTCATGAAATGTGTTCCTCGACCTTACCAAGATTGCACTTCCATACGTCAACTGATTCCATTTCATAGTATGAAAGTGCAATGATGGGGGTCAGTTTACTCCACTCATGAAAGCACTCCTAGATACCGAAACAGACATATGGTGACTACATACATCTAAGACCAACATTCAATCGATATTCTGATCTAAGGGTATAAACATAGACAATTCATACCAAAAGATAATAAGTAACACAAGTTGATGATCAGGCAACTAGCATTCATTAAACAATTGATGTTGAACTGAAAAGAAGAGTATCTCTATTACCAATTGTTGAATTACATTGCATGAAATGAAAACATGGGTAGTGGGGCTACTCCCCGCACCCTAGTGAATGAAACTACTCGCTCATGTCAAGGACAAAGAAGGAGGCGAGAAGAGAGAGAAAGAATGTCATCTCCACGGAGGAGGGAAAGTTGAACCCTTGGTGAAGAGAGCAACGATCTTCGCACTTCATGGTTGACTTGATGAAGGATCTTCTCTTCCCACCTTCTTTGCTGTTGAGAGGATAGAGAAGATAGCTTGGTGATGGAACACGGATCTCAAACTGGCAGCCTTGGGGCAGTGGATGGAAGATAAAAGTGCTCTGGAGCTAGAGAGGCAGCCTCTGGACGTCTAAGATTCGATCCTCTTGAAGTGACCCTTGAGGTCCTATTTATAGGCTCAAGTTGAGCCCAAACGGTCTTGAGACCGTTTGGTCTCAAACGGTCTTGAGATCGTTTGCCTTCTCGCGGTCTTGGGACCGTGAGGCCTTCTCGCGGTCTTGGGACCGTGAGGCCTTCTCGCGGTCTTGGGACCATGAGGCCTTCTCGCGGTCTTGGGATCGTGAGGCCTTCTCGCGGTCTTGGGATCGCGAGGCCTTCTCGCGGTCTTGGGTCCGTGAGGCCTTCTCGCGGTCTTGGGACCGAGAGGCCTTCTCGCGGTCTTGGGACCGTGAGGCCTTCTCGCGGTCTTGGGACCGTGAGGCCTCCTCGCGGTCTTGGGACCGCGAGGAGTCTTTGTAATTTTTTTGTGTTTTCTGTAATGAAAAAGAAGAAAAGTTAGTTTATTGGTGTATCCGCAATAAAGTAAAAAAGTTTAATGATTCTATCTAATTTATCTAAGAAAGAGTATGGAAAATTAAAGATAACTAAATAAGATAACGTCACAAATTGGGAGGTTATCACCCCCCCTAACTTAGAGTCTAGCTTGTCCTCAAGTTAGATAGAGCTAAGGCATGTAATGGCGAGGCGATTTTATTTGATTAGGGTTTCCATACTCTTGCTTCAATTCTAGGTCAGAGATCTAGCGAGGTCTTATTAGGGATTCTGCTTACACTAACTCTTTCGAGTATCAAAAGTTGCATGGATCTCAGGTTCCTTTCATATCATGAATCTCTCATTGGGACCACCTTTCTTATTATGTGCATGTCATCGACTCTAATCAGTTTTATACTTCTTTGGAGATCTAGCGAGGTCTTATTAGGGCTTCTGCTTACACTAACTCTTTCGAGTATCAAAAGTTGCATGGATCTCAGGTTCCTTTCATATCATGAATCTCTCATTGGGACCACCTTTCTTATTATGTGCATGTCATCGACTCTAATCAGTTTTATACTTCTTTGGAGAAACCTACCGGTAGCTAGAGTGGGTATGAGGGATGACTTAAAAGGCTTATTGTGTAACTCCCCCTTCAAGTGGGGAAGGGTTTGTCTATGCTTTTTAGAGACTCACTACCGGGCACGACACATCTGCCTTCATGAGGGCAGCTGAATGTACCGTCTGGGTGAGCTCTTTTATCAGCCTTTTCATATATTAGGAAACATTAGGATCTCATTACCGGGCACGACACATCTGCCTTCATGAGGGCAGCTGTATGTACCGGCCGAGTGAGATCTTTGTTGGCTCTTCATATAGGTCCTTATGCATGGCACAACTCTCATGTTTTTATTCAGCACTCTGGCTTTTATTCGAATCTCACAGGCTTAGGAAGTGGGTTTTGTTAGGGTTTTTAATTGGGCGGCCAAGCCTCTTTCATTGAAAGAAGAAAACTGTTCTTAGGGTTCCTGACATGCACTTATTTTTAATTGGTGGTTCGCTCGCGAGATTTCTTGATTTTGGATTTCCCTGATTTCCCTCTTGACTTTGAGAGTTTTCGGTTCGCTTTGGCCCTGAAGTTGACCTGTGAAGAGTCTGAGATAGAATTGAAGTAAAAGTATAGAAACCAATAGTGAATGAAATTTATGAATTCTCCATTTCATGCCTGTATGCTAATCTTATTATTTATATGAGGACTACTTTATCTCTAACTTAGCTAAGGTGATTCTTTCCAGGATGAAAGTTATACTTAAAAGTTATTTTATTGAAAAAAATTACTGGAAAAAGTCTAAATATGGACAGAAAGTTTGAAAATTGATATGCGAAAAAAATAGAAGGGTTGAAGCAGAATGATACCTCGCCCTTGTCCAATGCACTCCCCCCCTAACTTATCACGCACTCTGTCCACAGAGTGTCAAAGTGATAGGTTGAGAAATGCATGGACAAGGGCATTCAGGCTTCGGTTAATCCTTTATTTTCCCCATGTGTTCTGAGTAAGTTGGCTGCGAACTTTCCCCGTAGTGCGTGGTAATCCACCTCTATCATGTCCTCTACCGGCTTGTGAAGGGCCAGAATTGTATACATCCAGTAGAGGACGTGGAAGCCGCAGTCATTTGATTCTCTGATTTGCTGGGGGCACCTGTGGCAGAAGGATGGTGATTTGAAGTGATCTCTGTCATATGCCCGCATGTGCTGACCGAAAAGATCGTGTAATTTGTCAGCACACTCCTTCGCCACCTCCTCCGTTGGTGTCTTTGGAGTTGTAGTGTATGCTTTCCGTTTTGGATCATACTGGCTGTCGGAACTGTTGTAGATTATTGTTGTTCCTTCGTGAAGATTGGTTGCCAGTAACATCCAGTGCTCTTGATGAAGGAAAGGTAACTTGATGAACTTCGGAGTTGTATGTTGGAGATAAGAGATGGTTGACTCCTTTGTTCCGAAGTTCTTCAGCCCGAGAAGATCATCCTTCATGTAAGCTGACACCATATAGACCGTGTTGTGATTCCGTGCAAGCAAGTATTGATAAGCAGTCATTACACTTACAGACATGGAACCCTTGAACTGTAAGGTCTCACGGAGGGCATCTGCCATAACCAATATATCCCCGTCAATATATACCATCTCGTTGTTTTCGGCATATAGCTCTGACATTATTAGTCGGAGCTCGTTATCTGAAAGAGTTTTGCAAGCTTCCGGATCGAAATCGGGAAATGAAGGTTCAATGGCAGATTGGGGTACCATATGTGATGAAGATGTCTTGATGGCTACCCCTGATATCAGATCAATGTCACCTTTATCTGGAGCCAGATCGAAGATGGAAGGCTTCCATTGGCTTTGCTTGGTGACATTGGATGGGTGTTTTTCTTTTGTCAACGCCGCTAGGGTTTGTCTGAAAGGTCTCCTCTGCGGACGTTGAATAGATGAAAAGAGATAACAAGGGACGTCGTATGCCGCCATGGTAGGGTCGTTGAAGAATCTTCTGTCGCAGATAAGCTCCATGGCGTAACGTCCTCGCAGGGAGTGGAAATCGTCATTAACGAGTTCAGCGAAAGGGACCTGCTGGTTTAGCGCTAGGATGTGCCTTATGACGTAAAAAGTGTTGTCCCAGGAACCTTCAGCGGCTTGGACTTGTGGGTTAATTATTTTGAACCAGGGGGAGCTCCAGTCCTGGTGGAGAGAAGGGCACGCGGCCCATATGAGCTTTAGCAGCCGGAAAGGGATGCATCTCGCCTCCCCGGCTTCAATTCCAACAAAATTGATTATCCCGGCCTTTAAGTCACTGGCACAGAAATTGTACACGTTGGCGTCGCGGGCGACAGTGTCCACAATCATGAGCAACCAGTGTTTACAAACTTGGAAAGGCATGGTTATGTATCTTGCTTTTCTTGCGATCCCCCTGTGCAACCTTGTAATGGATTTGTGCTGGAACTCTTTGTACAGTAAGCACAATCCCAGTGTGGGTGAGGCGTTGAGAACCGGTTGCTGACGCCGAGAGCTTTTGTAGATCTCGATAGAGTTGTCAAGGAGAGTATGAAACATTGCCATCTTCACCGCCGACTGGGGTCGAAGTAAGGAACGGAAGTCTTCACGCGTCAGATTGCGTTTGGTCTTCGTGTTTTGATATATGACATCCTCCCCTACTTTGGCATCATCTACTATAGTGTTGAGGATGAAGATATCCTGTGCGTCTAAGGTAGAGATGGCTGCCATATCTAAATCGTGCATTTTTTTAGGTAGAGGTGGCGGCGGAGGTAGCTCTTACGGTGTGGGGGAAGAAGTTTGTTCTATGCTTTCCATGTACTGCTGCAGCTCGTAATCTTTATTAGAATCAGAAGGAGTGTCTAAATCGTCATCAGTGTCTAGGCATACTCTTTATGATTCTTCAAGTTCAGGCACTGACGGTTCGGGTGCAGAGATTTGCTGGGCTATTGTGGCTGGTATAGTGCTACTGGTTCCCTGAATACATTTTTCAAACTCAGCAAAAGCCACTTCTTTGGCAACCTCCCCCAGAGATCCCGCAGAAAAGTTGAGAAATTGATCCCCGAAGTATATGTTGACGTTCTCTGTATGAGCAGGGGATTTGTGATCTTTATCACCAGTTTGGTGATCTTGCTGGTGTTTTGGTTCTGCTCCTTGGCTGGGGCCTGCCCCAGCATCATCTGGCTTGTCGGAGTCATCAGCTGAGGAGGTACTATTGTTTGAGTCAGCGGAGGAGTCAGAATCTTCCTCGTCAACAGCATCATCGTCATCATCATTAGTTTTTTTCTTTTGTGCTTTCTTTTTGCACAGACGATGGATGGATTGGAGCTCATCGTATGCCACTTGCACGTGCTCGTGTGTTTCGAGCAGTGCTTCGTGGGTTTCTTTTAAATCAGAGTAACATTTGTTCGGCGGAGAGGAGTCGTGCTGTGAGGTCGGTTACTTGAGCTCTTAGCTGAATAAGCTCATTAGTTGACGACTCCTCCTGGTGATTATGTAGTTGCGTGAGGGTGGTGTTGATGTCGTCCAGGCATGTGCTGAAAGCTTGTTGTTGCTGCTTCAGCTCGCGGAGGGTCTCTGGCAGAGGTAGAGTCTGCGTAGAGATCCTATCGACTTGCTTTGCCAACACTTCATGCTGGCCTTGTACTCCATGGATCCACTCGGGCAAGTTTTTATAGTGGTCGTCGATGTGGTCGACTTGCTTGGCCACTGAATCTTGATGTTGCTGGATTCCTTGGAGGATGCCTGGCATGGCGCGGTTCTTCTCGCCAATCTGGGCAACCTGTTGTGTTAGACCCTGCACACATGAAAAAATAGAATTCAAAATGTTAGATGGGTCGGTGAGGAGGTTTCGGATGGTGTCGAATTGACGTCTGAATTCCGCAATGACGTTAGTATAAGGGACCCCAGTAAATGAAGAGTGAGGTGGCTGGGGTCGGGGTGGAATGGTAGTGTCATGCGGAAAAGACACTGTTGATGGACCCGCGAATTGCGTGGTGACTGTGGATGGGGTCACCAACGATGTCGGGGTGGTGGTGGGTGGAAAAAGTGGTGGCATACCCAGAGAGAGAAATGGATCCGGGAATGTTGATGGAAAGTCGGTGGATGTGAAAGAGGAGAATTCGGGCATCGTGGTGGAGAATGGGGCGCCCGAAGTGAAGAAGGGTGGGGGTGGTGGTATGGTTGTGGAGAAGGGTGGTGTAGTGAAAAGTGGTGTGGAGGATGATTGAAGGGTGGTTGATGGTGGTGGGGTAGTAGATATTGGGGTGGTGGAAGGTGGAGAGGTGGTAGTGAGCTCAACATTTAGACTCATTATAAAAGAGTCTAGTGATGAGGATGTAATATGTTCTTCTGGGAGGGGGGCTCAGGTTCGGGATGAGGTTTTGATGTTGGTGTCCCCGACAGCTCATGTGCCTTTACGAGCCTTCTGGAAGGTCGTTTGACTAGAAGTTTTGATGTTTTGGCTGCTAGGGCATTGATACTGAGTTCTGCCTGCCCTGGCGTTGCTTTCTTTTCTTTGGCTTTGACTGAGGTTGTGATTTTGGCGATCTCGTCTTCTGTGAATAGGAGCTTGTCCTTGTCATAGTCAGCAAGCGCTGGAAGTGGAAGCAGGGTTCTGGAAGATTTTGTGGGGCAGAACACGTAGTGCAGCTTTCCATCCTTATCTTTTAAGATATGGGAGTTCTTTAGTGTCTGTTCGTTGGTAAGGATGTCGCCCTTGATTGGGTTGCATTTGGGTAGAAGTCTATCCATCTTAAGATATTTGATGATAGATGTGATATGACCACCCGTGCAAATTTCTTTTCCGAGGGCGAAAGCTGAAAGCTTGAGCAGCATATGTCATCCAATGTTAACGGGTATTCCGTTTAGGACTAACCAGAGGACAAAAAGGTCAGATATAAGAACATTTCCTCCTTCGGATCTGGGGAAAAGTGCGCCAATGATGATTTTTTGGAGCGTGCGCACTAGGCCAGAATGAATGTTGGAGGCCTTGCTTGTCCTTGCATCAAAGGTTGGTAACCCCGTTAGTGATTTCCAGAAGGTATGTTTGTTGAACCCGGGGTGTTCTGTGCCAGCTGCCTTATCTTTCTTCAGCTGGTCTTGATTGTCAACAAAGATTTCATTCAGAAGATTTTCGGTGATGACCACCTCGTTGTTAAAGATTCTGGTGGTTATTCTGCGGTCACCACCGTCCCTTTCTCTATGCATGATGTCCACCACTTCTTTGTTGAAGTAGGTGAAGAATTCTGTTGTGGGCTCAGTGTAGGAAAATTCAGATACAAAGCAGAGCCAGGAAAGGTTTGAATTGTCAAGAAGAGTGAGGATTTTGTGGTAGATCCCCATCTTCATAAGTATGCTGGGGCAGACATACTTGGTTGGTTTAAGGAGTTGGCTGATGGAGGTGATGTTATGGAGATGAAGGTTTTTGGGTGGTGGTGTTGTGGTGGTGATGGGAGGAAAAATAGGAACAGTTATTGTGGCAGGGGTGGTAGTGGTGGTGGTGGGTGGTGGGATGTACCCTGCCAGGATTTGTTCCCTTGCAGAGGCGGGGTGAACCTGCTTCCTGGCTCTCTTCTTAGGTGCTGGCTCAGCTGTGGATTCTTGAGCCATTCTCTTCCCCTTAGATTTTGTAGTGGGTGATTCTTTCTCAGGGGAGGGCTGGTATTCTGAGGCCTCGTCGGATGAAATCTCTTCTACCTCCTCTTCAGAAGATTCTTCATCTAAGCAACAGTTGATTCGCTTTATGCCTTTCATGACTTCAATCAGGTTCACTTGTGTTGGGACCTGTCCAGTCTTTTTGTACTGGTCAACTATGTTTTGGAGATTTGCTCGTTCAGCTAGTAATTTCTCCTTTGTCCAGAAAGGAGCATCTGTTGATCCTTGCTTCATAGGTGAAGTCATTCTGAAATGATTGACAATAAAACAAAAGTTAGAAATCATAAATTTTGGAATTATAACAAAGTAAAATTATTTTGAGTTTGAGTTTTAGTAGTTTGATTGAGTTCAAATGGTCCTGAGACTGTTTGGTCTCAAACGGTCTTGAGACCGTTTGGGCTCACACGGTCTTGAGACCGCGAGGATCCAAACGGTCTTGAGACCGCAAGGGAGACGAACCGAGCGGGGCCTCAC
The DNA here is from genome assembly GCA_963693085.1 of Alisma plantago-aquatica. Taxonomy (NCBI): domain Eukaryota; kingdom Viridiplantae; phylum Streptophyta; class Magnoliopsida; order Alismatales; family Alismataceae; genus Alisma; species Alisma plantago-aquatica. The sequence goes on from OY856411.1 coordinate 118,550,295, forward strand.
GGTCTGGAGACCGCGAGGGAGACGAACCGCGCGGGGCCGCGAGGGAGATGAACCGCGCGGGAGACAAACCGCGTGGTCGTTCGTCGGTAGAGAACCAAGAAAACGACGACGGCGACAAGGGCGGAGAGGAGTTCGAACGCGAGCTATTGTTTAATGAATCGCCGGGTTGTCAACCTGTCGGTGCGGTCAACGAATCGGCGAAGAGCCTAGGTGCGGTGGGCGTTACAGTAGGGGCGCACGAGTGACGATGAGCCGGAGACGACAGTGGCGAAGCCGAGTCGTCGGCAAAGAACTTGAAATGGATGCGGCGTCAGAGAGCGCGGAGATGGAGCTCGGAGATGAATGAAACAACGAAGCTTGGAAGTTCGGGGTTCAAGAAGAGAGAAACGTTGGTGGGGAGGGTATATTTATAGGTTTTAGGTGGGGTCGGCCTTCCAAACGGTCTTAAGACCGCGAGGAATCCTCACGGTCCGGGGACCGCGAGGAACCTCACGGTCTTAAGACTGCGAGGGCCCAAACGGTCTTGAGACCGCGAGGGCCCAAACGGTCCTGAGACCGCGAGGGCCCAAACGGTCTTGAGACCGTGAGGGCCCAAACGGTCCTGAGACCGCGAGGGCCCAAACGGTCTTGAGACCGTTTGACCTCAAGATCATGTGTATTTTTGTTTTTTTTATATTTTTAGATTTAAAGAAAAAAAGAAAAACAAAGAAAAACAAAAGAGGTTTAAAAACAAAATAAAAGGCTAGAAAAATTAGGGAAGGTGATACTCAGGCCTTGGGTTGCCTCCCAAGAAGCGCTTTGGTTTAACGTCGCTGGCTCGACAAGATTTTGCTCCGGCTATGCTGACTTTATAGGGTCATGTATCTCTATGGTTTGTCTTGATAACTTGTCTGCCGGAGTGTGGTACTTTTTTAATCTGTGACCATTTACAGTCCTCTCTCCTCCATTATCATCGATAATAATGACAACTCTTGTCGGGTATATATGTTTGATTGTAAAAGGCCCCGACCATTTAGTACGCAATTTTCCAGGAAACATTTTTAATCTGGAGTTGAATAGGAGGACTTTGTCTCCGACGGTTATATCCTTTCTTTTTATGTGGCCATCGTGCCACATCTTAGTTTGTTCTTTGTAAATTCTTGCGTTGTGGTAGGCTGTCATTTGTAATTCTTCTAGTTCTTGGAGTTGCAGTTGTCTGAATTCACCAGCGCCTTTGAGATCGAAGTTTAGTTGCTTAATGGCCCACCAAGCCTTATGCTCTAATTCAACTGGAAAATGGCAGGACTTCCCATACACTAATCGAAACGGTGTTGTTCCGATTGGTGTTTTGAAAGCTGTACGGTAAGCCCATAGAGCGTCAGATAGTTTGGTGGACCAATCGGTGCAGTGCCGATTGACAGTCTTTTCTAGGATAGCTTTAATTTGCCTATTGGAGACTTCAACATGTCCACATGTCTGTGGATGATACGGTGTAGAAACTTTGTGGTTGACTCCGTATTTTCTTAATAAGGCTTCAAAGCTCCGTTCCAAGAAATGTGATCCGCCGTCAGATATTATCGTTCTTGGGACGCCAAATCTGGGGAATATTATCTCTTTAAACATCTTGATTATCGGTTTTGAATCACAAGAGATGGTCGGTAGAGCTTCTACCCATTTTGACACATAATCCACAGCAACTAAGATGTACATGTATCCGTAGGATGAGGGGAAAGGGCCCATGTAATCAATTCCCCATACATCGAAGAGTTCGATTTCTTGCCATATGTTCAATGACATTTCATTTCTTCTGGTAATTCCCCCAGATAGTTGGCACTTGTCGCATGATCGCACATATTCATGTGCGTCTGTTGCGATGGTAGGCCAATAAAAGCCAGATTGCAGGACATTAAGAGCTGTCTTTTTAGAACTCATGTGGCCCCCAGCGGGGCCTGAGTGACAGTGCTCAATAACCGAAGTGATTTCCGTCTCTGGAATGCATCTACGAAAGAGTCCATCTGCGCATAAGCGAAAAAGATAGGGCTCATCCCAGAAATATTGTTTAGCGTCGTGAATGAACTTCTTTTTGTCATGATAGGATGCGGATGGGTGAATGATTCCTGTTGCCAAATAATTAACAATGTCGGCATACCAGGGGAATCCATTAGCGACTTTCATTAATTGGTCGTCTGGGAGGGAGTCTCGGATAGGTACTTTGTCTTCATCCTCGACTCTAATACGGCTGAGATGGTCAGCGACGACGTTTTCCACCCTGCTTTTGTCTTTGATTTCCAAATCGAATTCTTGAAGCATTAATACCCATCGGATAAGTCTAGGTTTTGCATCTTGCTTCTGAATTAGATACCGTATAGCGGAGTGGTCAGTGTAGACAATAACTTTAGCTCCAATCAGGTATGAGCAGAATTTCTCGAACGCGTAGATGACAGCTAAGAATTCCTTTTCTGTAGTGGTGTAATTTTCCTGTGCTTCATCCAGCGTTTTAGATGCGTAGTATATAACATAGGGTTTCTTGTTGATTCTTTGCCCTAAGACGGCCCCTATGGCATAATCGCTCACGTCACACATGATTTCGAATGGTTGTGACCAATCTGGAGCTCTTAGAATGGGTGCGGAAATCAAGGCATTTTTTAGAGTTGTGAAACTTTGCAAACATTCTTGGTTAAAGTTAAATTCCGTGTCCTTGGTCAGCAGTTGTGTCATGGGTTTTGCTATTTTTTAGAAGTCTTTGATAAATCTTCTGTAAAACCCAGCATGGCCTAAGAAAGCACGTACCCCTTTTACATCTTTTGGTGGCATCAATTTCGCGATGACGTCAATTTTTGCTTGATCCACCTCGATCCCTCTGTCGCTCACTCTGTGTCTGAGGACAACACCTTCCGTTACCATAAAATGGCATTTTTCCCAATTTAAGATGAGGTTTGTGTCCTCGCATCTTTGTAAAACTTGAACCAGGTTGAGCAGAAAGTTGTCGAAAGAGTTTCCATAAACTGAGAAATCATCCATGAATATCTCCATTATAGATTCTGTTAATCATACAAAGATAGAACACATGCATCTCTGAAAAGTGGCTGGCGCGTTACAAAGCCCGAATGGCATTCTTCTGAAAGCATACGTCCCAAAAGGACAGGTGAAAGTAGTTTTCTCTTGATCTTCCAGGTGTATAGGGATTTGGTAAAACCCGGAATAACCATCGAGGTAACAAAAGAATTTCTGATGAGCTAAGCGCTCGAGGACCTCATCTAGGAAAGGCAGGGGGTAGTGATCTTTTCGCGTGGATTTATTAAGTTTTCTATAGTCAACGCACATTCTCCACCCAGTCACGGTTCTATTGGGTACTAGTTCATTTTTATCATTAAGGACAACAGTGGTCCCCCCCCTTTTTTGGGACCACCTGTACTGGGCTAACCCACTGAGAATCCGAAATGGGGTAGATGATACCTGCCTTTAGAAGTTTGAGGACCTCAACGCGAACCACCTCCTTGAGGTTGGGGTTTAACTTTCTCTGGTGTTCTCTTGATGGTTTAAACTCTTCAACCATGGGCAGTTTGTGCATGCATAAAGCGGGACTTATACCCGTCAAATCAGTCATTTTATACCCAATGACTTTCTTATGCCTCTTTAATTCATCGAGAAGCCTATTTTCTTGGTCTTTCTCCAGAGTGGAGTTGATGATCACTGGACAAAGTTTCTTGCTGTCAAGGAAGACATGTTTGAGTCCTTCGGGTAAGGCCTTCAATTCAGGGGCCTTAGGTGGCTCGGTCGCTTCTATAACGGTGACAGCCTTGAGTTCTTCAAAGGTGGTTGTTGGGGCTTCTTCAGCTTTTTCTAAATATTGAAGGCATTGTTGCACTAGCTCGTTTTCCGAAAATTCTACTTCCGGATTTGTCAAGGCACTTTCCAGCTCATCGGAGGGTTCAGACATTTCTAACTGGGACATTTGATATATAGCATCCAGGAGAAAAACTTCCTCTTGAATGCTTGAACCTTTCATGCTGTTAAGAACTCTAAACTGGAAAGCTTTCTTCCCAAGTCTCAAGATTATAGTTCCTGCTTCAACATCGATAAGTGCTCAGGCAGTAGCTAGGAAAGGTCTGCCAAAGATTATCGGGTATCTCAGGTCTTCTTGGATGTCCATAATAATGAAATCGCACGGGACATAAGAATTCTTTCCTATTATGACAGGAATATCCTCGATAATTCCAAGAGGGGCAGTTATGGTAGAGTCGGCTAACTGAATTGTCATTGTCGTAGGTAACAAATCAGTGAAGCATAATCTTTTACACATCGAATAGGGCATAATAGATATACTTGCTCCTAAGTCTGCCAATCCTTTCTTGTTGGAACCATTTCCAATAGAACACTGGATACCGAAGGAACCCGAATCCTTCTTTTTCTTTGGCATCTTGTTTAGCAGAATGTCTGAAGTGGTCTGAGCAAGTTTCACTGTTTCATGCTCTTCTATCATATACTTTCTTGACAAGAGGGTTTTCAGGTATTTGGCCCAAGCGGGCACCTCGGAAAGAGCATCGAGGAAAGGAATATCAATGTATAATTTTTTCATAGCTTCTTTAAATTTTTGGAACCTAGTATCCATTCTGGTCCCTTTCAGCCTGTCTGGATAAGGAATTCTGGGTGGGACCTCTGGCATTGGTTCCTTTTCCTTTTCTTTATCAGTAGAATTTTCTGTTTCTATGCTTGAATTTCCTGTTGGAGAAAGAATGGCTACATCATCATCATCATGTATGATTCTGGTGACATCAGGCAGGACACGACCAGACTGTGTGGTGACGGCATTCAGTTGTTCTGGTCTGTTTTGGTTATGTCTCGGGTTTGCCTCTGGTTGCCCAGCAAAAGTGTCGGCTTGTGGCTTCAATTGAGCGGCAATCTGTGCCAGTTGGGATTCTATGGCCTTTTGTTGAGCTTGCTGGTTTGCAAGCATAGTCTGTTGAGATTGAAGCATTTGTCTAATAAAGGATATTTCATCAGATGATTGGGGAGGATCACCCCTCTGTTGATACTGAGTGACTTGCTGTCCTTGTGGTTTTTGTAGAGGTGCAGTTAACTGTGGTTGTTGGGGCTGCTGCAACTGAGGTTGTTGTAGCTGCGGGTGCATACCTGGATGGCCATATTGGTAAGAAGGGTTCCTGGGATAGTTAGATCTTTGGAAACTCTGTCTATAATTCCCTTGATTGAAGTTATTCTAAAATTCTGGTGGTTGTCTATTGAAAGATCCACCTTGAGTCTGCTGTTGTGGGTTGGCGGTCCCTGCAGGATTCCCGTATTGGAAACCAAGATGGTTCCTTGGTTTATCTGGATTGTAGTACACCTGGCCAGGTATTGAATGGATGGAGTTGACTTTCTCTGGCATTTGGTCCTCGGGATGCTCAATAATGGGTTCATATTGCGGCATAGGTGGTTGTAAATCCATCATGACATTGTACAACAAACCACATGATAATGTGGGATGATCAGATGCATGACAGGCTTCACAAGTTCCAGTAGCTGCTTTTACTTGTTGAACCTGAGAGCTTTTCTTCTTTTCATATTCCCCGAAAGAAGTTTTGAGGGCTTGTTGCTTGCTAGCAATAGTCTTCAGGGCCTCTGCAATGGCCTTGAGTTCCATTGATTCTTCAGCTTTGTATACCTTAAGAACCCCCTTGGGTTGGTTAGACGACCTTCCCCAATTGGATTGGTTCTCGGCCCCTAGCGTAACTATATTCCAGGCATCTTCATAGTTCTTTCTCATAAAATTTCCTCCAGATGAGGAATCTAGAAATTGCTTGATATCATCACTTACTCCTCTATAGAATGTTTCTATCAGTTGATTTTGAGATATGCCATGGTGAGGACACTTTCTCAGGAGTTCTTTGAATCTTTCCCAAGCTTCGGCAAGTGTTTCTCCAGGTAGTTGGGAAAAGTGATTAATCTGTCCCCTAATCTCATAGGTTAGAGAAGGTGGAAAGAATTTCTCAAGAAACTTTTCTTCTAAAGGAGTCCAAGTAGTGATGATGGGGTGTCTATCCAAAGCGTTGTACCAGCTTAGTGCTCTTCCAGATAAGGTGAAGTGGAAAAGGTGTAACATTATTGCTTCCAAGGTGATTCCTGCTTGGGGTACAAGTCGGCAGAGTGACTTGAATCTCTTAAGGTGATCCATGCAATCGTCTCCGGGTGCTCCAGAGAAAGAGATGCCTTGCATGATCTAGATCCATTGCGTCCGGATTTCAAAGTGTGGTATGTTAATAATTGGTGGTCAGACTGGATGATCATCTTCATAATTCTTCGGGACTGCGTAGTCCCGAAGTTGCTTGTTTCTTAATGCAAGTTGAGCAGCAGCATGCTCTGCTTGGATGCGGGCTTGTTCCTCATCTCGAATCTCAGCTTGCACCTGAGCACGAGTGTCTGAAATAAGTTGTGCTCGTTGTGCAGCTATGGCGGCGTTAACTCTTTCTGCAACAAGGCGTTGCTCTTCAGCCATCTGTCTGGCTCTTTGGCAGTTAAGTCTAATCCTTCGGTGGAAACTTCTTTCTACCTCAGAGTCGTACTCTGGTTCAGGGGAGAATTCGATGCTATGCGGGGGTTGCATACATGTTTTCTACCTGAGTAGAAAGAAAATCACACGTTAGGATAATGGAAGGAAATGAAGAAATCAAGAAGATTTGGAGTAGTTATCAAGAAAAAATGTAAAATCCTAATCAACCAAGAAGTTGTTAAGTAAAAACTAAAACGTTCCGTTATCCCCGGCAACGGCGCCAATTTTTGATGGAGTTTTGCAACACCACTAAAAATCCTAGAGATGATGAATCCCTAGGTTTAGCCTTGCTAGTACTAAGGTAAGAACTCCACCCACGTGTACTAAGACACGCGGAAGTCTTATCGTAGTATAGTTAAGGGTCGAATCCTCGGGACAACGGTCTTGATGAAATCAAGATGGAAAACGTTTTTAGTTGAACTTAACTACTTAACAGTTGATACTTAGATCGAAAGTTTGATTTGGTTTTAAACTAAGTGCAAGGAAAGTAAAGCAAGAAAGTAGAGATTAAGGTTGTAAACAATGATTAGAAGCCACTAGGATGTTATCAGGTTTCACACCACTACACATGGATCAAGACATGCAACATAATAAAACAACCTGCAAAGAGAGTCAAATCAGTTAGTATCTTGTAGTACTAGCTTCCTTTCGGATAACTAGCTACGAGAAGTGTGGAGTATTGCAACGCCAGCCTTCCATAATGAATGGTCACATGCTTTGCATTACTCCTTCATGAAATGTGTTCCTCGACCTTACCAAGATTGCACTTCCATACGTCAACTGATTCCATTTCATAGTATGAAAGTGCAATGATGGGGGTGAGTTTACTCCACTCATGAAAGCACTCCTAGATACCGAAACAGACATTTGGTGACTGCATACATCTAAGACCAACATTCAATCGATATTCTGATCTAAGGGTATAAACATAGACAATTCATACCAAAAGATAATAAGTAACACAAGTTGATGATCAGGCAACTAGCATTCATTAAACAATTGATGTTGAACGTAAAAGAAGAGTATCTCTATTACCAATTGTTGAATTACATTGCATGAAATGAAAACATGGGTAGTGGGGCTACTCCCCGCACCCTAGTGAATGAAACTACTCGCTCATGTCAAGGACAAAGAAGGAGGCGAGAAGAGAGAGAAAGAACGTCATCTCCACGGAGGAGGGAAAGTTGAACCCTTGGTGAAGAGAGAAACGATCTTCACACTTCGTGGTTGACTTGATGAAGGATCTTCTCTTCCCACCTTCTTTATTGTTGAGAGGAGAGAGAAGATAGCTTGGTGATGGAACACGGATCTCAAACTGGAAGCCTTGGGGCAGTGGATGGAAGACAAAAGTGCTCTGGAGCTAGAGAGGCAGCCTCTGGATGTCTGAGATTCGATCCTCTTGAAGTGACCCTTGAGGTCCTATTTATAGGCTCAAGTTGAGACCGTTTGGTCTCAAACGGTCTTGAGACCGTTTGGCTTCTCGCGGTCTTGGGACTGTGAGGCCTTCTCGCAGTCTTGGGACCGTGAGGCCTTCTCGTGGTCTTGGGATCGTGAGGCCTTCTCGCGGTCTTGGGACCGCGAAGCCTTCTCGCGGTCTTGGGTCCGTGAGGCCTTCTCGCGGTCTTGGGACCGAGAGGCCTTCTCGCGGTCTTGGGACCGTGAGGCCTTCTTGCGGTCTTGGGACCGAGAGGCCTTCTCGCGGTCTTGGGACCGCGAGGCCTCCTCGCGGTCTTGGGACCGTGAGGCCTTCTTGCGGTCTTGGGACCGCGAGGCCTCCTCGCGGTATTGGGACCGCGAGGCCTCCTCGCGGTATTGGGACCATGAGGAGTCTTTGTAATTTTTTTGTGTTTTCTATAATGAAAAAGAAGAAAAGTTAGTTTATTGGTGTATCTGCAATAAAGTAAAAAAGTTTAATGATTCTATCTAATTTATCTAAGAAAGAGTATGGAAAATTAAAGATAACTAAATAAGATAACGTCACAAAGTGGGAGGTTATCAATATATCAGTAGCTGATGTGATGATTTTGAGTCGCTTTTATAGACTTGTTTTACTTGTGTTTTAGGTGTTTATTAGTCACTTTGGTGGTTAATATTGCATGATTCACTTACTCTAGTCTATAATCTCTTTCAGTATCAAATATCTCATATTTTATCTTCTTGATCATAAACGATTATAATAATGGGTTTTATCTCAGCTGATTTGGCTTTGTCTTGCAATTTCAGGAAAAATGCATATATACAGTTGTCGATACCATCGACATTTGTCGATAGTATCGACACAGTCATAGGCAGACAGCCGCAAGGAGCCAAGCAGTGTCGATACCATCGACTGGGAAGTCGATTGTAGTGAGTTACCTTCAGGTTGCCAGCAACCAGTCGGTCGATACTATCGACACAAAGGTCGATACCATCGACGTTCTACAGCTTCAGTGTCGGAAAGGTGATAAGACTGATGCCTAAGGGTGTTGATACCATCGACCCGCGTTGATGGTATCGAGTCTGCATCAGGCAGGATGATAGAAAAGAAGGAAGGCTTGCTGATATCACGAGGGGTCGATACCATCGACCCACGTCGATGGTATCGACGCCGTCAGATTAGTGTTTGTTTCAGATCAGCCTGAATCCAACGGTGGTGATTTTTCGGTGATCTAACTTGGTGTTTATACCTAATGACGATATCCAGAAGCCATCTATCACATCATTAGCCACTGCACACATCCCGAGGAGAGTTGGAGAGGAGAAAGGAGTCCAGAAGCACGCCCCGATCGTTCTGACAGGCGAAGAAGACGTTTTCTACCGCCGAAAGGCTGTAGATCGCACACTCTACCTCGAGGAACGCTTGGATCTTCTCCGTTCAGGGGTTTACATCACTTCATCCACGTTTTTCTCAATGTTTCCCCTTTCATCCATCATGTCTTGCTCTGAGATGAACATGCAGGGCTAATCCCCTTTGTCTTTAGGACCGGGAGTAGCCCGGGTAATCATTGTATAACGTTTTTATCATAGTAATTCATAATTTGTCTCTTAAATCCGTGGTATGATTTCATTTTCTCCATTATATCATTATGCTTGATCACCCTAATGATAATCTAATGCCTTTAATTGCTTTGAAAGAAGAATTAATGGTTGAAAAGAGACGAAATTCACATTAACTCATAAATTCCTTGAACAAGGTGATGTACGGTTAATGGTGGAAACCCAGAGGTTGATTTTAATACACCTAATTTAGGGTATAGGTTACTACGACGGTGGAACTGACCTATATTTAGGTAGTGAATTGTATCACGACAGTGAACAATTCTGACTACAGGCCACTACCCAGATTGAGAGATGAATTTGTTTAGCTATATAGAAATTCATACAATGAGAACTCGTAGTGAAACCACAATCCTAAAGATTCCCATCTAAATTGATTAAACTTACCATTTAATCGATTGCTTTGCTTTATTTTATTTTTATTTTCTTTTTAATCAACTCTTAAAACCTTTTTAACTGGTCTAGCTGATTGTGAGCAGTTAGTAGTAGTCTACCGATAGTTCAGTGTCCCTGAGTTTGACTCGGGCCTCACAAAGGCCTATATTATATTGACGTGTGCACTTGCGTTATACACACGGTAAAATCGTGTCAAGTTTTTGGCGTCGTTGCCGGGGACACGGCAATTGTCGGCACTATGAGTGCTGCAAGCGGCCACTCTAGGCCACATTTTTTTTATTTATTATTATTATTTTTGAAATTCATTGTTTATCCGTCATATCTAGCAACTGGCTAGAACGGTACTGAACCTAAATTATTATATTTGCAGGTACTAGTGCATGGTGAGGACGTGTAGCACAGACTACACACAGCCATCAGCAGAGGTTCCACCGTTGGGACCAGACGACGAGGAGAACAACATTCAAGACCAACCTGAAGATATAAATTTGGATTTTGAACCCGAAGCGATGGCTGAAGAACAGAAAATATGGGAGAATATAAAAGCTTCTTCCTCGTCAGCATCAAAGGGACCAATAAAAAAACTGGCAGTCAACATTCCCACGTATAAGATTGACCCGGCACTGATGAACTTGGTCAAGTCTCAAGCATTTAATGGGCTGAAGAATGAGGACCCTGTCACACACATCAGCACATTTGTGGAAAATTGCGATATGATCAAGATTGATAGGTTTCCACAGGAGACACTTTACCTGAAACTGTTCCCCAGCTCTCTGGTAGGTAATGCACGTGAATGGCTGCATAACCTGGATGATGAGACCGTTGAAACATGGGATCAAATGATCGAGGTGTTCTTTGAGATATTCTTTCCGCCCGAGAAGACCAACAATCTGTTATGGAAGATCCATAATTTCATCCAGAAAGCCAGAGAAATGTATTCTGAGACTTGGGAACGTTTCCAAATAATATTGAGGAGGTGCCCACATCATGGGCTTGACAAGGAGAAACAAGTCAAGATTTTCTATTTTGCTCTTTTTGAGCATGATAGAAGCAACCTGGATTCAGCAGGTTCGGGGTTCTTCTTAAACAACACAGGTACAAGGTGTTGGGAGATTTTGAAAAACATGGACAAAAAGCAATCATGGGGCGACAAAGACACAGTAGAGCAGGTTCGAGCTGCAGGTGAGTCAAAGGCCATCAAGGAGTTGAATGAGAAGATGGACCTTCTAGCCAAGAAAGTACTTGCAAAAGAAGATGCAGAATCTGATGATGAAGCATAGGTGAAATTTATGTGCCAGCAATAGGGGTACAGAAACAATGACTATTCTTGGAGGAAAGACAAGAAATTTTCATGGAAGGACCCAAACAATTTCTTGCAGGTCCCTGATGCAAAACCACAACCGTCGACAGAGGATAAGAGCAATGAGTTGCTCAACCAAGTAATCAAGCAGAATGAAGAACTCATGAGCATGTTTGGCCAACATATTAAGCAACAAGAAGAATTTATGAATCAATTTGGGCAGACCTTACAAAGTCATGGGGCTCATATGAGGACTATAGAGACATCATTAGCACAGATGGCAGCTGAGATAGCAAAATCTGAAAAGCCAGTGCAGCAAGGTTTTCCCAGAAATACAAACATTCCAGGAGGAAACCAACATGCTAAGGAAATTCTGCTACGGAGTGGTAAGAAGATTTTAAACCCCAGGGCCGATGAACTGAGCACACCCAAGCCAGAAACCACAAGTGAGGCCACAGAGGAGGTTCTGATTCCAATCACAGAGCCGATAGAGTATGTGGTAGAGGATGTCACATCAGACCCCGTTGTTGAGGAGGAGACACAGAAGAGGACACCATATGTTCCACCACATCAGTGGGCACAGACTGTCCCAGTCCCATATTCAAGCAGTTTGAAAGCCAAGAAAGTGGACGCTTAGTTCAATAAGTTTCTAGATAGCTTCAGGAAGCTTTCTATCAACATTCCACTATTAGAAGCAATAGAGCAGATACACTCTTACGGCAAGTTTCTGAAAGACATAATCACAAAGAAGAGGAAGATTCCTGATACCGAGGTCATGGTTCTTAAGGAACAGGTAAGCGCTTTCATTATGGGAACATTGCCACCTAAAAGACAAGATTTGGGTTGCTTCAATATTTCATGTTACATCGGTAAAGTGAAATTCGGCAAAGCATTGTGTGATTCCAGGGCAAGTATAAATTTGATGCCTCTCTCTACTTTCAAGACACTAGCACTGAAAGAATCAAGACATAGCAATATGACGATTCAGTTGGCAGACAATTCTGTGGTTAAGCCGTACGGTATTTGCGAGGATGTTTTGGTTAAAGTCGATCGGTTTGTATTTCCAGCAGATTTTGTGGTAATGGAAATGCAAGATGAACAAGGAAATGAGCTACTCCTTGGAAGACCCTTCCAAGCTACTGCAGATATGATACTCAAGATGGGAAGAGGTCGTTTGACATTGGGAATCGCTGATGACCGATTTGAAATGGTTATGCCCCCAAGAACAACACAATCAAAAGCAAAGGAGTAGTGTCGCATGGTGAAACATTTTGATCATAATATTTCTCTGTGTCTAGGGAATCCATTTCTAGATATGGCTCATGTAATAACCAAGGTAGAGAAGGGGACACTGGCTGTAGACATTATGGAGCAGACCAAAGTTGTTTCTCTCTATAGGGCTGTGGGTTTCCCGAATGATGAAGAGGAGGAAATCACTCTTTCTACTGAAGATGATGCCATAGCAAGTTCTGTCCTCGATGCATATCCAGAACTACCTCTTGAAGCTTGCCTTGTCAATATAACGTATGACTGGATGAGAAGCAAGTCACTATAAGAATGTGTCAAGATGCTTCAGGTGCTGCCGTGTTATTATGCTAAGTATTATGAAGATCTTGGGAAACTCCTAAAACCGCTTCAATCATCTTTGATCAGTCCACTAGAGTTAGAATTGAAGCCACTGCCGCCTCATTTGAAATATGCATTCCTAGCCGATGGTATAAACTACTGGTGATTATCTCGGCATATCTAAGTGTTGAGGAATAGGATCAATTGATGATCGTGCTGAAGAACCACCGTGGTGCATTCGGGTGGCCAGTCGCGGATATCAAGGGGATCTCCCCTACACTTTGCCAGCACAAGATCCGGCTCAAGGAAGGAGCCAAACCTATAATCCATCCACAACGCAGACTCAATCCAAGCATGATGGAGGTCGTCAAGAAGGAGGTGATCAAGCTCCTTTCTGTAGGCATCATTTACGCTATCTCTGATTTGATGTGGGTAAGCCCCACACAGGTAGTCCCTAAAAAGGGGGGAATTACTGTCACTCACAATATGTTAAATGAGTCAATCACGGCCCGTTTGGTAACCGGGTGGCATGTGTGCATTGATTACCATAGATTGAACTTTGTACATTAAAAGATCATTTTCCTCTTCCGTTCATTGATCAGATTTTAAAGCGATTAGCAGGTCGATCTCACTTTTGTTTTCTAGACGGTTACTCTGGCTACAATCAGATTTCCATTGATCCTAAGGACCAAGAGAAGTCCACATTCACTTGTCCTTATGGAACATTTGCATATCGTCGTATGCCCTTTGGTTTATGCAACGCACCAACAACCTTTCAGCGTTGCATGCTTGCCATTTTCTCTGATATGGTCGAGCGCTGTTTAGAGGTCTTCATGGATGATTTTTCCGTCTATGGTGAGTCTTTTGTTGAATGTTTATATAATTTGGATAAAGTTTTACAATGATGTGAGGACACGCATTTAGTTCTCAACTGGGGAAAATGTCATATGATGGTTAGTGAAGGGATTGTGCTTGGACATAAAGTGTCTAGCAAGGGGTTGGAGGTAGATCCGGTTAAGATTGAGGTTATTTCCAAATTACTACCACTGAATTCGGTTAAAGGGGTAAGGAGTTTTCTCGATCACGCAGGATTTTATCGCCGCTTTATCAAAGATTTCTCAAAAATTGCTAAACCATTATCTGAACTGCTTGAGAAAGATGTGGTGTTTGATTTTAATGAAAAGTGTTTGTAGGCTTTTAATGTGCTCAAATACAAGTTAATTTCTGCACCGGTTGTGCAAATGCTGGATTGGACAAAAGCCTTTTGAATTAATGTGCAATGCTTCGGATTTTGCAGTGGGGGCTGTTCTTGGGCAACGTGTTGAAAACAAACCCGCTGTGATTTTATATGCATCCAAGACTTTAAATGAAGCACAACTTAATTACACTACAACTGAAAAAGAACTTCTCACCATCATTTTTGCATTTGAAAAATTTCAGCAATATCTTGTAGGGTCAAAAGTTGTGGTATGGATGCACCACGCCGCCATAAAATATTTGATGGAAAAGAAAGATGTCAAACCTAGATTGATTAGGTGGATCTTATTGTTACAAGAATTTGACATTGAAATTAAAGATAAGGGGGGAATAGAGAATGTGGTTGTGGACCACTTGTCTAGGTTAGAATGGGTAGATGAGAAGGGCATTAATATATCCATTACTGAGACATTCCCTGATGAGCATATCCTTTCTGTAAAATCCAAGGATCCATGGTTTTCATATATTGTAAACTATCTTGCCTGTAAAATAATCCCAGATGATTGGACATATCAAGAGAAAAAGAAAATTTTCCATTCTTTGAGATATTATTTCTGGGATGACCCCATTTTTTTGAAGCAATGCAGGGACGGCGTGCTGCACAGGTGTATACCAGAGATAGAATCTGACAGTGTACTTCATCATTGTCATACTCTACCAACTGGTGGCCATCATGCAAGTTCTAGAACAGCGGCCAAGGTGCTTGAGAGAAGCCTTTGCTGGCCTACACTTTTCCGAGATGCTTATGATTATGTGTGAAGATGTTATTCCTGTCAAAGGGTAGGTAATATTTCAAAGTGGCAGGAGATGCCCCTCAACATGTTTCAAGAAGTTGAGGTGTTTGATATGTGGGGTATTGATTTTATGGGACCCTTTGTGCCCTCGAATTCTAATTTGTACATTTTATTGGCTGTTGATTATGTATAGAAGTGGGTAGAGGCAATACCCACAAGGACTAATGATGTTGCTATAGTGTGCAGGTTTGTAAAAGATTACATTTCTGCAGATTTGGTGTGCCGAGGATGATTATCAGTGATGGAGGTACCCATTTCAGAAATCAAAAGTTTGTTGCGTTGTTGAGAAAGTACGGGGTAAAGCACAATATTGGTACCTCGTACCACCCGCAGACACAAGGGCAGGTCGAAGTGTCCAATAGAGAAATCAAGAAAAGCTTGGAGTGCACAGTGTCTTCGACAAGAAAGAATTGGAGTACTTTGCTACCAGATGCTTTATGGGCGTATAGGACGGCATTTAAGACACCTATAGGCACTATCCCTTTTAGGTTGGCTTATGGGCGGGCCTGCTATTTGCCGATAGAATTGGAGCACAAGGCGCACTGGGCGCTAAGGAAGCTGGACTTGACTTATGATGAGGCAGGGAAGAAACGCATGCTAGAGCTCAATGAGCTGGATGAGCTGAGGATGAACGCCTATGAAAGCTCGAGGATTTACAAGGAGAGAACGAAGCTTATTCATGATTGACACATACAACTGTGTGTCTTCATAAAGGGAGATCATGTGCTATTGTTCAACTCAAGGTCGAAGTTCCATCCTGGGAAATTGAAATCCCGGTGGAGTGGACCTTTCATTGTGGAGGAGGTATGGCCACATGGTGCCATCATGGTGCGTGATGGAGAGACAAAATTTCTGGTCAATGGATAGAGGTTGAAGTTGTACTTTGGCGAGAATTACATAAGGAGAGTGCATGAGGTCAAACTCATAGCACTTAAGGATGCATGATAAGCTTGATTTTGTCTAGTCTAAGATGTTAAATAAGGGCGCTTGTTGGAAGGCAACCCAACCATTGGTAGTTTTGTCCATTTTCTTTCGCATTTACAAGTTAGTTTGGTTTAATTTTGTTTTTAGTGTAAAAATGACACCTTGATCATTTGTTCAATGTGCAGGTCTGAGGTAGAGTCGATTCCATCGACCATTGTGTCGATGGTAGCGACATGGGTACAGGTAGGCGACTGTAGAAAAATTTTCTGAGTCGATACCATCGACGGCCTCATCGATGGTATCGACCTACCATCAGTGACGTTAAAGAAACAACTAGATCGGGGTCGATAGTATCGACACGGATGTCGATACTCATGAGATCCCTGAAGATTTACAGACGATTTTGTCTCAGTGAAGTCGATACCATCGACGGACCTATCGATGGTATCGACCCGGCTACAGTCAGAAAGCGACGCCCAAACCTCACGAGGGTGGTTGATCCATGAAGGGTCGATACCGTCGACCCTCGTCGATGGTATAGACACGACACGTCACCAATCCGTGAGAGGAAATCAACGGTGGCCGCTACATCAAGGAAGTCGATCTGTGGGATGGGTCGATACCATCGACACCCATCGATGGTATCGACGTGTCATCGATCTGGGCCCCCACATTAAGCTATCGACAGCCGTCGATACTAACAAAGACCTGGATTGTGCTACAGGTGTCGATACCATCGACACCCCATCGATGGTATCGACAGGTCCACAGCAGCATCGAACTCAGTTATAAAAGAAAGGATTGACTGTCAAATCTCTTCACACCTTCAGAGCTTCTTCCCTCTACTTGTACATTGAGCATTGTTGTGCGACCGGAGGCCTACTACAAGCGTCTAAGGATCGCGATCTCTTCATCGAGCGCTGCACCGAGTGGAGATCATCTTCTCCGACTTCACCGAGCTCTCTCTTATTCCCTTTTTTCTCTACGACGATGGTGCAGACAGAAGGAGCGTCTTCTTCAAGGGCAGTCCCGATGGAGATCTCGACCTTCATTCCTCCACCACCGGGATTGATTCCTCATTCAAGGATTGTTCATCCTTCGGCGAAAGTACGCAAGACATATGAGGAATTGCTCAAGCGGAAGATCGAACCTACCCGCTACGTCGATCGGACCATGGTTCGTGACCTTGGGTTCAGTGCCAATCTCACCTACGTCTTGCAGGCGCAAGCAAGCATATGGGTAGGAGGCCTGACGAGTTGGAGTTCCATGCTGACGGCCAACCATTCTTCGGTGAATGGCTGACATAGAAGGAGTTCATGGCGGAGTTCATGGCATCACTGGACATATGTGTCGTGTCGAACGACCTCATCACCACTGATCGAGAATGGATAAAGTGTCGTGTTACTTTCCGGCTCTACAACAACAATTACACTCTCACCCTCCAACAATTCAATTCCATTTACAACTGGAATCAAGGGAGAGACCAGTACTGGAGGCCGGACAACCAGACTGATTACGATGACATCTTCTCCCAGCTGGTGATCGCGCCTCTAGGCAAGTCTGTCAGCTACCACAACATAGCCGTCGCCGACTTCGAGCATCCTTTTGTGTGGATTCTGCACCGCATGCTTTGCATGGCGCTCTTTGCTCGCGGCAATCTTTCTCTTAGTGAATTTCAAGAGACGGATTTGTTCTTTTGTATAAACTGTAAGGCTCCTATCCACTTTGGAGGGCTCATCACACCGTTGGCCATCTACCTTGGGTTGGATTTTTCCCAACTCGCTCCGCTTTCCAACAGGAACAAGGTCAACCTGCATCATCTACACCGCTCCAACCTCCTGATGCTCCGTAATGGCTTGGCTTATGCACATTGCCATGTCAATCACGAATATCAAGAATGTGTGCTTCCAGACCCCATCTTCAACATCGAGGGAGCTTAGCATTTCAGGTGGCCTATCATTGCGATCAACGACTCTGATGAAGATGGCGGTAATGATGACAACAATGATGACGGCGACGAGCATGAAGAGGAAGAGGAGGCTTTCACTCCTCTTTGGGCACGAGTGGCACCGCGGAAGCGTCCCCGCTTCCACCCAGGTGAATCATCCTCTTCATAGCCTCTGCCACCTCAGCCCTCTCATCAAGGAGAGGATGCATATTCAATGCAGGGAATGTACTCAATGCTGCAGGAGATTCAGCAGACCTAGCAGCAGCATACTGCTTCTTTTGTCGGTATTCAGGATACCACAAACCGGCTTTTCGTGAATCAGCAGGCCATCTACGAGAATGAGTGCCTCCTCCTCTCCAACCAACAGAATATCCATGACATGTTGCATAGGATGGAGATGCAACAACAACCCTTCTAAGACAATTAGTGGAGCCAGAACTATTTCAGGGTGTATTCTCAACCTCTGTCGATGCCCCAGTATGATCCGAGTTTCCAGGGGCAGTATCCATCATGGGACCCCACAGCCCCGCAGTACCTGCCACCACCTAACCAATGATCGGTATCACTGTTCCACCATTTAAGGTTGTTTTTTACTATGAGGCCATAGTCGAATTCAAGCTTAGAGGGGAGTTGGAACAGCTTCTATCCTTTATTTTTCTTAGTTTTTATCATTTATTTCTTTGTCTTTTATCATTTATTTCTCTTAGTTCTTAGTTTTTTTAGGATCCACACTCTATCTAGTGTAATTGTGGATGTCTAATGTCATGTGTCATCTCTGTGTTTGTACATGGGAATCCGGGGTCAATTTGAAAAAAAAAATAGTGATTTTGTGAGCTTGTGTTGTTCAGCCTTGAGCACATGACTTAAGAAAATTATTGGGTTTGTCAACTTTGAAATAGAAAACCACAACTGTACATTCCAATGATTCACAAAAAGTGGACGGAGTTGGTTGTTTGAGCCTAAACTGACCAAATGATAATGATACCTTAATCTGAAATAAGAGAGAGAAACCTCTTAATTGTTACACAAGTCAGTAAGGAGGGACACATAATATTTTCTAATGGTTCGGTCAATTAATCTTATGATCTATCCATCCCATTGTTTTCGTACTCTACCATAAGAACTGGAAGCACATTACGGTTTTCATCTTTTGATAGCATAGCATTTAGGTAGGATTGCATTATGGTATATTGTGCATAAAAAATGGAAAATGAAAGAATTTGTAGATAAATCATGCATGCATACATTCCTGAGTGCATGGCATCACAGTTGCATAACTGATCTCATGTAGTTGCATTTTTAACATATTTTTGAGCATATAGGATAGTATGTGCCTTATTTCTTCTAAAAAATAAGAGAAGCGGATAACTCATTTTACACTCTCTGAAATATAGTTGTAATGCCTCAAGGATTGCAGTTATGTGAAGCTAAGCCCAAAGAAAAAAAGGAAGAAGAAGAAAAAAGAATTCTGAGAAAAATATTGTACATTTTGCAATTTGAGACAAAAAGGGCTTGAGAAAAAAATATAAAAAAGGTTGATTTTAGAGGGAGAAAAGAGCTTGTTTCACCCGTGTAATAGGAAGAATAAGCACATAATGTAGTTTTTAGACATTCTATCTCACATAACATGGAATTGTAGGAACATGCATCATTTCACCCAAAATGTAGGCATTAGGGCATTTTCATTTGCATTTGCATCATTTAGGTCATTTAGAATATTTGTGCATGTTAAAACTGTATTATGCTTCCATTTCTTCCATAGTCACCTATTCCATCCACCTGTTGCTCGAATTGGTAGGCCACCGTGATCACCTCCTCACTCATTAATACTAGGAGAGCTGCTTCCATTTAGATGGTAGTTAGGATGAGCAACATAGATAGAAGATCACAAGATGCACCGAGTTTGGACTAGAGGATTTTATTATGTTAACTACCTTATGTGATAGTGTTCATCGGTTTTGGGGTAGATATCTCTGATGGATGATCATTATCACCTTGAGGGTAATTATCATTCTGTGCTTAGTAAGGGCCGAAATGTGAATATCTGGCGGGGATCATATGGCAAAGTCTGTTGTGATAATTTGTTCTTTAGTTAACTTTCGCAATTCTATTCTAGAGTTTTGTTGCTTTAGGACGAGCAATGTTCAAGCTTAGGGGAGTTTGATGCGATGATTTTGAGTCGCTTTTATAGACTTGTTTTACTTGTCTTTTAGGTGTTTATTAGTCACTTTGGTGGTTAATATTGCATGATTCACTTACTCTAGTCTATAATCTCTTTCAATATCAAATATCTCATATTTTATCTTCTTGATCATAAACGATTATAATAATGGGTTTTATCTCAGCTGATTTGGCTTTGTCTTGCAATTTCAGGAAAAATGCATATATACAGCTGTCGATACCATCGACATCCGTCGATAGTATCAACACAGTCACAGGCAGACAGCCGCAAGGAGCCAAGCAGTTTCGATACCATCGACTGGGAAGTCGATGGTAGCGAGTTACCTTCAGGTTGCCAGTGACCAGCCGGTCGATACTATCAACACAAAGGTCGATACTATCGACGTTCTACAGCTTCAGTGTCGGAAAGGTGATAAATCTAATGCCTAAGGGTGTCGATACCATCAACTCGCGTTGATGGTATCGATTCTGCATCAGGCAGGATGACAGAAAAGAAGGAAGGCTTGCGAATATCACGAGGGGTCGATTCCATCGACCCGCATCGATGGTATCGACGCTGTTAGATTAGAGTTTGTTTCAGATCGGCCCAAATCCAATGGTGGTGATTTTTCGACGATCTAACTTGGTGTTTATACCTAATGATGGAGGCCAGGAGCCATCTATCACGTCATTAGCCACTGCACACATCCCGAGGCAAGTTGGAGAGGAAAACGGAGTCCAAAAGCATGCCCTGATCGTTCCGAGAGCCGAAGAAGATGTTTTCCACCGACGAAAGGTTGTAGATCATGTACTCTACATAGAGGAACGCTTGGATCTTCTCCATTCAGGGGTTTACATCACTTCATCCATGTTTTTCTCCATGTTTCCCCTTTCTTCCATCATGTCTTGCTCTGAGATGAACATGTGGGGCTAATCCCCTTTGTCTTTAGGACCGGGAGTAGCCCGGGTAATCATTGTATGATGTTTTTATCATAGTAAATCATAATTGGTCTCTAAATTCATGGTATGGTTTTGTTTTCTCCATTATATCATTATGCTTGACCACCCTAATGATAATATAATGCCTTTAATTTCTTTGAAAGAAGAATTAACAGTTGAAAAGAGACGAAATTCACATTAACTCATAAATTCCTTGAACAAGGTGATGTATGGTTAATGGTGGAAACCCAGAGGTTGATTTTAATGCACCTAATTTAGGGTATAGGTTACTACGACGGTGGAACCGACCTAGATTTAGGTAGTGAATTGTATCATGACAGTGAACAATTCTGACTACAGGCCACTACCCGGATTGAGAGATGAATTTGTTTATCTATATAGAAATTCATACAACGAGAACCCACGGTGAAACCGCAATCCTAAAGATTCCCATCTAAATTGATTAAACTTAACATTTAATCGATTGCTTTGCTTTCTTTTATTTTTATTTTCTTTTTAATCAACTCTTAAAACTTTTTTAACCGGTCTAGTTGATTGCAAGCAGTTAGTAGTAGTCTACTGATAGTTCAGTGTCCCTGAGTCGACTCGGGTCTCACAAAGGCCTATATTACATTGACGCGTGCACTTGCGTTATACGCACGGTAAAATCATGTCAGTAGCTTTTGAATCCACTCTATGTGTGCTTAAGAAGATGGATAGTTCATTGATGGAGATCAATGGAACAAAGTTCAAGGACAAAGGTGAGGGAGAGAAGGGTTCTCTTGCCAAACCAATGTCAGAATCTTTTGTGCTCAAAAATTGGAGAGGATGGAAGGAACAATGGAAGAAGAAGTGAGAGATACAGATCTCTACTTCTGGTTTATACGTGATAGAGATTAAATTTACTACTTCTTTGTCATGGGTACTTGATACCAGATGTGGATCTCACATTTGTTCAAATGTGAAGGATCTTAAGAGAAGTAGGCCTTTGGGGAAAGGCAAGGTTGAACTACGTGTTGCCAATGGGGCAAGAGTTTCTTCCAGTGCCGTAGGAACCTATGAGTTAACTCTACCTAGTGGGCTAATAATAGAGTTGGAGAACTTCTATTATGTACCTGCCATAAATAGGAATATCATTTTCGTTCCTTGTTTGGACAAGGATAGTTTTGAATTTCTTATTAAGAATGGAAAGTGTTCCATTTCAAAACATGGGATCTTTTATGGCAGTGCCCCACTGTCTTATGGTTTATACTTGATAGATCTAGATATAAGTGTATACAATGTAAACACCAAAAGGCAAAAACTAAACAACTCAAACAAAACATATGTGGCATTGTCGTCTAGGGCACATAAATGAGAAGCGCATTTCTAGACTCCATAAAGATGGTTATCTAGACTCTTTTGATTATGAATCAATAGAGACATGTGAATCTTGTTTGTTGGGAAAGATGACCAAGACTCCCTTTTCAGGTAAAGGTGAAAGAGCTAGTGATCTATTAGGACTCATACATACTGATGTATGTGGGCCTTTTAGAACTAATGCTAGAAATGGGTATCAGTACTTCATTACCTTCACTGATGACTTCAGTAAGTATGTATATGTGTACCTGATGAAACATAAGTCAGAAACCCTTGAAAAGTTCAAGGATTTCATGAATGAAGTATAGAACCAACTTGGTAAAAGTATTAAAGCACTTCGATCTGATCAAGATGGAGAATACTTAAGCCAGGAGTTTGAGGACCTTCTGTGAACCCGTGGTATTGTATCACAATGGACTCCGCCTAGAACACCACAGCATAATGGTGTGTCTAAAAGAAGGAATCGTACTTTACTGATATGGTGTGATCAATGATGAGTTTTGTTGATCTTCCAATTTCCTTTTTGGGCCATGCTCTTGAAATCACCGCGTTTACACTTAACCGAGTACCATCTAAATCGGTTCAAAAGACACCATATGAGATATGGATTGGGAAGCGTCCCAATATGTCTTTTATGAGGATTTGGGGGTGTGAGGCATATGTCAGAAAAATGTTTCCTGACAAGCTAGGCCCTAGATCTGATATATGTTATTTTATTGGATATCCTAAGGAGACCAAGGGATATTACTTATACCACCCAACTGACAACAAAGTGTTTGTTGCCAGGGATGTTGTGTTCCTAGAAAATGAATTTATTTCCAAAGGAAGCAGTGGGGGAAAAATAGAGCTTGAAGAGGTTCAAGCCCAACAAGAAAACATTGAACCAATAGATGTACAAGAGGAACATAGAGATTCACAAGGTGTTGTGGAATCTCAGTCTCCTCAAGTAACACAAGGACCTTGTAGATATAGTAGGACACGCCTTGAGCCTGAGAGGTTTGGATACCTTGTGACTCAGGAAGGTGGTAAGTTGATCATTGATGATGATCTAACTACCTATCTAGAGGTTATGGAGGGACCAGATTCTGAGAAATGGCTTGAGGCCATGAAATCTGAGATGGAATCTATGTACTCCAACAAAGTATGGACTTTGGTGGAACCACCTGAAGGGGTAAAACCCATAGGGTGCAAGTGGGTCTTCAATAAGAAGACTGACATGGATGGCAATGTGAAAACTTATAAAGGCAGATTGGTTGCAAAGGGTTTCTGACAAGTTCAGGGTGTTGACTATGACAAAACTTTTTCTCCAGTTGCCATGATTAAGTTCATCAGGATCATGCTTGCTATTGCAGCTTACTATGACTATGAGATTTGGCAAATGGATGTTAAAACTGCATTCCTTAATGGGAATATAAATGAGGATGTGTACATGACACAACCTGAAGGTTTTCTAGATCCAAAGAATGCCAATAAAGTCTGTAAGATACAAAGGTCAATCTATGGATTGAAGCAAGCATCTCGAAGTTGGAATCTTTGATTTGATGAAGAAGTCAAAGTATTTGGCTTTATTCAAAATGAAGATGAACCTTGTGTGTACAATAAGGTTAGTGGGATCACAACCACATTCCTCATATTGTATGTGGATGACATACTATTGATGGGGAATGATGTCTCAGCCTTGGAGTAGGTAAAGACTTGGCTTGGGAATACTTTCTCAATGAAGGACTTAGGATAAGCATCCTACATTTTAGGAATCAAGATCTATAGAGATAGATCAAAAAGGCTTCTCAGACTAAGTCAAAGCACGCACATTGAGAAGGTGCTGAAGCAGTTCAGCATGGAGAACTCAAAGAGAGGCAAAGTCCCCATGCTACATGGAGTCACCGTCTCTTGATCTCAATGTTCCTAATCTTGTGAAGAGAGGGAGCGTATGAATGGGATCCCATATGCATCAGCCATTGGATTCATCATGTACGCTATGTTGTGCACATGCCCAGATGTCTCGTATGCTCTTAACATGATGAGAAGGTACCAGTCAGATCTCGAGGATGCTCACTGGACAGCCATAAAGAACATCCTTAAGTACTTGTGATGGACTAAGGATCAGTTCCTTGTATACGGTGGCGAGGAAGAACTGGTTGTAAAGGGTTACACCGATGCAAGCTTCCAAACTGACAAAGATTATTACAGATCGCAATCAAGATTTATGTTTTGCCTAAACAATGGAGTTGTGAGATGGAAGTGTCCCAAGCAAGAAACAGTTGTCGATTCTACTACAGAGGCTGAGTATATTGTTGCTTCACATGCAGCAAAGTAAGTTGTGAGGATCAGGAAGTTCATCTCTGAACTTGGTGTAGTTCCCAGTAGCTGTGATACAATTGAGCTTTATTGTGACAATAATGGAGCTATTGCTCAAGCTAAGGAACCCAGATCACATCAGTGGTCCAAGCACATACTTCGGTGCTTCCATCTCATACGAGAGATCGCACTACGAGGAGATGTGAAGATTTGCAAAGTACCAACTGAAGACAACATAGTTGATCCACTGAATAAGGCCCTTTCTCAACAAAAGCATGATGGCCATGCTAGGTCACAAGGACTGAGGTTCCTAGGTGATTGGATCTAAGTGCAAGTGGGTGTCTGTTGGTATGTATGTCCATAGAGCAAGTCATGTGATGATTGTAATGGGATACTTTGTAAATGATTTGAATATTAATAAAGGCATTTTCGATCTATATGTTTTAACTATTTCTGAGATGATAGTGTAACATGATAGATGTCTAAAGAATTGTTTTACTCAATGACGTATGCTTTTAGGTTAAGGACCTAAACGATGAGATCATACGGATGTTAAGAGTATACATTCTTGTTTTGTCCCTAGTAGGTTGTTATTGTGGAAATAACTGATAGTCGTCGATTTGCAATATCAATCACTAAGATGGTTAATCCTAGAGTTTAAACCTTTTTTACTTCTGGTTTTAAGGGTTGTATAGAAGGGTCGATCCCATAGGACAACTTTTTTAGAGATTGTTCTTAGAACCCAAAGTTTGAAGAACTTTATTATTTGTTTTTGGTATTTTTTCTTTAGATTAAAGAAGAAAGTAAAAGTCAAGTTGGGGGTTTGATTGATTACACTAATGCAAGAAGAAATGCACTTAACAAGAAAAACATGCATAAGGAAAAATTAAGATGATTGTTAACACAAGCAAAACTATATGAATGAAAGACTAAGAATTAAAGAAAACAAAGGATGTGGTGATTGAATCAAGAGATGGAAATCGAGGCTCGTAGGGGTTTTCACCACCTTAGCCTAGGCGATAACAACTAATTCTTAAACGATGACTCGATGAAGGTTTGCGAATTTAAAAACTCACAAGAGATAAACTCCACATGATCCCATTGGTCTTGGTGCTCATGCTTCCTAGTTTATCATCCTAAAAGACGAAAATCCACGGTCATATCAAAACGTCTATGTAATCAATTTTATTGTTCTAAATCTAGATTTCCATGGTCATTTCCATCCAGATTAACATGCGATTCAAAATCAACCGTCAATTAAAATAGATGACCATCTAGTCGTTTAAGAAGAAGTCATTAAAACCACGGCTAAGGGGTTATTCCCCTTGCCTCGATAGAAGTCTACTCACTCATGGAGAAAGGGGAGATGGAGGAAGAAAGTACTGAAGCCATAGTCTAGCCCAAAAATCAAGAGATTAATCCTTATGCTAGAGACAATGAAATGGCTTAGTTCTTTGTTCCTTGCTCCAGAATTAAAGAACGGAGAAAAGAAGATTAAGACTAAGGCGGAATGAAGAGACAAGAATAAGTTTGAATGAACTATGATTGAACTAAAATCTACTTTATTGCATAATAAGAAGATGATTACAAGACTAATTGATTCAGAATCCCAATACAAAGAAATCTAAGATGCCTGGAGAGGAGGAAGTGCC
The DNA here is from genome assembly GCA_963693085.1 of Alisma plantago-aquatica. Taxonomy (NCBI): domain Eukaryota; kingdom Viridiplantae; phylum Streptophyta; class Magnoliopsida; order Alismatales; family Alismataceae; genus Alisma; species Alisma plantago-aquatica. The sequence continues at coordinate 118,576,450 of OY856411.1, forward strand.
CCTCCTTTTATAGGAGAAGGAGGGGGGAATACATTAGGTTTAGGGGTTTTTTTTAGGCTGGCGGCTGGGATTTTTGATGTCTGCGTGCCGCCAACCGATCAGTTCAGGAACCAACCGATCGGTTGGAAGGTTTTGGAATGCGGCAACCAATCAATCGGCTGCCAACCCTAATTAGGGTGGCGGTGTAGTCGAAACCACTCCGTGTTGTTTCTTCTCAGCAATGGGCATCAGTCGAGCATTTGGTTTAGGAATCAGGCGATCTCAACCGTCTTCTGATGAGAGCAATGATCAACGCTTGAAGGTGAATCGTTGCATGTTTGTCAAACGATCGGTTGATGTGGTGAGACGATCAGTTGACAGTACCAGTCGATCGGCTCAGGTCCTGAAACTGCAATAAAATGCACATGATTTGTCAGATTTGTGATAAAAATGAGAAAATATCAATTTGTGCAATTTTCAAGAGATGAATGGAGTATTTCTATGTGACAAGCTTAATAATTCGTAGAAAAGATGTGCTGAAATAGCACGCATCAAAATACCGCAGACTTAAAGTTTTGCTTGTCCTCAAGCAATTGAAAAATCAAAATGATTCAAAAAAAAATTGGAATAACAAGTTCATCCTCCCTAGATTAGCAATTCTTCTATCCTTTTCATGGCCAAGCGACCCATCTCCTAGAACCACAAATTGCAAGTACTATGTTTCTCAAGAAAACATTTTTCATAACTTAATTTTTTTTTTAACTTATACTTTGTAAAGACAGTCTTGATCTAACTTGCGTTGCGACACTCATCATATTTTTTTTTCATTGGGTTGATTGTTGCACGGGAATAGAGAATTTGAGGTGTGATAGAAAAATCCCTCCTCTATTCGACTTGGGATATAATTTTTTCATGGACTTGTGATTACATTGACCACAATTTTTTTTGTGCTCTTTTTGGAATCCTTTGATGGTACGCCCCTTTGTGGGGTATGGAAGAAGGGCATGCCACCCCGGACTTAGGGTTTGGCGTGCGTTTTATTTTTCCCGTGCAACAAAAAACTTTTTTTTGAGTTGTCTTTGCATAAGATAGAAGAGACATGTAGCTACATTATATAAGAGTAAAAACAAATAAGTTAATCTAATGCTAAAATTAAGAAAATCTGCATTTGATTCTATTTGATACTCTAAGGCTTGCCATCATTTCTAAAAATTGATATCATGATCATAGGGAACTTGATATTACAAAGGTTTTTGAAATAAAAATGATAATGCAATTTATTTTTGAAGATAAAGTACAACATTCGGCCGACTAGATAAAGGCCTTATGTTTGAATGTAAACAACACAAACAAATAAAAATGCAGAAGTAAATGTTGAAACGGGAAGATAAAGGGTGGATCACGTACCACCCACCCCCACCCCGAACTTAGAAATTTGCTCGACCCGAGCAAACTCTAAGAGATGAGATGGAGGGAAGAGTCATTGCGGTGGAGGGTGCTGCTGGTGGGAGGAGTAGTAGTTTGCCCAATTAGAAGAATCAGGGCTTGGATAACTGTAGTGAGCTCCGTACTCGTCATAAGATGGTCGACTAGGGGCATAGTGACTGCAATCCACATGCCAAGACTCCTGCGAATGCTGCATCAGGTACATGTGATTGAGCTAGTGGCCCTGTCTCTGCTGCTCTTGCTGAATTTCATCTAGTTGAGTCTGGATCTCGTAGAAGCTGTACGGACCGGAGTCGTCGTCTGGTCGCCGCCTGGTGCGACGTCTGGAAGGTGGCGGTGGCGGTCCAGTGTCGTCGTCGTGTGCCTCTAAAGAGAGGCTCCTCCTGTGAGGTTGTGGCTCAAGGATGATTTCTGGATCTAGATGCTCCAGGTGGAATCTCTGGATATGGCCAGGTAAATCAGTCAACTCGTAGACGTAGTTTGCTGCTGCAAACCACAAATGTAACGGGAGATGGAGGACCACCTGAGTGTCTTTGAACAAAAGGTAACAAATTCCCTCGGTGCCCAAATGGATAAACCTACTATTCTTTAAATAGTGAGTGTTGATGAGGTGATTTTGGAGCTCAAGCGGAGGAAAGGCGATGTGGGTGTAGCCCAAAAAGATGTCGAGTTGGGTAACATAGTGGCCAATGTGGAAAGAAGAGGAAGTGGCTCGGCTAGCTTGGGTACCAAAATGCTCAATGATAGCATTTCCCCAGTTAAAAGGTTCTTCATGTAAAAGACACCAGAGGGAATAAAGTTCTACCTGAGTAATTACGCCTTGAGTACCTTCCCGACTGAAAATGGTGCAAGCCAAAATACAGTGGAGGTAACGGACCACCGGGTTGTGAATGCAGGAGGCCTTGGGCCCACTAGGAAGACGGGGAAGAAGCCCGGTGATCTCTGCCCAAAACTTATCTTTGTCGTAGTGGTTTGGGTAGGATTCATGAGACCGCACCATACATTGGTCTAGCCAATAGTCATCCCTATCGTCGAGGATGAAAGAAGTGATTTGCTTGGTGGATGATTCCAAATTTTCCCCAAAAATCTGGTATTTACAACTCGAGTTTCTGAAAGAATAGTGTAACTTGCGAAAAGTGCTTAAAAACTCAAGGGTAAGATCACAGTAGACAGAGGTAACATGGTAGGGAAAGATAAGGATGTGGTTTCTGCAGAGGATATTGTCGACGGCATCGTCGATGCCCAAAGCATCAAGGGTTGTGTTGCACGCCCAACGAGGCAAGGAAACACCAATTGCAAACATATCCTCATAACACTGGCGGTGTTCAGTGCCAGTGAACTGGTCGTAGCTACCCGGAATAGGTGCTATACGGGGTGAATGGGGGGTGATCGAATCTGGATCATTGGTTGCCTTATGAGTTCCCTCCATTTCACGGACAAGCTCATCCGCCTCGTCAATGTCCCGAAGCATCTCCTCGACTAACTCGGGAGAAGACTCACTCGTAGGAGAGGGTGTGCGGAAATGGATTACGGGATGAGAACTGGAATAGCGAGGAGGATCCCTGGAAGAGGATGCAGGGGCCTTGCCTTTGCCCTTGTGAAAGCAGCTGAACATCACTACTGCAGAGTAAAACGATTGGTTGAGGCCGTAAATGATCGTCTGAGGAAGCCAACCGCTCGTCTGGTGGTTGAAACGGGCATTTTCGGCGTCTGAGATGAGCGGCTGGACTCACCAACGGTTGACTGTCTAAATCTGAGTGCTCAGTGAATCTGGTGACGGCTGTCTTGTTGAGGAGTGGTGACGCGGATGATGTCGGTCGTCTGGAGAAACCAACCGATCATCGGGCAGCTGAAATGGGTGGTTCGGCCCCTTAGACAGGTGACTGGATACACCAACAATCGACTGAGTCTAGATCAGAGCACTAAGCCGATCTGGCTGACGGCTGTCGTTGAGGAGCTGGGATGGTGGTGATACAGGCTTCCATCGGTCGTCTGGAGAGCAAGATGGGCGGCGGTAGATTCAGGCGGGTGGCGGTCAAACCAGGCAGGCGGCTGAAAGCTGATGGTGTGGAAAAGCCAGACGGCTGGCTCAGGTGAGAGTGGACAGCTGGAAAGCTAGACGGCCGGCTCGGGTGAGACGTCCGACTGAGAAACTATGATCAGAAAGGCGGCGAGCTCAAGCAATCGAGTGAGTAGTGAGGGAGGCGGCTAGGGTAAGCGAGGAGATGGGGGAGCGGTCTTGCGTCCGGAGTGTTATATAGAATAGTGGATCGACGAGCCGATCGGTTGGACAGCAAGATGATCGACTGGTCTGACAAAACTGAGTCGAGCGTCTGGAAATCCAACTGGTTATTTCGCTTATTGAGTCGTTGCAAATTTAGTCTCAAACTGGGTGTCTGGTAATGCGAACTGATCGGCTTAACAGCAGGAACAAGGAAAAACTGAACGCAAAAACAAAAACAAGAAAACAAATGAGAAGGGAAGATAGTGTTTGGTTGCCTCCAAACTAGCGCCTTATTTTACGTCTGGCTCGACCAAGATCAGGTTAATTGGAATCCGGGGGAGGTGAAGGGTCAGTGAGGTCCAGATCCTGCAAGGGTGGAAATTTGGTTGAGTCTGAAGTGACAACATCTTCAGTGGTGATATATCTTTTAAGACGGTGCCCATTGACCTTAAACTCGCCCAGAACTTTATCCCATAGGAGAAAAGCACCATGTGGGTAAGCACATTTTACAATGTAGGGGCCATACCACCTTGACTTGAGTTTTCCAGAAAAAGTCATAATCTTAAATTAAAAACTAAAACTTGATCCCCTTCTCTAATGTCTTTGCGCTTAATGTGACCATCATGCCACATTTTGGTTCGATCCTTGTAGATTCTTGCGTTTTTGTAGGCACTCATCCAAAGTTCATCGAGCTCATTCATTTGGAGAAAACGTTTCTCTCCAGCCATGGAAAGGTCAAAATTCAAACTTTTGATGGCCCAGCTTGCTTTGTGCTCTAGTTCTATTGGTAAGTGACATGACTTACCGTAGATCAGTCTGAAAGGGATGGTGTCGATGGGTGTTTTGTAGGCAGTACGATATGCCCACAGGGCGTCATTGATTTTTAACGCCCAATCTTTCCTAGTGCGTCCAACAGTTTTTTCTAAAATTGATTTTATTTGTCTGTTGGATACTTCTACCTGCCCACTGGTCTGAGGATGGTAAGGAGTGGCGACTTTGTGATGAACCCCATATTTTTTCAAAAGAGCCTCAAAACGTTTCTCCAAAAAATGGGATCCCCCATCAGAAATGACGGTGTGAGGGACTCCAAATCTAGGAAAAATGACAGCTTTAAAGAGTTTCTTAACAGGTTTAGAGTCACATGTTTTAGTAGGCATGGCTTCAACCCACTTTGACACGTAATCGACTGTGACTAAAATGTAAGTAAACCCATAAGAAGAAGGAAATGGGCCCATATAGTCGATTCCCCAGACATCAAAAATCTCTAATTCCTGCCAAGAGGTGAGAGGCATTTGGTCACGCTTGGAAATATTACCCATCCTTTGACATTGGTCACATGAAAGCACATAATCATATGAGTCTTTGAAGATGGTGGGCAAAAAGAATCCGCATTGTAGGACTTTTCTAGCCCTTTTTTGGGAACTCATGTGACCACCGTAGGGGCCAGAGTGACATTGATCCAAAATGGTGATGCTTTCTTCATGGGATACACAACGACGATATAACCCATCGGCGCAAAGTCGAAACAAATAAGGTTCATCCCAATTATAATTTTTCACATCATTTAAAAACTTAGCTTTAGAGTGTCCCGTATACTCGGGGTGCAATACACCTGCAGATAAATAGTTTACAAAATCAGCAAACCAAGGAAATTGGGAGTCTACCTTGAGCAATTGGTCATCAGGTAAAGATTCATTTATTGGATTTTCATCAATGGGGTTATAGCTAAGCCTACTGAGGTGGTCAACCACGACATTTTCAGATCCCTTTTTGTCTAGGATTTCTAGATCAAATTCCTGTAATAACAAAATCCATCTTATGAGTCTAGGCTTGGCATCTTTTTTGGTCATGAGGTAGCGAATAGCTGCATGATCAGTGTAAACAACAACCTTTGAACCAACAAGATATGAGTGAAATTTATCGAATGCATAAACAATGGCTAGCATTTCTTTTTTGGTGACTGTGTAATTTCGCTGAGCTTCATCTAAGGTCTTGGATGCATAATAAATGACATGGTGTTTTTTGTCAATTCTTTGTCCTAAAATGGCACCTACAGCAAAATCACTAGCATCGCACATGATTTCAAAGGGTAAGGCCCAGTCAGGAGCACAGATGATAGGAGTGGTGGTGAGAGCCTTTTTCAAACATAGAAAGCTCTCCATGCATGTTGTATCGAAATGGAAAGGCACCTTCTTTTGAAGAAGATTGGTGTGAGGTTTTGTGATTTTGGAAAAATCACGGATGAATCGTCGATAGAAACTGGCATGTCCTAGGAAGGCTCGGATGTCTTTGACTGAGGTTGGCGGGGGGGGGCAGCTTGGTGATGACCTCAATCTTAGCTTGGTCTACTTCAATGCCCTGGTTGCTCACCTTATGGCCTAAAACAATACCCTCTTTGACCATGAAGTGACACTTCTCCCAATTAAGGACTAAGTGTGATTCAATACATCTATAAAAGACAAGGGAGAGGTTTTAAAGGAAGGAATCAAAACTATCTCCATAGACTGAGAAATTTTCCATGAACACTTCCATGACAGTTTTAGTTAACCCTAAAAAAATGGCAGACATACATCTTTGAAAAGTGGCTGGTGCATTGCACAGGCCAAAGGGCATTCGTCTAAAAGCGTATGTACCAAAAGGGCATATGAAAGTGGTCTTCTCTTGGTCTTCAGGATGAATGGGAATCTGATAAAAACCCGAGTAGCCATCTAAATAGCAAAAGTATTGTTGATGAGCTAAATGTTCAAGAACTTGATCGAGGAAGGGAAGAGGGAAGTGGTCTTTCCTAGTTTCTTTATTGAGTTTCCTATAATCAATGCACATCCTCCACCCTGTGACGGTACGGGTGGGGATGAGCTCATTCTTCTCATTCCTAATGACTGTAGTCCCACCCTTTTTGGGGACGACCTGAACAAGGTTGACTCAAGGAGAGTCGGAGATGGGGTAGATGATTCCTGCAGTCAAAAGTTTAATTACTTCAAGACAGAAAACTTCCTTCATGTTTGGGTTGAGTTTCCTTTGTGGGTCTCGGGAAGGTTTACTATTTTCAATCATTGGGATTTTGTGGATGCAAATGGATTGATCTATCCCAACTATATCCGTCATTTTGTACCCTAAAGCTATTTTCCATTTCTTAAGTTCTCTCATAAGCATGTTTTCTTATTCAATGGTAAGGTCAGAATTGATAATGACAGGGCATAATTGTTGTTCATCTAGAAAGACATATTTCAGGCCTATGGGGAGAGTCTTCATTTCTAGGGCCTTTGGCGGTTCAGGTCGTTCTGCTATGGTGGAGATCATTTTAAGGTCTTCAATCTCAGCACATGGATTTCCTCAAAGTTGTCCAAATGAATCTTGAGTTGATTTGATGGTTCATTATCAAAATCACATTCGGTGGGGATGGTGAGAGTAGTGTGTAGGGGATCATCAACTAATTCCCATTCTTGCCTTAGTTGGGTTAATTCATCAATGCAATCAAGGAGGTAGACTTCTTCCTCAAGACTAGGTCCCCTCATGCTTTCAAACACCCTAAACTGTAGGGTTTGCTTCCCTAGCCTTAACAAAATGGTACCAGCCTCAACATCAATTAAGGCACGGGCAGTGGCTAAGAAGGGTCGTCTGAAAATGAGAGGGTAGCGTAAATCTTCCTTGATATCCATGATCACAAAATCACAAGGGATGTATGCGTCATTTCCAACTTTAACCGGAATGTCTTCTATGATTCCCATGGGTTTAGTTGTGGATGAGTCTGCCAGTTGCATGGTCATGGTTGTGGGTAACATGTCATTGAATCCTAGTCTTTTGCAAAGACTATATGGCATGATGGATATACTGGCTCTTAAATCTGCTAGGCCTTTTCTACAAGCATTGTCACCCAAGTAGCATCCTATTCCAAAAGAACCTAGATCCTTCTATTTTTTAGGCATCTTACTTAGGATAATGTCTGATGTGGTCCTAGCAAGTTTAACAGTCTCGTATTCTTTAGTAACATACTTCCTAGTCAAGTGAGATTTCATGTACTTGGACCAGGTGGGCATGTCTGCCAAAGCATCAAGGAAGGGAATGTCGACATGTATTTTTTTCATAGCATCCCTAAATTTCATGAAGCGGGCATCAAGTCTTGTTTGTTTGAGGTGGGCTTTATAGGGAGGTCGGGGTTTGTAAATTGGTTCTTCATCTTCCACTTGAAGGGTTTCGGGGACGGATGGTTTGGGTGTGGCTTCGGGTTCGACAACTACCATGTCCTCATACTTGAATTCTAGAGGTGGGTCTGAACATTTTTCTGGAGGGGAAAGGGCGTGCACTTTTCCCAAACGAGTAGAGACAACCTTGAGTTGTTTAGGATGTTAGGGGTTGTTTTCAGGCTGCCCTACAAAAGTCCCAGTAGGAGGTTTTTGTTGGGAAAATAGACGGGCCAACTGTGCGTCAGTTGCCTTTTGATGGGCTTGGATGGCCATGAGGGTTTGTTCTATGCTTTCCAGGCTTGGATGACTTGGAGGAGGAGGAGGGGTGCATTTTGAGGTGGCTGGGGAGGTTGAGGTTGGTTTAGATTTTGGGCTCGAAGGTTTCGGTTTTGGAATTGTTGGTAGTGTTGTCGATTTTGGTGATTTCCAAAATTTCTTTGATTGTTGTATGGGAATCCAGGTGGTGGTCGATTGTTACTTTGAGGGTAGGGATGTCGTTGTTGAAGTTGGTTAGAGTTCTTGGCGCCTGAAGGGTTCCCATATTGAAAACTGGGATGGTTTCTAGGTTGGTTGGGATTGTAGTAACCTTGGCCTGGTATTGTATGAATCGAGTTGAGGTCTTCTGGTTGTTGTCCTACTTCAGGTTGCATGGGCATGTTGTAGATATATTGATAGTGGAGGGTGGTATGGTCGTATCCTTGGAAAATACCACAAAGGGAATCCATGGCTTTTAGTTGTTGGGGTGACTCCCTAAGGGTGACCAAGGATGACTCTAACCGATCTTGTTTTAAGGCAATTAATTTTAGGCTTTCCGCTATGCTTTGGATATCATTATTAACTTCTGCCTTGGCTACCTTAAGGATTCTGCCAATCCCTCTTCTAGCCCTTGTTTCAGAAGCCCGTTTGACTACCTCCCATGCGCTAGTCAAACTTTGGTGCATGAAATTTCCTCCATATGAGGAATCAAGAAAGAACTTGGTATCATCATCAACACCACGATAGAAAATCTCTATGAGTTGGGCTTGATAGATATCATGGTGGGGGCACTTCCTAAGTAAGTCCTTGAACCTTTTCCAGGCTTCACCTAAAGATTCTCCTGGGGACATAGAAAATTGAGTTATTTGACCCCTAAGTTCATAGATGAGAGACGGGGGGTAAAATTTCTCAAGGAACTTGCTTTGTAGAACTTCCCATGTTGTGACATGTTCTTCGCTCTCCATGGTGTTGTACCAGCTACTAGCTTGGTCGGAGAGGGAATACTTAAACAACCTAAGGCGGATGGCATCTTCAGAGACACCCGGGAGTTTGTTCAAAGAGCAAAGGTCAATGAACCTTTGAAGATGATCTTGGCAACTTTCCCCATTATTGCCTGATAAGGTGTTGGCTTGCATCGTGGTGATCCATTGTGTTTGGATTTCGAATTGTGGAGCAATAATATCGGGGGGTATAACCAGATGTTGCGCATAGGTTGTTTTGGGAACAAAAAAGTCTTTTAATTGTTTTTTCCTTTCAGCTTCCCTCCTATCGTCTTCTATGGTTTCTTGTTCGGCCCTAAAGGCTGCTCGCAAAGCGGCTTCTCTTTCCACTTGTTCGGCTTGGATGAGCTCTCTTTGAGCTACGAGAGCTTGGTCGATCCTATGGACGACCTTGTCTTCATTCATTCTCACTAGATTTTGACGGTTTAGACGATGAAAAGTCCTTTCTATTTCCAGATCAAACGGTTGGAAATCGTCGTTCGGGTGTCGCATGCACAATTAAAGCAGTTATTCGTGTGCAGAAAAAAACATACTGTTGGAATGGAAACTCGGCAGAAAGAGGAGTAGACTTCCGGAATGTTACTCGGAAGGCATGAAAAAAAGAAAAAAAGTTTTTCCAAATTGTTTTGGGGTTCGAGAAAACAATCTGTTGTCCCCGGCAACGGCGCCAAATTGATAGTCATCGATTTGCAATATCAATCACTAAGATGGTTAATCCTAGAGTTATACCTTTTTTACTTCCGGTTTTAAGGGTAGTATAGAAGGTTCGATCCCACAGGACAACTTTTTAGAGATTGTTCTTAGAGCCCAAAGTTTGAAGAACTTTATTATTTGTTTTTGATATTTTTTTCTTTAGATTAAAGCAGAAAGTAAAAGCCATGTTGGGGGTTTGATTGATTGCACTAATGCAAGAAGAAATGCACTTAACAAGAATAAACATGCACAAGGAAAAATTAAGATGATTGTTAACACAAGCAAAACTATATGAATGAAAGACTAAGAATTAAAGAAAACAAAGGATGTGGTGATTGAATCAAGAGATGGAAATCGAGGCTCGTAGGGGTTTTCACCACCTTAGCCTAGGCGATAACAACTAATTCTTAAATGATGATTCGATGAAGGTTTGTGAATTTAAAAACTCACAAGAGATAAACTCCACATGAGCCCATTGGTCTTGGTGCTCATGCTTCCTAGTTTATCATCCTAAAAGACGAAAATCCACAGTCATATCAAAACGTCTATGTAATCAATTTTATTGTTCTAAATCCGGATTTCCATGGTCATTTCCATCCGGATTAACATGCGATCTGAAGATCAACCGTCAATTAAAATCAATTACCATCTAGTCATTTAAGAATAAGTCGTTAAAACCATGGCTAAGGGGTTATTCCCCTTGCCTCGATAGAAGTCTACTCACTCATGGAGAAAGGGGAAACGGAGGAAGAAAGTACTGAAGCCATAGTCTAGCCCAAAAATTAGGAGATTAATCCTTATGCTAGAGACAATGAAATGGCTTAGTTCTTTGTTGCTTGCTCCAGAATTAAAGAACGGAGAAAAGAAGATTAAGACTAAGGCGGAATGAAGAGACAAGAACAAGTATGAAAGAACTATGATTGAACTAAAATCTACTTTATTGCATAATAAGAAGATGATTACAAGACTAATTGCTTCAGAATCCCAATACAAAGAAATCCAAGATGCCTGGAGAGGAGGAAGTGCCCCTCCTTTTATAGGAGAAGGAGGGGGGAATACATTAGGTTTAGGGGTTTTTTTTTAGGCTGGCGGCTGGGATTTTTGCTGTCTGTGCGCCGCCAACCAGCCGGTTCCGGAACCAACCGATCGGTTGGAAGGTTCTAGAATGCGGCATCCAATCGATCGGCTGCCAACCCTAATTAGGGTGGCGGCGTAGTCGAAACCACTCTGTGTTGTTTCTTCTCAGCAATGGGCATCAGCCGAGCGTTTGATTTAGGAATCAGGCGATCTCAGCCGTCGTCTGATGAGAGCAATGATCGACACTTGAAGGCGAACCGAGCGTTTCATGTTTGTCAAACGATCGGTTGACAGTACCAGTCGATCGGCTCAGGTCCTGAAACTGCAATAAAATGCACATGATTTGTCTTATTTGTGATAAAAACGAGAAAATGTCAATTTGTGCAATTTTCAAGAGATGAGTGGAGTATTTCTATGTGACAAGCTTAATAATTCACAGAAAAGATGTGCTGAAATAGCACGCATCAATAACCATAGACATCAATAACACTAAAGACTAGATTGTATGTTGGTTGATGACAAAATCTCATTAGTCATGATATAGTGATATCAAACCAAGCACATAGGTACTTGTTAGAGAACAAGTGTACCAAAGAGACCCACTGTGAGAATGACACATGGAACCATGATTTGGTAGTCACAGTTAGCTCTCACAGTGATGGTGGTGAATGTAATTCTTAGACCTGAAATCACTACACTCAACACATGTCGTTGGGTAAACTTTAACATCATCAAACACAGTCATGAAACATGGGTTGTTATAAAGGTGATGATTGGGTGGCTGTGACACATGGGGCTTTTGAGGGGTGAGTGATAGATATGGGATTTGTCCCTCCTAAGGAAGTTTAATGTCCATGGCCACTTGATGAGTAGGATTGAGAAAGGCATGTACATGCATGTGTGAATCAATATGTGATATTGATGTCACACACAGATCTCACCCAGTTTGCTCTGAGATCAAGGAAATGGATGAATGTTGAAAGCATGATTGTACCATGCCTTGAGTTCATTTGGGACATTAGTGACAAAGGAATTATACATTCACTGTAACACTATTCATGAATTTTAGGATTGAAAGTTGTTCTCCAACTTTCTATTTCACTTGGGTAGCACTGATGTGTGACTAGGCACCGCTCTTTGCTTGTGAAGTCATAAGTGTTATGGACTTGCACTGCCAACGTAAATTGGACCTACAGGGTCACACACATAAGATTTAACCTGGAAGAGGAGTTTATCCACAAATGATGTTTAGATTTATCACTAAAGGAGTTTAGTAGTATAATCAAACACTCAATCAATTGATAGCTCAATATCATAGTGTTCAAGGTGTTGGACTGATTTATTAGAGTATCGGATTGATTGAAACTGCGATTGACTGATTTGCACAGTCAGTTATTCCAACCGATCGGCTCATGTGATGAACTGATCGGCTCAGGTTAGTGAACTAATCGGCTCATGTGATGAACTGATTGGCTCAAGACAGGTTGAGATGACAAGTTCAAGGGTTGAACCGATCGGCTCAACTGGTCTAACCGAGATCGTTTGGAAAGTTAGAAGACTATTTTGCAAATACAATTTGTTTCACTTGTACAAATTCAATTTGGACAAGGATTAATATTTGATTAATCGGAAAAAAATATGAAAGTCAATTTGAGTTGGACTAGGACCACGAACCAATCGGCTCAGGGGTCCCAAACGATTAGTTCAAGTGTGAACCGGTCGGTTGAGGTCACCAACCCATCATTTTAGGGATGAAATGATCGGTTCATCTGTCTTAGTTGGTTGTTTTGTGGAAATTTTCTAACCCTTCTACTCCTACTTTAGTCCCTCATTTCCCGGGGTAGAGAACCCTATCCCATGACCATCCTATATATAGTGGTATTGGGGGCTTCTCAAAGTACAACTCAGTGCACCAGTTGCTCTGTAAAGTTGTCGTTCTCTCTGGTTTTGGTAACCGAGAGAGCCCGAGCAAGTGCTACCCGACAAGGGAGGCACAACAAGGGAAAGACAACTACAGAATAGAGGCTGGTGGCAAGAGAGTGTGTCGGTGACTAGTACGTCGACAGGAGGATACGATTCCTTCCTATTCCTTGTGGAATAAGGAGATCGGAGTTCCAGGCAGTCTGTGTAGACAACTTTAGAGGCGGGAGACTTCTTCCGCTCAGAGGACAGTTGTCAATCCTGACAATCCCGGTGAGACCAGGAGCTGCACAGACACCGTCCAAGATCGGAGGTGAAGACCGTGCAAGCCACGAGGTAATGTCTCCGAGCAAGCCTCGGGACAAGGTACGCCTCTACAAACCATCCTTCCTATTGTATATACGTTGATGTCATTCCTTATTTTGGATTTGGGAGAAGAAAAATTTTGTTTTCACTGCCTTCTCTGTCTCCCCTAAAACCCAACATAAGTGACTTAGAAGAAGGGTCGACGATGATGGCCCATATCAAGGAGAATGTTGCAGGTCAAGATCACAATAGTTGTGTACTCTTTCCAGATATTCTGAATTTATTTACTTATGATTGGTTGAATATAAGTGTGATAAAACTTTTTAGGGTGAGATATTATGGCTAAATACCTCCTGCTATATATGTGAAAATATATTTTGATTGCTTTTGATATATATTAATGCATACATATATTCTTTGTAGGTACTTATATAGAGTGTGTGGACAATTCTCACAAACCAATGTGGCATTTCTAGTTCCATCATTGATTAGCAGTGTAGATAAACACCCAAAATTTGTTAGTGATTACTACTCTACTGCATTTAAATATTTTGGTAATGTGAGAAAGAGTGTGACTATAGTTTCTTTAAATGTTGGGTAAGTTTTGGACTTGCTTATAATTTTTATTTATAAATTACATTTCATTGTGGAATTTGAGTTTTCTTTTGTTTACCTTCTTTTCACTCAGCAATAAACCTTGGGAATTGTTGGTAGTTATTTTTGAGATGCTAATTGTGTATTATCAAGATCTATTGGGTGACAAAATAAATAGTGGGGGAAGCAAAATGAAAAAGGGATTATTTGTGAGAGTAAAATTGTATGTCCATCAATATATATATTAATGTCTATGACATTACATTATTATTTACCAATTTAACTAATTTATGAATTTAAGCTATAGGGATATAAAAGAATTCAAGAAGGTCAGAGGAAAGGTAGATAAAAAAGAAAGTATTAAGTTGGAAGAATATTGAGATAGTTTTATGACTTTTATGCTTACGTGATGAAGTATATAGTCTTGTTGTCAGATAGGCGGCACAAGACATTTGTTGTATACATAAGGTAATCTATATAGTCTTGATAAAATCATAAGTAAATAGTCTCATTTTATGATATAAAAATCTAATCAAACCCTTGAATTATGTCACTATCTTATCAATTGTTTGACATACAACAAAGCTCTATACAAATGAAGAAATAAATGAGATACAAGAAGAGTCAGCATAGTTCTTTGCTAAAGAAGTTAATTTTCCATTTGATTGGGATAAAATATGAGTTTTCTGAACCATGATGTCACTATTTCTATATACATTTGATGGTTATATCTTTTTGCACCATTAAATTTGATGCAAATGAATTGTTGGTACATATGTGAATGATGTGTGTACATATGCATATGCGTAAATGAATGTGAAGATGAATGAATACAATTGGAATTGCACTTGCACATCTCATCAGAATGGAATTGGGGAATGGAATTGTAAGTGTATTTTCTAAATTGTGTATGTTTATGAGAATGTAATTAAGTGTTAAAGATTAAGGAATTGGACAATGTTAATATATATGTGGGTGGATGAATTGTGTGTATATATTTCTTATTGCAGGTTTTGTAGATGTGATGGCTTGTAAGTTGAACACAAGATGGAATCTACAGTTCTTATGAACTACAGGTTCTTCATCCTGGTGAACAACTGGACAACATGTTTGTAGACCTACTGTAAAAAAACTTATGACATCAATAGCTATATAATAACTGACATTGCATATCTACATTTTCAATTTTAACATTAAAATTGATGACACATCTACCCTTATCAGTTAAAATTTACCTAATAAGGAAGTACAATGTTGGTTTTGCAAAGAAAGTGATGACATAGATGGATCTACGCTGTCATTTTTATCACCAAACTAATGACACAATGTAACACCCTAGAATTTTTAGGGTTAATTTAAAATTTTAGTGTGGTTTTACCTAAATAGGATCTCTTTGAGCTCCTTAATGCAAGAAGGTCCAAGTAATAATGCTTTTAGAATAGAAAGGCAAGGGGAAATAAAAAGGAACTCAAAGAAACCTTTTTCCTTTATAATGTGTTACATTTATTTGAAAAGTAATATTAATTGATTCTTTTTCATTTTTTTCTATCAAATAAATTTAAAAGAGAATAAAGAGAAAGATAAGAGGCAAAGAGTTCGAAATTTTGAATTAAAGATTTGGGAAATAATTTTTTTTTTCCTCTTTATAGATTTGAAGTCACTAAGGTTCATTTTCTCTCTCCTCCAAGGAAATTACTCAAAAAAGGGATGAAAAGGTCTAATATGACTCTTGAATGGGTGATTAATGCATATTTTGAATTTTGACTTAAGGATTCAACAAGAGAAGCATTTTTCAAACTATTTTATCCTTTTAATGCATTATAATTGAGATTAATGGCTACTATAGAAATTATGGACCAAACATTTGCAAATCCAAAATCTAATTGAGTAGGAACGTTCTAGACACTCAAATTAACCAATGATCCAAATTTGAAGTCATTTATCCCATGTTTGACCCTCCAATTTGATTGAGGAAGTTTTTCATATAGTTTGAATAAGAATTTAATACAAATTTGAATAATGTGATTATTAAACTTATAGTTTCGGCCCATTTAACCTGACATGTGTTACATTTGATTTTTCCATTACACACACACACACCATATGATGGATTTGGTTTCATCATTTGATGCATTCAACGGTCATAGGGTCTTCCCCTACCTTTCGCTAATATCACGTGACAGGAATACACTCATAGCTTGTGTCAACGACCCCTCTCTCCCTCATACCTATGCGGTTTCTCGATTTTTCTTCTCCTTCTAATCTATCTCGCTCTTAAGAGTCTAGCAAGCTATTACTCACTTTACTTTCATGAACATTTGATAAAATGCCCAATTTAGGGCTCATCTCTATTGCACCTGTCGATTACAGAAAGAGGTGTAGGTCACCTTGTGCCTATTTTAGGGTACCAAATCCACCGCATCCCTTCACCCTTCCCTCCTGTAGATCCAATTTTTTCTCCTCTAGACCCAAGTTTCTTAACCTGCTTGAGCCTAATCCTCGAAGATAAGGACCTCGCCTCGGCACTCTATGCCACCTCCAACAAATTGTGATAACTGTAAGCATCCTTGACCTTAGTTCTTCACTTTGGCATTATTGTTTTGACTCGACATGACCCTGATCGTCGTACCCTGTAAGTACCGACCTCTCCCTCACTGGTGTTGGCCTCCATCAGACTTTAGAGCCTCTACAACCTTGGTTTCTCATCGCTTGAGTCTGTGGGAATCTGGGAAGCATTGTCCCACTTTGGTATTCTTGTTTCCCAAATCAAAGGTCTGGTATATAGATGTCAAGAACCCCCTCTCTATTTTCTGCTTCTGCCAGTACCGGCTAGCGTGGTCTTTGGTCTTTGCTCCACATCATGTTGCTCTCACTTTCGGCTCAACCTCACGATGTTTGTTGACTCTGTCGGTGCTTGGTTTGGGTTAACTGTCTGCCGATAGATCATCCCAATCTTGCCATAACCATGGATACATATGGTCTCCAAGAACCTATGCTCGCCTGAACCCGAGCCTTGGCTCATTGGCCTCGGTTTGGATCAAGGAAGTCAACGTTGATCCTAGTTTCCCATAGACAACCCATCCTCATGAGCTCTGGTTAAGTTTCCACCCCTGGGTCTTCCCATCGGAGCCATGGCTCGTGATGGAAGAAACTGAGTCGTTGAATGACCTGAGCGTCCCCACATTTTCAATCAAACAATTAAATGTACAAGGGTATTTTGGTCTTTTCATCGCCTAACTTCACCTTTGACATCTGACTTTCCCCAATGAGACCCCATACTTGTGCGGTCATTTGTGATTGGGCCACATCATATGGGCCCAAGGTCGCAGTAGATAATATCGCCTACGTGGATTTTTTTTCCTTTTTTCTGATTGGGTTGATCTTCTAAAATTCACAGTAATATATTGGATGCTTAGAAAATTGAGAAAAAATATGTTTTAATAATGGTTTTTTCATAAGGAACATGATTATTGAGGTTTTAGAGTTTGTTCCTAAATCACCAAATGTTCATTTTATGGGAAATGTAAATTAGGATTTAATGTTGTGAATAAAATGTATATTAATATAAAATGTAATTTGAACAAGGTGATTAGAGTTTTCATGACCCAAAAGGTGATTAGGGCTTACTCAACTTAGGAAGAGAGATATAAGATACTCTCCAAGTGAAAAATTTAGTGGTCCATGCATATTGAACATGGTTAAATAGTTGATTTATATATATGTGTATGAGAATTTAAATGAATGCCATATCCATGCTATTTATTGTTCCAATTTCTAAAGTTAGTAAAATTATGATGAATTGAGATTTTATGTTGTATGTTGTGTCACCTTTATGAATTTTAATGATAAATCTATAAATAAAGTCCAAGGTAATGTTAAGAAATTTAAGAGAAAGAAAATGTTAAAAATAGGCTCATATAAGTTCTTAATAAGAGAAGAGGCACTTCGGTGCATAAGAAAAGAGGCACCTCATTGCAACCTAAGAGGCACTTCAGTGCATAAGAGAAGAGGCACATATGTGTACCCCTAGGACACCTATATAGGTTAAGATTAAAAAAATGACCTAAGTAAATTGCATGCCTTTTTCAATGTTCAATGTTAAATGTCTATTTTTAGTTTTCAAGTTTTATTTAAAATATAATATGCTCAATTCCACTTACCTCTCATTTTATAGCATGGATGGGGTTGTGATGCTCATAGGTTGGAAGCTAGCTCAGGAGGGAAGACCATCTGAGGTGGAAACCCTAGCTCAAGGGCCTTCAAGGAGAAAAGCATTGGTTGGGTGCCAACCATGCCTATTTTAAAGATCCTTTTTCCTTTTCTAAGATTATGTATATGTAAGATTTGTTAATATTTGAGAATGAGAAATTGTGATTTTTATCATGTGATGGTTTATTTAAACTCTATTTTGCATAATGAATATCATGGTTGTGACATCCCCCTTGATGTGAATAAATATATGTGCTTTCACTCTGAATGGTACAAATGAGGTGTTACAATAATGGTATCAGAGCCAAAATATGGTTGGCCACCAGTCTTTTCTCATAATGTCATGTATTTTATGTTGTTTTTGTAGTTATGGATCCTAATAGGAAGGGTTACAATGAAAAGATAGCCATGGGTGGGCATGAAGATGAATCTGATAGTGTAGGAGAATGTCGAGAATCTCCACATTAGGAAATGACATGGTCTCCTCTTATGTCCTTGTTAAAGCCCTAGCTACTACCATGGGAAGACGAGAAGACCAAGAAAGTAACCCTAGGGTCAACCCTAGGCTTTCCTTAGTCGACTTTTTGAAGAACAAGCCTGACTCCTTGACTGGAGAGGAAGAAATGGACGTGGTAAGAAAAGTTGAGAGTTGGTTGCAGTACATGGAGCATTGCTTCTGCGACTTAGATTATCCCAACCAATCCAAGGTTCATTTTGGGACACACATGCTGAAGGGTGTTGTTAGGACTTGGTTGGAGAACTTGCTAGGTTCTCGTCAATCTGATGCTCCTCCACTCACATGAGAGGATTTCTCTTATGCCTTCAAAGACCACTACATATCTGAGGCCATGATCGATAGGCTCGTACATGGATATCCAAAATCTGCATATTCAATTCGGATTCGAGTCCATAATTTTGAAAAAAAAAATCCAACATCTGCATAATCCAAATTGGATTTAGGATATAAAATTTCATATCTAAAAATTTTGGATAGGATATCGGATATGACTATATCCACTCAGACAAAATCCAAATCCGACAAATATATACATATATTATTAAATAATATATATATATATGAAAATATAGATATTGTGCCATATATATGCATAGCAGTATCAATGTTTTCTATATAATATATTTATAGCAATACATTCATGGTTTCTAGTTCAGATCAAATATTTATCTAACTTTGAATATTATTTGTCAGATCGGATTTGGATATTATTACACAATAACTGTCAGACACCGAATCGGATATTGGATCGAATTATTTTTTACAGATTCGGATATCAGATATAGTAGTATCCGCTCCATATCCGATCCATTAACAGGTCTAATAATCAAGAAGTAGGAAGAAGAATTTTGCAACCTTTATGAACATGTGGACATGACAGTCACCTAGTATGCTATGAAGTTCAGGATCTTGCAGAAGTATGGCTATGACTATGATGAAAGTCGCAAGACCAAGAAGTTCATTAGGGGTCTCAAGCTAGACCTTAATTTTTCACTATCAGGATGTGGGCATCGTACCCTTCAAAGAACCCTAGATGTTATCCTAGAGCTACAAGATCATCTAGGGAGAGCATGGAGGAAAGAGAGCCACCCCAACAACTACAACTCCAATCATCACAATGACTAGAAGCAGAAGGCTCCAGTTGAAAATGTTGCAGACCAGAATGCAAAGACCTGATGTGCAAAGTGCTCCAAGTACCATTTGGGAGAATTTAGGTTTGGAATAGGAGCTTTTTATGCATGTGGCGATATAGGCCACCTTAGACCAAACCGCCCCAAGGTTTAAAAGAATGAGCCTAATGTCAATCAAGCACCTAAGGAGAAGAGGCGGGCTTGAATCTTTGCCATGGTAGATAGTGATGATGAAAAGACTGAGTAGAAGTCTAGTAGTGTAATACCTTTTTCTTTTCAAACTTTTGTTGTATGAATTTATTGATTCACATGATAATATTAGTATGTTGAAATTTTGCATTATATATGGAAACTAAGGTGGGTAGTTTTAATAAAATTTCGTGGACAAAATTTAATTAAGGTGGGTACAAATGCAACACCCTAGAATTTTTAGAATTAATCTAAAATTTTAATGTGGTTATCCCTAAATAGGATCTCTTTGAGGGCCTTAATGCAAAACGGCCAAAGTAATATTGCTTTTCAAATAGCAAGGCAAGAGGAAATAAAAAGGAACTCAAATACATCTTTTTCCTTTATAATGTGTTACATTTATTTGAAAAGTAACATTAATTGATTTTGTTTCCTTTTATTTTTTATCAAAGAAATTTAAAAGAGAAGAAAGAGAATGATAATAGGAAAAGAGTTTGAAATTTTGAATTAAGGACTTGGGCAATAAGTTTTGTTTTCCTCTTTATAGCTTTGAAGTCACTAATGTTCATTTTCTCTCTCCTCCAAGGAAATTACTCAAAAATGGGATGAAAAGGTCTAATATGACTCTTGAATGGGTGATTAATGCCTATTTTAAATTTTGACTTAAGGGTTCAACAAGAGAAGCATTTTTCAAATTATTTTATCCTGAAATGCATTATAATTGAGATTAATGGGTATGATATAAATTATAGACTAAACGTTTGCAAATCCTAAATATAATTGCTTAGGAATATTCTAGATACTCAAATTAATCTATGTTCCAAATTCGAAGTCATTTGGCCCATGTTTGATCCTCCAAATTGATTGAGGAAGTTTTCAATATAGTTTGAATAAGAACTCAATACAAATTTGAATAATGTGATTATTAAACCTATAGTCTCGGCCCATTTAATTTGTCACACATTACATTTGACTTTTCCATTATACACGCACCATCTTACGAATCTGGTTTCATCATTTGATACATCAAATGGTCAGAGGGTCGTCCCCTACCTTCCCCTAATCTCATGTGATAGGAATACACTCACAACTTGCCTCGACGACCCCTCTCACCATTATAACAGTGTGGCTTCTCAATTTTTCTTCTCCTTGGAATCCATCATGCTCTTCCAAGTCTAGCGATCTATTACTCATTTCTTTTTGTGGATAGTTGATGAAGCGTCCAAGTTAGGGCTCGTCTCTCTTTCACCCGTGGGTTATAGAACGAGGTGTAGGTCAGCCTGTGCCTATTTTGCGATACCAAATCCACTACCTCCCTTCACCCTTCCCTCCTCTAGCTCCAATTTTTTATCCTCTACCCTCAAGTTTCCTGATCTACTCGACCCTCATCCCTGGAGATAAGGACCTCGCATCGGCCCTCTACGCCACTCGAACAAATTGTGACTATTGTAAGCATCCTTGACCTTAGGTCTTCGCTTTGGAATTGTTGTTTTGACTCCACATTACCATGATCGTCGTACCTGTAAGGACCAACCTCTCCCTCACCGATGCTAGTTTTCATCGGCCTTCAGAGCCTCTATGACCTTGGTTTCTCATCGCTCAAGTCTGTGGGACTCTGGGAAGTGTTGTCCCACTTTTTTTTCTTGTTTCCCAAATCAAAGACCTGGTCTGTGGATTTTGAGCCTCCCCTCTCTATTTTCTCCTTTCATTAGTATTGGATGGTGTGGTCTTTGGTCTTTTCTCTATGGTATGCTACTCTCACTTTCAGATCAACCTTGCGATGTTTGTCGACTCGGTTTAGTGCTTGGGTTGGGTTAACTGCCTGGAGATAGATCCTCCCAGTCATGCCACAATCATGGCTGCATATGGTCTTTGAGCTCCTAAGCTTGCCTAAACCCGAGCCTTGGCTGATTGGCCTCAGTTTGGATCAAGGAAGTCAAGGTTGATCCTAGTTCCCCACAGATAGGCCCTCCTCATGGGCTTTGATCGACTTTCCACCCCTAGGTCTGCCCATCAGATCCATGGCTCGCTATGGAAGAAACTCGATCATTGAATGACCTGAGTGTCCCCACGTTTTCAATCAAACAATTAAATGTACAAGGGAATTTGGTCTTTTCATCACCTGACTTCACCCTTGAGCTTTGACCCGCCCCAGCGAGACCCCTTGCTTGTGCGGTCGTTCTGTCTGGGCCACATCATATGGGCCCAAGGTCCCATTAGATAATATCACATACGTGCATTTTTTTATTGGGTTGATCTTCTAAAATTCACAGTAATTTATTGGATGCTCAGAAAAATGAGAAAATATATGTTTTATAAATGGTTTTTCATAAGGAACCCAATTATCAAGGTTTTAGAGTCAGTTCCTAAATCACCAAATGTTGATTTGATGGGAAATGGAAATTAGGGTTTAATGTTGTGACTAAAATGTATATTAATATAAAATGTAATTGGAATAGGGTGATTAGGATTTTTCTTGAGCCAGAAGGTGATTAGGGCTTATTCGACTTAGGAAGAGAGAGAGAGAAGATACTCTCCAAGTGAAAAAGTAAGTGGTCCATGCAAATTGAACATGGTTACATTGTTGATTTATATATATGTGTATGAGAATTTCATTGAATGCCATATCTATGCTATTTACTGTTGCAATTTCTAAAGTCAGTAAAATTATGATAAATTGAGAATTTATGTCATATTTTGTATCACCTTCATGAAGGTTAATGATAAAGTATATAAATAAAGTCCAAGGTAATGTTAAGAGATTTAAGAGAAAGAAAATGTTAAATGTAGGCTTATTTAACTTCCTCATAAGAGAAGAGGCACTTTAATGCATAAGAGAAGAGGGACCTCAGTGCAACCTAAGAGGCACTTTGGTGCATAAGAGAAGAGGCACATATTTGCAACCCGAGTACACTTATATAGGTTAAGATAAAAGAGATTTCCCTAAAAGAAATTGCATGCCTTTTTCAATGTTCAATGCTAAATGTCTATTTTCAGTTTTCAAGTTTTATTTAAAATGTAATATGTTCAATTCCACTTAACTCTAGTTTTATTGAATGGATGGGGGCGTGATGCCCGTAGGTTGGAAGCTAGCTCAGGAGGGAAGGCCATCTGAGGTGGAATCCCTAGCTGAAGGACCTTCAAGGAGAAAAGCATCGGTGGGGTGGAAACCATACCTAGTTTTATAGATCATTTTTCCTTTTCTAAGATTATGTACATGTAAAAAAATTAAGATTTGAGAGTGAAAAAATGTGATTATTATCCTATGATGGTTTATTTAAACTCAAATTCTACACAATGAATATCATGGTTGTGACATCCCCCTTGATGTGAATAAATATATGTGCTTCCTCTCTGAATGGTACAAGTGGGGTGTTACACACAAATACCCTTATCGATTAAAATTTTACTTGACAAGGAAGTACAAGATCAGTTTTTGCAAAGAAACTAACAATGCTACCATTCTAAAATGGTCATGCCACCCAGAACAGTCATTCTTCAAAACTACTGTATTTCCCTATGAGGTTGGTTCGTCAGATGGAAATTGATGACACAATAGTCCCCTAGAACCGGTTCCTATATGGAAATCGATGGCACAAATATATGTGTTTCCTCTCTGAATGGTACAAGTAGGGTGTTACACACAACTACCCTTATCAATTAAATTTTTACTTGAAAAGGAAGTACAAGATTAGTTTTTGCAAAAAACCGACAATTCTAACATTATAAAATGGTTACCCAGCACAGTCGTGCTTCAAAACTACCGTATTTCTCTATGAGGTCGGTTCGTCAGACGGAAACTGATGACACAATAGGCACCCTAGAACCGATTCCTATATGGAAATCGATGACACAAAGTGATACCATGATAATGATATCGCTCGGAGTCAGTGAAGTCAATGATTTATGATTTCATAACAACCAATATTTCATCTATGTTGTTGATTTGTCCTTTCACTAGAAACCGAAGTAGAAGGTCCTTTCTTGTCATGTCGCCCACGTAGGTTCTGGTACAAAATCGACATTATAGGTTTATTTTAGCCAACTTTCTAGGTGGTTATTGTACTAGTGGAATATGTATATGTATATATGCGTATATATGTACATATATATAAATAAATAAATGTATTTATATCATAGGTTATATAAACAAATATATGTATGTATATTTGTGTGTATACCATGAGGTTGATAAATGATTAACTTCCCATGATGCCTTATAGTTGAATCATTGAGGTTGATGCCTTGAAGTCAATGTATTGAGGTAGATGCCATTGGTTAATTCTATAAATATTTAAATTGGTGCACTAGAATGTGAGGGACTATGATGATTGATTAAAGATTGGGTAATTTAAGAAGTGCCTAGGGATTAGTAATAGAAAATATCCTTTCTACTTTTGCCCTATATATACTAATAAATTGTTATGCTTCATATCATTATTGTAAAGCCTTTGAAAATGATTAAAAGTTTTTATACATGCTTTAGTGCCTAGTGAGTCTTGAAAGTTCTTCATTGTAATAGTTACTTTTTAGTAACTCTTACACTTTGCATTGAGATCACCATTCTAACATGTTATGCTTAGCTTTAAGAGACAATTGATGAGAATTTGTAAATATAACAAAGTGGTATAGTCGGGTGTAATCCTTATGTGATTTATGAAAATGAAAGATGACTCAAGTAGTATATCATTGGTTCCCTTGTTAAGGCTAATTTTTATATATTTATTGGTTTTTGAATATGAAAGATGTTACAACCCCGATTTTTGGGTTCATTTTCCGAGAAATGTAATTTCTC
Source organism: Alisma plantago-aquatica (assembly GCA_963693085.1). Classification (NCBI taxonomy): domain Eukaryota; kingdom Viridiplantae; phylum Streptophyta; class Magnoliopsida; order Alismatales; family Alismataceae; genus Alisma; species Alisma plantago-aquatica. The sequence goes on from OY856411.1 coordinate 118,600,969, forward strand.
ATATTAACGATTTTTGAACAAATAAAGATATGTTATGTTTTGAATAAATGGATTTTGTTTACCATAGCCTTGATGATTGTATTGTGGGCTTTATTGGCTATTGGGCCCAAATAACAAGAAAATTCAATTAGTAAATGAATAATTGAGTTTTTGAGAAAAGAATGAGATGGAAACCTCTAGAAGGCAAATCCAAAGAGGGATTTCGTGCCTCTTGGGTTCCTTGGGTTCCAAGGAGTCCAAAGTTGAAAAGAAAAGGCAATAAGAAAAGAAAAGATTAATGAAATATTTCTTTATTAAGAAAGAAATTGAAAATAATGATAACATATTGGAAATAAGTGAAAAGAGGTATAATTGAGGTATCCTTGGTGGAATTTCGTATCCCAAGGATTCGTAATGTTAAAAGGAATACTAATGAGGAAAATAAAAGAGAAATAAAGAGAAATCCCTAAAAAGAGATATTTTAATAAGAAATAAACAGGATAATGAGAAATAATGCATATAGATGCAACTAGAAGGATAATAGGTATCCTTGAAAAGGAATTTTGAAATATTGGAGTTTCTTAGGGTCCAAGGAGCCCCAATAAAGAGGAAAGAAAGAGAAAATACCAAAAATACAAAATAAGGGGATAATGTGATACATTATTAATGAACTTTGTGATATTGATAATAAGGAAGTATTTTCTATTAAAAGGAAAACCTAATTTCGTGCCAATAAATTAAAAGGAAAGTATGAGGAAGATAAAGGAAGTAATTTTCGAAATCCTGATATGTAAGGAAAAAGGAATATCAAAGAGATGATGAAGAGAGTGGAGGTTGCTTTTATCTAAGGAAAATAAGTTTCCAAGTTGGAAAAGAACTTCGTTTCTTCATGGGCAAGCAGTCTGGGGTGTGGATACCCTCCCCTATAAAAGGGGTAGAGCCCAGGGTCGAGTTCCTGAGAGATCCCACATCTCTCACCCTCTTCATCATGTTCTTCTTGCTCCTTACGTTCAAACCCCTAACTAAGGAAAAGCTACGGGATCACGAAGCCACGAGGCTGCAAGAAGGAGTTTCGAGGGAAGAGTTATGTCCCATTGCACCGGTAGGTGGCCTTAGCATCGTATCCCTACCCTAAACCGAGTGTTATAGCAGCCGCATGGCTGCAACAGCATCCGCATGTCGCAGAGATACCCAGCCCTACTAGTCGAGTTGGTCGTCTTTTGGGGGGAGCTCCAAGCTCGGAAGGAGGTGGCAAAGCTAAAGGAACCTACGTCGATGACTTTCGGGGTCCAAGGGGGGGGGACGGGCTACGCAAGCCATGATTAGGGTTGCTGCCGCGGAAGCAGCAACCGTTCGCTAGGATGAAGAAGCCTTAGCGCCATTGGACGGTTCTACCCTCAGTGTAATAAAGGACGCACTGGTTAAGTGGAGGGCAATCACGTCTTTTTGAAATGTTTCCTATTTGGCAATTTTGCATGGACGGAGGTGACGTGGTGCAACCTGATTGGCCCAAGTAAGTGAAATCTTGCTAAATTCGTAATTGAATATTGGTAACTCTGATTAGGATAAGTAATATATGAAAATTGATCCCCAGAACGAGAGGAACACAAAGAAATTATTGTTGAAGCCTAATTCCACTTTTTATTCAAAAAGTATATCAAGATGCTATCTTTAATAGTTTAATCAAGGAAAAACCCTAACTTTTGATGATTAATGAATTAGAAAGGTGTTATGTGAGTGTTTAAAATAGATATTAACATGTTGTTAATAAAAAGGGCATATTAGATCTAAAAGGATGATCTTCATGCATAATTTGATTAATTTATGATTCCATATTATTTAGTGAACCTTGAACCCTAACTGTGGTAATTATGATCCTTAATTATTTTAATTGGTCAAATTCATGTACAAAGCTGAGATATGATGGTTCTAATCTATTTAGAGTACAAAAGTCCTTAATTTTGGATAAATACCCTAAATGTACTAATTAGGGTTTTCTCATGAATAAAGGGTAGAATTATGACAAATCGAGTTCATATGTGATTAGAATATAATGGACTTTGAATTGATGATAAATGTGTATAATGATCTTGTCATGGATTAAAAGGATAAAAATAGTAGCTTTAATGTAAAAGAGGCTTAATGGTCTTAATTAATGGTTGTGTGCCTTTAATCTGATATTAGGGTTTGTAAGTTATTGAATAGAAATAGGGTTTAAAATAGTAAATGAAGTGAAACCCTAATTGTAAGACAAAACCCTAAAAGGGATACGGAAACCTTAGGAAGTGATTTCAAGTTGAATAGAAAGAATCTTGATAAAGTGTGTAGTAAATAGAGTACATGTGTTTTTTAGTATTCTTGATTGTGTAGTTGAACTACTTGCTTGGATGCCTTTCTTGGTTGGAATTCATATTAGCTTGAGAAATCTACTAAACAGGTATGTGTTTACGTCTATGAATAATCGCTTTAGTTTCACGGCGATTCCCGAACAATTTTATCGGTTGCTTGAAAATAACTGTTGGATGCCTTTTATTTCATGCAACTATAAAGTGATTATGATTATCACTATGAATATATATATATATAACTGGCTTAGATCCGAATCCACCTCTATGTCTTTTAAAGACTAAAAAGGGGTAACCTAGAGTAAGGTCTAGGTTATCGTGGGTTAGAAACTGGGCTACCAAGTGTAGTGCCATGAGACCCTTTAGCCTGCCATGAGTTAAGGAGTGGGCTACTTATAGGTAGTGACATGTGACTCAACCCTAGAAATTGGTTCACCTATAGGTGGGACCATGAGGGGTTTAATGGGGATCTACTAAAGGGAAAGTAGCATCCAGGTCCACTGCAGGGACAGCATAGAGGATAGGAAATACATGGATCGCACAGTTACATTTAAAATGTAAAATTGTTTGTTAAGTGGTATTTGGCTGCAATATATTGATATGAATAATTGCATGATTATTGTTTCCCCCACATACCAGCTTCGGCTGACCGATGTTTTTGTTGACATTTTAGGTACAAGCCAACAGGACAAACTGTAAATCATCATATTGTGAAATACATGAAGTAAAATACAAGGAGAATTAGTTAGAGTAGAATTCATACATGGATAGAAGTTTAGAAATCCAAAACTTCAAAAGGTATGCAAAGTTTATTTTTCTTACAGCTTTCAAGTTTATTCTGTTAAAATTTAATAATTGTTCTTGGTTAATTGTCGAACCTTTGATCCAGAAATTATGTGTGCGGCTTCGACCTCTCAGTCTCCCTTAATTGGGGGTTACCGGAGGGTGGGGTCATAACATTTGGTATCAGAGCATAGGTTCCTCACTTAACCATTACTAATTATTAAATTTTACAAACTCCATAAAACCCAAGGGAGTTATTAGAGGTTTATCCAAAAGACGGAGGTGTCTAGAAAAGGATCACGACTGGGGGATGACAATATTTTCCTCCACATCGCTAGTCAGAATATGAGGGCTCCCAGATCCGTGTGACTGCCTGGCCAAATTCTTAAGGTATGAATCTAAATAAGATACCTTTAGGACTTTCTCATCTTATTCATCCCTTCTCATCACAAATTCTGTTAAGGAACTTAAGGATTAGGGTTTTCTCTCTTATCCTCACCCTCTTGAGGTATGGATAAGGTTAATAAGGTCTAAAGAATCCTCCACCAAATTAATGAAAAAGTATGAAAATAAGATGTCATGGACATAAGCTTAATATATTAAGCACAAACTAAAGAATAGATACATGCTTAGGTCGTATGACATAAGTTGTCATGCCCTTAGAAGAGACCTGAGGCTAGACCTTCTTGTCAGGAGGATAAATAAAGAGAGTTAGTCTTGGAGATAGAGATCTCCATTACAAGTAGAGACCTGACACATCCTCTGAGGATGATTTTAACCCTAACCCTAAGTGAAGGTTAGAGAGAGAGATGGCATGATGAGTTAGACCAAGTGTTTGGATGGACATGCCTTGGATGACCTAGTACCTCTGGCGACCCAACCCTGGGAAGGGTCATGCATGTTAGAGTGAAGGATAGCTCCTTCATTGATGAGGTTAGAGAAGAACCTATGGAAACCCCATGAGCTTATATGGGCATAATAGGCATCCAAAATGTATCAGTAGTGCGAGCAATAGGTTGAAACCCTGGCTGAGAGAGTTTTATGGATAGATTATGTGATAAGCATAAGGGCTATGGATAACCTTGAGTGAACATAAGTTGAACATATGCTTCATCCAGGTAGGGGCATGCTTTTGAGTTTGATCCTTTATGAAGAGAGGACCTCTAGTGGTGAGGTTGGTTGTGGAGTTAGCTCTAGAGAGAGAGCAGGGAACCAATCAAGAAGGTTGGAAGCCTAAACCCTGAGATATGAGGAACAATGGGGAGTCGAGGATGATGTGACTGAAGTGGATGATAGTGGTTTCCTCATGCATGATCCCTAGAGGTCGACAATATCTTGGTTGCCTTTAGAGGAACCAAACCCTAGAGAGAGGATGATTCTTCTGGTACCTAGGTGCATGTGGTATAGGTCTTTACCTTCTGAGATGGGAAGAAGAATTCCTTAGACCTGAAGAGGTTTAGTAACAGGTTGTGAGGCCTTGTACCTTGTTGGTTTTCCTTGAGGAGGACTCGATTCTGAAGCATTGCTCGAGTAGAAAGGATGCCAGGAAGTGCGTGTCATGCCTTATACATGTCTGATTCGCGTATAATAATTGAGCATGCATTTGGCCATCAAAAAGTGAACCTAGGGTTCCTAGGCCTAAGAGGGGAAGTGGTGTACCTAATGCTCATGACGATAATTAAGTTGCTATAGTTTCAATCATGGTACTCCTGATGTATAGAGGAAAAAGGAAACCCCTTAAGTTTAAAGTATGACGAACCCCTCACAACTAAGTTGATGACATGGGAAGGTATGATCTTGATCTAATCTTGAGGAATGAGAACCCGTACAACCTAGCCTAGTTTAGTAGGTGGTCTGCTTGTGCCTTAATAGCTTGCTAGGGTTAAGCATGCTCATGTGGATGTAAACCCTAGACATAAGGACGTTTGTGACCTTTGTTAGCAAGAGATGAAGTTTCCTCCCATTCTGGGAGAGGGACCCTTTGGTAGGGTGTATATTAGTTTTGTTGGTTTAAGTTAATCTAAAGAGGTCTCATAGGATCTTGAGAAGCTAAGTGAAAAGTACATGGTATGAGAATGAACCTATAGACCCATAGATATCCATCTCTAAATGCTTGAGGATGTGTTACCATGGAGGTAACCGGTATGGGGCCTGACCAAGGTAGGTAGGTCGCCATGACCCCTATGAAAAGATGAATGTCAGCCCATGTATACAAGGAGAGATGATGAAGGCTTGGGTAAGTTTATAAGTTGTACATGTACTATAAATGGAATCCTAAGTCTATCCTAGGGTCCGGTGCGGATAAGACCGATGAAAGTGGAAGTTGCCTAATTCCATAGTTGCACATGGCCATAGGGTCGGGAGGTAACAACTGTCATTGTCTGAGGGCCATGGGTTAGGAGATTGAACACCTTCATGAACTCATGGGACCCATAGGGCAGATGAATAGGGCACTCTCTGGATGCATAAGGGAAGAGGGATGACCCCAAAAGTGTCGGAACTCCCATGGACCTAGAGGAGATGACCAAGGGATGTGTATAGGTTCGAGACCAGTTTTTCATAGAAGTAACTTAGATATCAAGATGATTGTGATGTAGAGACATAAGTTGCACGTTTCAACGAAGATTTGAAGGTGTATTGGCAATGTGGGATGTACCATATCTACTCATGGAATAGGAAGAACTTTGTATTTGGACGGCCGCCAAATGCTTATTTCCTCTTGTTATGGAAGTGAGAGATAGGACAGTACGCATGCCATACACCAAGGATAAAAGATGATGTGAGTTTGAATGTTGCTATGAGGTATGAGGACAGAGATGATAACATACCCTTGTGGAGTGAATAATACATGGATGGTTTATAAACAGTAAGAGTATTAAGGTAATCATCTTGTGAGGATGTTTTGAACACGAGCTATGTGGAATTTGCAAGTGATACAAGGTTGAATTCAAAAAAAAAGAGGATGAGCTCAGAGTTTTCTCAATGAAGATAGACTTAGAGCTGAGATGAGATAATAAGTGTAATACATGGAGGTGTATGTCATCAATATTACCTAATACCTAAGGATGTGAAGTGGTAATGGATGCTCTGATTGAGATATATCTAACTAGTTTGGCTAGAATCTAGAAGTGGTTGTTAGGTAACCCTAAGTTTGGAAAGGAGATATGTTTGGCTAATACTTAGATGTAACGAGATCTGTTGAACCAGTTAATGGTTGTTTGGTTATCTAGCCTAGGCCTTGATGCAATGAAAGGATGGTTGTAGAACCCCAAATGCACTTCTTTGCATAGGAAGGTGATGAAACCCCGACTAGAGTGGTTTAGGGTTTTTGAGGAATCAATCTTGAGGAATCATGACATATAAGAAATTGTGATTTTAAGATCACCATACACCATGGTACTACTAAGATAATGAGTGGTAACAGTACTATGGATGCTGGAGATGAGGCTGCATGTGGTATGTAGCCATACATGACAGAAGGTGAAGGATGAACACCGGTAACCCAATGCATTGATATAGAAGATAAAGAATTCCCAAGAGGGAATGGGAGTTCATCACTATGGATGTTGTGATAAGTCTCCCCTAGACCAAGGAAGGTCAAGATGCAATATGGGTTATGGTAGATTGCATTACCTAGATGACATAAGAAAGAAAGAGTTATGTCAAGGGACAGATTTGGTTGAACTACCCATGAGAGAGATGGTTCAACTACACCATGATGTGAGTTCAAAGGTTCTTGAGTTTGACCTAAAGGTTCCCTTCCAAAAGATGGGAGAAGGTACATGAAGAACTCGATGTTAGTACAGTTTATCACCCCTAACTAATGGTTAGTATGATCCAGACTAAAGGGTCTGATGAGAGCATATGTGCTCATTCAGGGTGATATCTAAAGATAGTTCTTATCCTATGAAAGATGTGATGATAACCACCATAGAAAGTATTGGGATTTAAAGAAGTTTTGTAAGGGAGGTTGTGTCGGTCACCACTTCAGGAAGGTGATGTTGGTGAAAGGACCACGTGATGGTTAGGAAAGGACCACAGTGTGTGTAGATGAAGTCGCTTTGATCGTGCAATGGCTGAAAGGATCCTAGAGACGACGTGAGTCGTGAGTGGATGCAAAGTAGACTGAAATGCAGTTCACTGTGGGAGAATATGTGACATGAGAATCCGACCCCTCTGAGCTATAGCTAAGAAGTTGAGTCCCTGATAAATGGGTCCATTTGATGGATTGGTGGAGAAGGTTAAGTTTGATCTTACCCCTCAGGATAAAGTAATGTGTGATGAGTTCCAGGTGTCCAATTTAAAGAACCATGTGAGGTACCCATACCATGTGATGAGCAATGAACCTAGTAAGCCCCAAGGGAGGCTGAAATGGCCTAAGTCACCTGTACAGTTTATAGATGCCAGGATGAAAGAACTCAGAGAAAAGAATATGTGATGATAAAGGTTCTTTGGAAGTGCTATGAGTAAGGTGAAGTCACAAAGGAGCCAATGATGGACATGGAAAAGTCTTATCCTGAATTGTTTATTTGCTTGATAGAATTTTGAGGACAAAATTCCAATAAGAGGGGAAGGATGTTACAACCCCAATTTTTGGGTTCATTTGCCGAGAAATGTAATTTCTCATATTAACGATTTTTGAACAAATAAAGATATGATTTGTTTTGAATAAATGGATTTTGTTTACAATATCCTTGATGATTGTGTTGTGGGCTTTATTGGCTATTGGGCACAAATAACAAGAAAATTCAATTAGTAAATGAATAATTGAGTTTTTCAAAAAAGAATGAGATGGAAACCTCTAGAAGACAAATCCAAAGAGGGATTTCATGCCTCATGGGTTCCTTGGGTTCCAAGGAGTCCAAAGTTGCAAAGAAAAGGCAATAAGAAAAGAAAAGGTTAATGAAATATTTCTTTATTAAGAAAGAAATTGAAAATAATGATAAAATATTGGAAATAAGTGAAAAGAGGTATAATTGAGTTATCCTTGGTGGAATTTCGTATCCCAAGGATTCCTAATGTTAAAAGGAATACTGATGAGGAAAATAAAAGAGAAATAAAGAGAAATCCTCAAAAAGAGATATTTTAATAAGAAATAAACAAGATAATGAGAAATAATGCATATAGCTACGTCTAGAAGGATAATAAGTATCCTTAAAAAGGAATTTCGAAATCTTGGAGTTTCTTAGGGTCCAAGGAGCCCCAATAAAGAGTAAAGAAAGAGAAAACACCAAAAATACAAAATAAGGGGATAATGTGATAGATTATTAATGAACTTTGTGATAATGATAATAAGGAAGTATTTTCTATTAAAAGGAAAACTTAATTTCGTGCCAATAAATTAAAAGGCAAGTACGAGGAAGATAAAGGAAGTAATTTTCAAAATCCTGATATGTAAAGAAAAATGAATATCAAAGAGATGATGAAGAGAGAGGAGGTTGCTTTTATCTAAGGAAAATAAGTTTCCAAGTTGGAAAAGGACTTTGTTTCTTCATGGGCAAGTGGTCTGAGGCATGGATACCCTCCCCTATAAAGGGGGTAGAGCCCAGGATCGAGTTCTAGAGAGATCCCACATATCCCACCCTCTTCCTCATCTTCTTCTTGCTTCCTTACATTAAAAATCCAAACTAAGGAAAAGCTACGGGATCACGAAGCCACGAGGCTGCAAGCAGGAGTTTTGAGGGAAGAGTGATGTCCCATAGCACCTGTAGGTGGCCTTAGCATTGTATCCCTGCCCTAAATCGAGTGCTATAGTAGCCGCACGGCTACAACAATAGCCACAGGTCGTAGAGATACCCAGGCAGACCTAGCCGAGCTGGCCATCTATTGGGAGGAGTTCCAAGCTCGAAAGGAGGTGGCGGAGCTAAAGGAACCTGCACCGATGACTTTCAGGGTCCAAAGGGGGGAGAACGGGCTGCGCAAGCCACGATTAGGGTTGTTGCCACGGAAGCAGCAACCGTTCGCGAGGATGAAGAATCCTTAGAGCCGTTGGACGGTTCTACCCTCGGCGTAATAAAGGACGTGCTGGTTAAGTGGAGGGAAATCACGTCTTTTCAAAATGTTTCCTACTTGGCAACGTTGCATGGACGGAGGTGACGTGGTGCAACCTGATTGGCCCAAGTAAGTGAAATCTTGCTAAATTCGTAATTAAATATTGGTAACTCCGATTAGGACAAGTAATATATGAAAATTGATCCCCAGAACGAGAGAAACACAAAGAAATTATTGTTGAAGCTTAATTTCGCTTTATATTCAAAAATTATATCAAGATGCTATCTTTAATATTTTAATCAAGGAAAAACCCTAACCTTTGATGATTAATGAATTAGAAAGGGGTTATGTGAGTGTTTAAAATAGATATTAACCTATTGTTAATAAAAAGGGCATATTAGATCTAAAAGGATGATCTTCATGCATAATTTGATTAATTTAGGGTTCCATATGATTTAATGAACCTTGAACCCTAACTGCGGTAATTATGATCCTTAATGATTTTAATTGGTCAAATTCATGTACAAAGCTGAGATATGATGGTTCTAATCTATTTAGAGTACAAAAGTCCTTAATTCTAGATAAATACCCTAAATGTAGTAATTAGGGTTTTCTCATGAATAAAAGGTAGAATTATGGCAAATCGAGTTCATATGTGATTAGACTATAATGAACTTTGGATTGATGATAAATGTGTATAATGATCTTGTCATGGATTAAAAGGATAAAAATAGTAGCTTTAATGTAAAAGAGAATTAATGGGCTTAATTAATGGTTGTGTGCCTTTAATCTGAAATTAGGGTTTGTAAGTAATTGAATAGAAATAGGGTTTAAAATAGTAAATGAAGTGAAACCCTAATTGTAAGACGAAATCCTAAAATGGATACGGAAACCTTAGGAAGCGATTTCAATTTGAATAGAAAGAATCTTGATCAAGTGTGTAGTAAATAGAGTACATGTGCTTTTCAGGATTCTTGATTGTGTGGTTGAACTTCTTACTTGGATGGCTTTCTTGGTTGGAATTGATATTAGATTGAGAAATCTACTGAACAGGTATGTGGTTAAGTCTATGAATAATCGCTTTAGTTTCACGGCGATTCCCGAACGTTTTTATCAGTTGCTTGAAAATAATTATTGGATGCCTTTTATTTCATGCAACTATAAAGTGATTATGATTATCACTATGAATATATATATAACTGGCTTAGATCTGAATCCACCTCTGTGGCTTGTAAAGGCTAAAAAGGGGTAACCTAGAGTAAGGTCTAGGTTATCATGGGTTAGAACTTGGGCTACCAAGTGTAGTGCCATGAGACCCTTTAGCCTGCCATGAGTTAAGGAGTGGGCTACTTATAGGTAGTGACATGTGACTCAACCCTAGAAATTGGTTCACCTATAGGTGGGACCATGAGGGGTTTAATGGGGATCTACTAAAGGGAAAGTAGCATCCAGGTCCACTGTAGGGATAACACAGAGGATAGGGAATACATGGATCGCGCAGTTATATTTAAAATGTGAAATTGTTTGTTAAGTGGTAATTGGCTGCAATACATTGTTATGAATAATTGCATGATTATTGTATCCCCCACATACCAGCTTCGGCTGACTGACATTTTGTTTGTCAGCGTTTTAGGTACAAGCCAAAAGGACAAACAGTAAATCATCATATTTCAAAATACATGAAGTATAATACAAGGAGGATTAGTTAGAGTAGAATTCATAGATGGATAGAAGTTTAGAAATCCAAAATTTCAAAAGGTATGCAAAGTTTATTTTTCTTACATCTTTCCAATTTCGTCTGTTAAAATTTAATAATTGTTCTTGGTTAATTGTCGAACCTTTGATCCGGAAATTATGTGTGCGGCTTCGACCTCTCGATCTCCATTAATTGGGGGTTACCGGAGGGTGTGGTCGTAACAAAAGATGAATCAAGTTATATAGCATTGGTTCCCTTGTTAAGACTAATCTTTAAATATGTATGGAATAAAGGGCATATGGTCCACATGATATGACCCAGGGGCATCTAAAAGTAAGCATGGTGATGAATAAAGTGTATGATTTGTTGAATATGAATAGATGGAATTGATAAATACATGAAATTGCATGTCTATAATATGTATATGTTTGTATAATGTTTTAATATTATTACTATTTAGTCTTTCTTCTTTGTATATTTTCTTTGTAAATAATGATAATTTAGAGATCTCTAACTGAGTTGGACTAAGAAATGTAATACTACTTTATATGAGAAAGTTCAGAAAGATTGGTAAGCTGGATAGGTAATGAGTGAAAGCCTAATCATGTATTTTTTTCCCTTCTACCATACAACTTCCCTAATGTTTGGAAGGAAGGGAATGGAAATTCATATTCTTGAAGTAAGGCAAAATTTTTGAGAAGGTACTCAATGTCCTCTTTTCAATATATGCAGGTTTTTGAGACTCCATATAAGGTATTTCCCACCTTAGTTTGTTGAAATCACATGTTATATGAGTTTAGTCAAGGTTGTAGATCCATTGTTATATGATATTTCTTCCACTGTGATTCATGAGATATGAAGATGATATGTTTATGTGGGAGTAATTTCAATGTGATAGATAGGTGTCATGACCTATGCACTCAAAATAGATGTGGTGATTATGTAGGTCACAGGATGACGAGACCTTATGGTTTATACCCACATTGATAGGGCATGATGGGTTAATAGTGAGAGTAGATACTCCTGAGATCTTGTAAGGTGGTATTAGGGACTTTGCAATCATAAGATTGTTAAGGTGGTAAAATACAAATTCACCATGGCAAGAATATAAAATATAACACAACTGATCGTGATATAAAGATTATGTTTATTCATGGTTTCTTGTAGGGTATCCATATGTGATCTTCTATGAACTATAGGTAATTGTATGTTATTTATTTGATATGTTTAGTATGTTGGATTAATCATTATAGTAAAATATATGTCATAATTTCATGATTAAGTTTTCAAGTTGTTATTTGGTGTTGGGTAAAGCATTAATATATTTCTAGTTCACTTTAATTTATATAATATGTTCCCAACTCATGTTTATCTATCTTTGCTAGACCTCTCCTCTCATTGGGACTCTTTATGAGTCTGACATGGTAGCTATAGGTATTTTTAAATATAATGGAAGCAAAGTAAAGGATAATATAATGAAGAGTTAATAAAGTATAGTGTAGATCTTTCCAATGTGTCCTTGAACCCTCATTTTCTAGAGTGTTTAATGGGTAATTGATGTAATATGATGTATGATTCTTTCTTGAATGTTTCTTATAATCTAAGGTGTGAACTGCTTCTCATTTTACATATTGTTGTATCTTCTTGTGAAAGGATCTCCATCCAACTTATTTTTTTGGGAATAATAAATATGAGTACATTTCTTATACAACGGATCTCTGGTTTGAAGTATCCTGTCTTGTTTGACTCTAGATGAGAAATGGTGTTATGTGAATATTTGTTGTTGTTTGTAAAGTTTGTATGACTCCTAGTCTTAATCACTTCTGCATGATTTTTTCCTCTTCTCACTTGTAAGACAATTAAGTGTGCCTAAGAAGTTTAAAATGTTTTTGACTTGAAGTTTTCAAATGCCTCATTGTTGATTGTTTTATGTGTACTAGTCTAAATGAGTTTAGTATGGGTTTTATCCCAATCATCATGTTAAGGTATTGATTAGAGAGGTAATCCCCACATTTACTAAACCATAGCAAAACATTTGAGGAATCAACATTATAGTACATAACTAATGATGACAAGGTCAATATAAAACCACTGCCTCTCGCGTCTCGCGTTTGGAGACAGAAGGAGCGACTAGGATCGGCGCTCCTATGCACGGCGGCAGGCTTGGGGGAGGGGTTCCGGCTGCCGGTGTGCACCGACCTGCTCCCCACAGGCTCTCTCTTTGCTTGGGTAGGGTGGATCCAGATCCTGGTGGTCAGCTGTGGCAGGATCGGCTTCCTCCTCTTCTGCTCTGAGCGGCACCGGCTTCTGAACCCTAGGGTCTGGTTCTCGACGGTACTCACGGTGGAGGTGGTGGTTGCGGCGCAAGGGGCGCTGAGGCACACCTCGACTCCCCTCTTTGCTGCTGCGATCACTTTCTGTCACAACTTGCTGACTTTCTGGGACCGCGTAACCCAAGTTTTTCATTCCTTTGTGTGTTTTCAATCTACGTTGTTTCCCTTTTTTCGTTCTGTCTTGGCTTGTTTATCCAGTGGCTTTTGGAAGTTGATCTGCATGTTTTGTCACCGCTAGTCGGAGTTTATCTGTCGCACTTTGCTGCGACCTCTCTTTAGGAGAGCGATGAGATCTTGCTACGGCTAGATCTCATCTTTGCTTTGGATTGATCTTATTACTCAGTTGTACGGCTTCGTTTGAGTTGATATACGAGCAGAATATCATCTTGTTTTAGCCCCTCTACCACTACTCAATGCTCAGGTTGAAGGAATTCTTCATGGAAAGCTGCTTAAGACAGCCTCAAGGAAGAAGAATCAATACAGAAGTATCTTTCTCTTGTTCCAATATGAGTTGTAGTGTCCTTGGGTTACTGAACGTGATGTTTGTATGTTCTGTCTGTATGTTTCTTCCCAATTGTAGATGTCGTATGGCTAACAAGTAATGAATCGATCCATTTGCTCTCAAAAAAAAAGGTCAATATCAAACCAATAATCATTAACATACATATTCTTCATGTATATCATTTGAATATTTTTTATTCATTGTATTCCTTCACAACATTCCACTGTAATGCAAAGCAACAGATTTTTGGTAGATTTCCATCAAACAATGCAATATCATTGTATGACATGTAACCAAAATTAATATGCATACATTTATAATATATACACATTCTTCTGTGTATTTGGTGATATCCACTTCACTGAGGAATAGACGAATCACAATTTTCTTATTATTCCCATTGATACCCTTATATCTTTAAAATTCAGCAACTTTCATAAATTAGCTTGAGAGGAGGTCAAATGGCACTTAATTATTTTTTTAATGTATTATGCATTGTACATAATAGTACTTCTTTGGGAATTCATGATCCCTTACTCATGAATCAGAAGTTTCTCCTAAATCCACTAACTAGGAGTGTGATCCACCTCTGGATATTCTAACTTCCCTAAAGAAAGAGATTTGACAAGACAAATAGTAAGACCATAATACATTCGCTCCACTTTGTAGGATGATGACATGGAGTATAGAGAGAATAGAAAGGATAATAATAAAAGTAAAAAACAAAATCTTACTTATGATTCCATCTCTAGACAATCCTAGGTATGCAAACAGAATTATCCTTGAAAAAAATTAAATTATCCTCCAATCTTCCTTCTTAGGTAAATTATATGGAAATAGTGAAGAATGATGAGAAAAGTAGTCAAGTTGGCTACATATATGCCTCTAAGTAGGTTCTATTTTTCATTTTATTTATTTCTCCTTTAACCACATGTCATTTTCCTATAAAGAAGGTAAGTTTGACTTCTTGGTTGCTATCGATCAATTTTAGTCACATCCTAGGTCTTTGTCGATAAAATAGGGTGACTTCCCAAAGGTCGGTTTAACTTGTTAAGAAGTTGGCTGACTTTTTGATTGGACATAACAACAAGTCAATTGACTTTTTTAGATGAGCAAGGAAGGACTGTCAACTTTTTCTCATTCCTTTGTAAAAGTCAAACACAACCTTCCTAACATCCCTTTAAGGATCATGTACAAGTATACAACTTTTAATTGATGTATAAATACCTTATATCATAAAACTACTCTATTTTTCATTCTATAGGATTAAGGATTAATTTCTATTCTCATTTTTCATCTATTCGTATATAAACTTTAATCCACATGAATTACTACCCATCCACTACTAATTCTTATTAATTTGATCTATTCAAATTTAGTTTTTTGTTGAAAAAATATAATCATTAACATAATAATCATACAAGTTAGGGGTTTCTTGATATGATTACTTGTTTCCACTAGTTTTTTTAAAAGGGTTTCATTATAGTGATGTTTTCACATTAGTTCCATTATACTAGAATTAGGGTTTTAGATTATCATGAAGGAGAGAGAACTATATGAAAATTATGCAAGCTAGACTAGGGTTTATGTCTGATCTAAAAATGGGTCTTTACACGATAGCTCCCTAAAGAAGAAAATTGTGAGAATTAGGATGTATATAGGTCCTTTAAGGTACCATTGAAAGATTTTTTTTTGGAAATAGGTAAGTAGTATTGCCAAAAAGGGTATAGCCAAGATATCCCAACTATTACATCAAAAAGTGTAGCCAACACAAGAAATTACTAGGGCGTGACTCTACAAAATGCCCCAATAATTCTTTGCTAGACCAGAGCTGCCTTTCTCAAGGCCTTTATTAGCTCTTACAACATTTCTAATGTCTTTACAAAGCTTTTATATCAGGTCACTTTCAGTGGCTCTCTTCTCACCGTGGATCCTTCTGTTCCTTTCCTCCCAAATGGTATAGCAAAATAGCGTAATGCATAGCCCTTCAAAGCCTCCTACGTGTTTGGAGTTTTTGGAAGTACTTATCTGGGTAATTACCTCTTCAAGGTCCATAGGTGTGTTGTTACGCCATCCATTCTTCAGGCACATGACCGCCCACACATATGAGGAATAGCTGCATCTACCAAAAAGATGGGTGTGTTCCTCGTCTTCTCTATTATAGAGGCATCATTTGTTGTTGACATGGTTACCCCACCTCCTCATTCTATCATTTGTGGTGAGCTTCTTCAAAATAGCCTTGTATATAGTGGTGCTCCACTTTGAAATGTGGTATTGTCCCCAAAGGGTCTTGTGCCAGTAGACCTGCTCGCCCTCAACCTTGTTGATCCATGGTGTGATATGTTGTTCTTTTAACATCATCATACCATCGTCATCAACCTTGTAGAAGGTATGAGTTTTCTCCCATCTATGGAAAATGCTTCTCCACACCCTTGATTGTTGTTCCCTTTGTGTAGGTGTGTTTCCATATCTCTTGCACATCCATTCAGCCCAAATATTATCCTTATTTCTAAGGAATTTGTCCATTCTTCTCAATCTGTAGCTATCAAGGATATCAGTCGAGTTCTTATATTCAGGCCCCCCTTTTCAAAAGGCTTTGATATCATCTCCCAAGACACATTGTGGTGTTTACCTCTCCACACAAAATTTGCATCCATCAGTCTCATCCTTTCAGCCACATGGTTAGGAATCTCATACACATCACCCCAAAATCTAATCATGCTCTAAAGGACAGATCTTACTAACACCAATCTTCCTTCTATAGAGATTTTAACACCACTCCAGTTATCGATCTTGCCTTTAATGCTATCAAAGCAAGCAGAGAAGTCTTTGATTGACCCTTTCCCTGCTGCTATAGGTGCACCTAAATATTTAGTAGGTAATACACCATTTTCCATACCTATCACCATCTTTAATCTTCCTCTCCCGCTGTCACAGGATTTAGATCAATAAATCTTGGATTTTATTTGGTTGATATAGAGCCCAGTCATCCTACCAAACTGAGTTAGAAATATTTTGAATTCTTTAAGTCTTCTTGCATTCCCCATGGAAAAAAGCATCACATCATCGGTGAATATGAGATGAGTTAGGACTTTAGTACCATTGACTTTGTATGGTTTTATGGACCCTTTTGCTTCTTCTAGCTGCAAAATCTTGGTTAGTCCTTCCATGACGATTGTGAACAGTAAAGGGGACATGGGGTCACCCTGTCTCAACCCATTGCTTGCCTTGAATAAGCCTTCTGGTGATCCATTGATCAAGATAGAGAAGGAGGTCATTTGTACACATTCTTGTATTAGATTGATCCACCTGGGTTCGAACCCCATCTTCTCCATCACTCTCCACAAGAAATCCCACTAGACATGATCGTAATCCTTAGTCAGGTCGACTTTCATACATGCCTTAGTTGTTACGCGTTTGATGTTGAACCCCACCAATAACTCATCTGCTTGTAGGTGTTGTCCACTATCCTTCTCCCTTGTATGAAGGCGCTTTTCTCTTTTGAGATGATCCTTGGAATAATCTCCTTTAGTCTACCTGCAATGAGTTTAGCAATAACTTTATAAAGTCCCCCACAACAAGCTATGGGTCTAAAGTCATTCATGTTGGTAGGATTTTTTTCTTTAGCACCAATTTGATGAAAGCATGGTTGACGACTCTCACCATTCTCCCACCTCCCAAAAACCATCTCACCACTTTGATAATGTCTTCTTTGATGACCTCCCACATAGTTTGGAAGAACTTCCCATTAAAACCATCTGGGCCCGGAGCTTTGGATGGTTTAATGGAGAAGGTAGCTACTTTTATTTCCTCCTCAGTAGCTATATTATAGAGGACTGAGTTCATCTCATCACTGACTCAGATCTCTAGGAGTAGCTCATCATCAATGGGGTATCCTTCGGTCTCCTTTTTGTACAACTGATGGAAGTGGTTGATCGCATTTAAGGATACAATAGCTCTCCCTTCCACTGTTTCACCCTTCTCATTAATGAGCTCATGTATAGTTTATTGCATCTCTTTCTTCTTTATTGCAGCATGGTAGGTTTTCGAGTTTTGGTCCCCATCCTTGATCCAAGTCATGCGACTTCTCTGCCATAGGAATACTTCTTCGGCTTTCTTCAACTGCCTCAATCTTTTTTCCTTGTTCCTCTCAATCTCAATTGCTGCAGCATTGAGTGGGTTTTCTCTGACTTCAAGTGATGCATTGTAAACTCTTCTTTGTCTTTCCTTAGGAGGTTCCTTAGGTTGTCTTTTTCTTTACTCCACTTTTTCAAGGCAAGCTTGGTGTTTTGTAGCTTCTTCAGAGCTACAAATAGAGGGTTCCCTTGAACATGTATCCTCCACGTCTTAGCTACCAACACTTTGAATCCCCCCATTCACACCACCAGTTAGCAAATCTAAATGGACGGGAATAATGCATCATGTGCACCAGCTCCAGTTTCATCCAAGTGTGGTCACTCACAATGTTTGAACCCATTTTAATGGTTGTGTTAGGCCAAACCAACCATGCCTCATTCACTAAACCTCTGTCAATAGCACTAGAAATCCTCCGCTCACCCTATTGTTTATTTGACCATGTAGTTCTTCCTCCCTTCACTGCTAATTCAATAAAACATGCAGCTTCCATCGTGTTATTGAAAGCTACCATGACCCTTTTAGGCACTTTCCTTCCCCCATACTTCTCTCTCACCTTCCTTATATTGTTAAAATTGCATGTCACCAACCACAGAACCTCTTCCTGTGCTGTGTTGGTGAGGGTGCTCCACATCCTCTCCCTATCCTTCTCAAGATTCTCTCCATAAACGGCCAATGCAATGAAGGCCATACCACCTCGATTGCAACAATTGATTATACACACTTGGTCAGTGAAGCTAATAGCATCCATATCCCAAGCTCTCAGGTCCCAACCCAACACGATTCTACCCCCATCAGTTTGATTCAGGTTAGAAAGTGCTCTCTTGTGGAAAAAGTGTGTCCACTATGTTCTTCACTTCTCTTTGGATCCTAGTCTCTAGGCAGAAAACAAGGCTAGCCTGCTCTTCATTTATTACCTTCTTAACTTCCCTTTGGCTTCCAATAAAAGAGGCACCTCATATGTTCCATGTGAGGACAGACATTAAGACGTTATGTTCCCGCTCCCTTCGCTCGAGCGGTTGGTTTCTTGCTTTTCTTCTTAGAGCTTCTCATCTCCACTGGACTTCTACATCTTCTTGGTTCATCATCCAAGTGACGATCCTCATCTATTTGATCTAGAACTGCAAATGGGTTATCATTGTTGCTCCCTATCTCTCTACCTACTGACACAGGCATTTTGTCAGACACCTCACCCTCTTTGAGATCGGGTGGGTTGGTGTCCTTGTCCATCGTTCCTTCTATCGTTGGTGTCAATGTGGTACCAGCAATGTTGTTGTCATGCATAAGCTCCTTGGCTCTAGAGGTATGTCCACTCTCTGTTGCTCCAGATATCCTCTCCTTTCCTTTCCTCTTGCTAGGTGGCCTTGATTTACCTGATCTCCTTGGTCATCCTCTGGGTTTTTCATGAACGACCGATGGCTCAAAGCTAATGTCTTTTCGATCTCTTGGGCAATGTCCTGTTTCATGCCCAAAAACCTTACAGTCATCACATCTGTCCGACATCGCTTCATATCGTACCTTGACCTCCCAGTCCTCACCATTAGGCAGTTCAACCATCACCTCTGGTGGAGATTCAATTTCAGTAGATATATCCACACATACCCTTGCACAGCCAGTGATAGACCCATCTGATCTTCTATCAATAGCCCTTGGTACACCAATAGCATGAGCAATTACATCGATGGCTTTAGGGGTCCAGTGCTTGCGCACATTCGGGAGTGAAACCCATATCGGCGTCGTTGTGAAAGCCTCCCTTCTCATATCCACTTCCAGTGTCCCGTTGTACTAGCACAAGTTGGTCATCAAATAACCACGGGCCTCGGAGAGTTTCCCCTTTAGGATCTGCTTCAGAAGCAAATCGAACCAGAAATAGACCTTCTTCCAGCGAGAAGGGTTCCAACTCCCCTCTAGGCCTCCAGTTCCTTACCATCCACCCTTGTAGCTGTTGAGGGTGGCACTTCTTCCCAAGTATATGTACTATTTCCGAGTTTTGGTAATAGTGTTCCATCTCCTCCATGATTAGCTCTGTGAAGTGCGTCCAGGTCCTCCTATCCCCCCTGTGGAAGGGGGTCTTTGGGTTGCTAGCCACAACTCCTTTGATCGTCGCTGGAGGTCCAGCAACCGCCCGCACCCAGTCCCCCACCACAGTCACATCTATTGTCTGAGAGAACCATCCATTGTTGTTAGTAGAAGCAGGAGGGGGTCGAGTACACCCGCCCGCCATGATCGCTAGAGCTCTTTAGAGTAGTATTATTTGGTCCATTGAAAGGATTTAATTTTGTCTTATCTTGGTAGTTTATTTACATTCTTGGGAGAAGCATAGTCACAACTTAGTTGGAGATTTTATGTTAAAGTTCCAATACTTAGTTTCAAAGACACCTTTACAAATCCAATTTCAAATAAGCATCAGTACCGCTTGGTTGTTGAATAATGAAATATGTGATTTACATATAAACTTAGTTTTAAACCAGGATTCAGTATCGACTGTAACGACCAAGAAATTGAATCCATTTTTCATTAGGAGTTTCCATATTGACTACTATACAACCTAGAAAAAGTAGTTTCCTTCAAGGATAAAGTATTATGACAAATTTCATTAGAGCAACTCCAAACCAAATTTCTTTACCACAAAATCAAGTGTGAATTAGAAAAAATAGAATATTGGTCATGCCAAACAACCACTACATCAGTATTTCATCCATAAAGGAAAGAAAAAGAAACGAGGTATAGAAGAAAAGGTATTGTAATAGTACAAATATCCTAATTCTTTGATCCATGATTAAGAAATTTAGCTTTATCATCAATTCTTTGTATTATATGTAAAACCATAGGATTTTAAATTTTTTCAACACAAATATTATGTGTATGTTGTATGGAAAACATAATCCAAAACAAATTATGTGCTTAGCAGTAGGAAACTTAAATCAAGAAAAATGGTATTTTATAGTACTTTTAAGTACGATTAGTAATGAACTACTCGAAAGTTTCATAAATAATATGTATATCAAGAGTTCTAACACCAACAACCTATGTGAGTGGCACCGCTAGGGTTCTCTCTGGCGACTGATAGGGCGATCAGGCGGGCATACTCCAGAACCCTTAGAAGGGAGGGAAGCCTCCCCTCTCCCTCCTCCTTCGATCTAGGATGGCGGCGACGGATCAACGGGAAGATTGTGGGGGTGGCTCCATACCGAAGAAAACCTGGAGTCAGGTTCTAGGAAGATCTAACATCTTCAAAGAACATGACTTTGCACCACCTGTCCAGAAGGATGGGAGGCGATTTGTGACAGTGGATGAAGGCACATATGAAACCATAGAAAAGGCCAGGGAACATATTGTGATACTCCACGTCATGGGGAAAAGGCCTTACTATTATCATATCTTGATATGGATACGTAGAGTCTGGAAACCCAGGGGGGTCGACATGTTCTCCAAACCAAATAAGTTTTTCTGCTCAGGTTCAACTCTGCGGATGACAAGAAAAACATCATTGAGGGCGGACCGAGATGGTTTGATAGTAGATTAGTCGTGGTCAAGGATTACAAAACGGGCGATGATCTTCAGAAGGAATTCTTTAGTACCATACCAGTGTGGATCAATATGCCCAGCATGGGTAGGAACTGGTCTCTGAGAGCTATTGGCATTGTGGGGAGTGGTGTGGGGAAGCTATTGAAGATTGACTACAAATCTGTAGGAGCAGAATCTCTGGGAGAAGCTAGGGCATTGGTAGATATTGACCCTGAAGAAGACCCTCCTGAGGAGGTATGGGTTAATCTCCCTAGAAGTGAACTGCTCTTGGTTGTGATTCATTATGAACACCTACTGAAAAGATGCAAGGATTGTTTAGTCTTTGGTCACGATGAGAGTGACTTCCCTCTTAAGCTTGTAGTTGAACCTATTCAGAAGGCGGCTCAACATAATAATAACCAAGTCTGGAAGGAAGTCATGAGGAAAGGGAAACCTTCATAGTCTAAGGAGCTAAGAGTTGACAAAGATAAAGTTGTTTCAGTTGCAAATAGATTTAAAAGTCTTCAAGAAGAATCTACTAGAGACATTGTAAGTACTAGGAACGTTCAGCAGTCACAGATGGTTAATGTTAGTCGTGGTGGATAGAGCTCTTCTTCTATTACTGTTGTGGCTAGTTCTGATGGCGTTGGTGACTTGAATCACAACATGGGATCTTCTAAGGCTAGTTCTTCTACTACTGCGGATAGTACTTCTAGTGCTCAGGCTAATAATTAGTGATCAATGGGGAGGATGAGGGCATGAGGCCTCTTGATGTGGAAGACAGCTCATTAATTCATGTTGCGTGCATTGAAGATACACTTCATACCACTGTTAAAGGGAAGCAAACTACATCTGTTGTTGCTGGTTCATCTAAGACTCCTAACTCTTCTAAAGGTGATCGGTCTCGCAAGACCCGATCAACTAGTAGAGGTCTTTAATGAACTTTCTCATGACCAATGTTCGTGGTTCCGAGAAACCATGTAAAAAGAGAGAGGTTAGGAGAACGATTACGGACAACAAAGCTTCCATTGCTATTCTAGATGAATCTAAAATCAAAACTTATATGTGCACATCTGATTGTATGTTCCCTTCGGGTTAGAAATGGATCTCCAATCATTCTTATGATCCTAATGGACATGTTTATGTCGGGTGGAATCCTAAATGTTGGAATGTTCTGACTATTGAAACGGATGACCAGCAAATCTCTGTCAAGTGTACTAATAAAGGAGGTTTGGTTATTAGTCTCACTATTGTCTATGCCCAGAATTCTGTTATTGAACGTTCTACTCTATGGAATACGTTGGAGAGACTTGCTTCTCCTATGGATGAGGCTTGGCTTATCATAGGAGATTTTAACAATATAAGAAAACTTGAGGAGAAAGCGGGTGGTCGCGAAGTTCCTTCTGCCATACTAAGCTCTTTTAATGTTGCTCTGGACAATGCACGTCTCACTGAGTTACCTATCATTAGGAAGGAGATATACACCTAGCACAACAAGTAAGGAGTAGCTAAAAGAATTACATGTAAACTTGATAGTGCTTTTGTTAATGATGCTTGGCTTTCTAAGTTTTTGGGGTCTAAACCCAAATTTATAACTTGCTCTTATTCTGACCATTGTGCTCTTAATGTCAATATGAGGAATATTTCTTATAAGAAGAAACCCTTCAGATTTCTTAACTTTTGGATGAATTGGGAAGGCTCCAGGGATGTCATCAATAAAGCTTGGGATACTAATATTATGGGCAACCCTCTTTTTTTCTTTACACAAAAACTCAAGCTAGTCAAAGAAAAATTGAGAGCATGGTCCAACAGTATGTTAATCTGAAGAATCTCATCGCTAAGGAAAAACTTGAGCTTAATGATATCTCTAGTGCCATTCGCAGATGTCCTTTGGATCATGAGATCATTGACGTTGAGAAGGTTACACTCAAGAAAATTGAAGATCTTCTTAAAGCGGAGGAATTATATTTCTGGCAAAGAAGTATAATGGAGTGGCTTTCTAATGGAGACAAGAATACAAAGGTGTATCATACCATGGTCAAGCGTAGGGATGTCGTCAACTCTATCACTGAGCTTTTTGATGCACATGGTAATCTTCTTGAAGATGATGATTCTATTGCTAATGATACCACTCTTTTATTCAAACAACTATATAATTAGCCTCAATCTTCTATTGGCTCTTGTATACCTGAATGGTCTTCTATTGTCACTGTCGAAGACAATGACAAGCTTTGTTCTATTCTCGATCTCAAGGAGGTCCAAAATGTTGTGTTGGAGTATTGGTCCGAGTAAGAGTCCAGGCCCGGATGGTTTCAATGGCTTCTTTTATAGAGAAAATTGGAATCTCATATGTGATGATCTTCTAAAGGTTGTTCAATGGGTTTTCAAAGGTGGCAACATGGTCCGGCAGGTTAACCATGTTTTCCTTGCTCTTATTCCTAAGAAGGACATAGTATCATCTCCTGCTGATTTCAGACCTATTTCTTGTTGTTCTATGCTATACAAAATCATCGCCAAGATCATCTCTCAAAGGTTAGCCTTAATTCTACCTTCTATAATTTCACCTTACCAAGGCGCTTTTGTTAAAGGCAGGAGCATAGAGGATTGCTCTCTTCTTGCAGTCGAGTTCACTTTAAAATTTAATCGAAAGTCTAGCCCTCCGGCAACTTGCATCAAATTGGATGTCACTAAATCTTTCGATTATGTACGATGGTCTTACCTATGGGGTTGCCTTACTGGACTTGGCTTTTGTGATAAGCTTATTTCTATTCTGAAACAATGTGTGGAAACCCCATCATTCTCTTTGCTATTGAATGGATCCTCGGTTGGTTTCTTTAGAAGTTCTAATGGCCTTTCTCAAGGTGATCCTCTTTCTCCCTTACTCTTCATCTTAGCTATGGAGGGAATCAGTAGAAGCATTGAAGATGCACATAACAAAAGAACGATCAGAAGTTTTCCTATCAACAAATCCAAAGCTCTCAGCCATCTTCTGTTCGCAGATGATGTTCTTATCTTCATTGAAGGACGTTCTCGCAGCCTTACCAATTTTAAGAACCTTCTCAATGAGTTCAGTGATACTACTGGTATGAAATGCAACCTCAACAAAATGCATCTCTTCCTATCTGCTTCTTGTCGTAATAAAGATGCTCTACTCAACTGTATGGGCATCCAAAGGGGTACATGGCCGACCAAATACTTGGGGTTTCCTATGGATGGTGGAAATCTTAGAAGGCTTCATTTTCATGAATGTCTGGATAAACTAAGGGTTAGGATTCAATGATGGCCTGGTTCCAAAATCTCTATGGTTGGACATCTCATACTGATAAAACATTGTGATATGGGCTTGATTGTTATTGGATGAGAATGGGTGAAATCCCTTCTTCTGTTCTTAGATGTATGGAAATCCTAATGTCTGACTTCTTATGGGGCAGTCTCGTACATCCTTCTAGCTGGTCTAAGCTTGCTTTCCCCAATAATGAAGGGGGTCTCGGTCTTAAGAGGCTAGATAATCTAGCCGACTTTCACACACTGCGTCGCATCAAGAAGTTGCCACATTCAAATAGTATCTGGAAAACCTGGATGACCAGACGCTATGAAGCGGAATCTACTGCCTTCTCTGCCTTAGCTACTTCCACCAGCCGTAGACGTATGTCCTTCTTATGGTCTTCCTTTTCTAATGAAAATGATAGTATCTTATGGGTACATGTTCGCCAAAAACTTCCTTGTGACAAAGCCTATGAAAATATATGGCTTGTCAAGTATTATCCCAGGTGGAGTCTCACTAGTTTCAAGGCACTTAAGAATGTTCTTCCTACATTCAAA
Source organism: Alisma plantago-aquatica (assembly GCA_963693085.1). Taxonomy (NCBI): domain Eukaryota; kingdom Viridiplantae; phylum Streptophyta; class Magnoliopsida; order Alismatales; family Alismataceae; genus Alisma; species Alisma plantago-aquatica. Next base: position 118,626,061 of record OY856411.1, read on the forward strand.
AGGATCTGCTCTTGGGATGGCTCGTCCATTCTAGTTTGTCTTCTATGTCAACTGGGAACCGACTCAATTGGTCATCTTTTTGGTAGCTGAAACTTCTGGAGATACATATGGAGTCGTGCTCAGCTTAAACTCAACATTAGATCTTCCTATTCTCTATATACTTTCCTGTTGAACCTCGGCCTAAGGTCTAGGCATACTAGAATCATTGAGCTATGGGCAATTTCTGGCGATGTGCATTTTATTTGGGCTGAACGGAACAGAAGACTACATAATGGAGGACTCGTGGACTTTTTAGAAGTCTTCAACCAGCTTGCTAAAGAGATTAAAATGCTTTATTTCAACTTTAATACTGCATTGATTTACGTCCATCTATTGCTAGGAGTTGGGATCTCTTGTAACCCTTCTCCTAGTATGATGTAAACCACACGTTGGGTGTGGTTTGTAAACTCTGTCCCCTTTGGGGTTTTTGGAATATATTCACCCAAATTTTCCAACAAAAAAGAAAAGAGTTCTGATACCTAAATCATCATGAATGATCATTCAAGGGGAAGACCATGAATCTATCCACAAACTTTTCATCTTACATATAGTAAAGATCACTAAGAAATAATAAGGGTCCAATTAGTTACAAACTAGATATAGTTTAGATGTAAAATATTCATATCAGAGTACCAAAGTATACTAGAATATATAAATAATCTTAGTTAACCAAAAATGTTTCTAATGCTAGTATTTGAGATACATCAATCAACATTCAACTAAGAGGAGTGCTTCCACATACCTTTGTGGAGTAGCTAGAGTGAATTTGCATCAGGTTCACGAATTATGAATCTTATTAATAGTATAGGTAATTGTGAGGTATTAGGTTTTTTAATTGAATGTATGGTAAATTAATAAATACGATCATGGTTATCTAATTTAGAATGTTTTCCCATAACCCCTAATATATGTAGCTAGGTATATAGAAACCCTGAGGATGTACTAGTTATCCTACTTCATAATTAGATCTAATTTTGGGAAATCCATATTTTATAAGATGCCAAAAGAAGTCTTAAGTGTGAATAGGATTCATGCAAGCATGTTTAATTACTAACATGATTAGAAAAATATTTTAGATTAATATTCTAGATTCTTCAACTCTTTGATGTCTGGATCATTTTCTTCATGTTCATAAGGTTCTCAGATTGAAATTTAGACTATAATCAAAATTATTACATACCATAAATATAATCATATCTTGAGTCTTGTATTTGTAAGTCATGTTGAAGATAAATACATGACTTTAAATTTATAGGGACGACTGATATTTTTAGAGCCATAAATAATATAGATAAAATGTTAATCAATACAGCAGAATGTATTGATCATTAGTCTTTGTAAGAAATTTGTGGGATTCCATATATTAGTCCCAAGTTTACCTCAAAATATCATAATTTCCTTTCGAACCTACTAGTTTATGCATTCAATACAGTTTCCAATGTTTATCTACTAATTGAAAGGGGAAAATGATTTATTGGTCATATGGGGACTATTACATGATGAATTGGAGCAATCCAATACTTGATCCTTTCTATTGCATTGCTCGTAAAGCCTCCTTTCTCCAGTTGAGCCGATACCATTGGTGTGTAGAAGAATCATGTTTAGCCTGCTATGAGAAGTTTGGCTTTGACACCTAGATAGGCAAGGTTGAGTGGGAGCACAAAGAGTGCCCAATTGAAGGTCCTTTTAAATGTGGCATGGCCCCTATGATGAAAGGTGGTGTGGTCATCAGATCACTCACTTCGAAATGGATCTGATGAAAGTTGGATTGGAGGTCCTTGCCAAACAAGGGGGTAGGAGGAAGAAGAGTCTTGGAGGCTTGAAAAGATGTTGGTTAGCTTCACAAGGTGGTGGAGAAGGCAATGTAGGTGGAGTGAAGTTGAACTGTGTCATGATATAGAGCTTCCACACAACAAAGGTGGTTGTAGTGTAGCTAGAAGGGGAATGAGGATTGGGCATAAGAAGGCTTCTACATCATCAAGGTTGCAAAATGGATGCATGCACATATCATTAGAGAGATTTTGAGGCCTCAATGATGGATCTATACTAGGATTTGGGTTCATTTCCATTGAGACAGAGAGATTTAGGATTTGGAGTTCTTGGTTTTGGAGTTATATGGGGATGTGGTTTTTCCTAAGAGGTCGATGACCTCATCTCGACAAGGTGAATCCAACACTCCACAAGGAGTTGTGTGAGCTTTCTTCTGGTTGGGGATACCCCTCCCTGATGTCGTTCTTCTATATTTCAAAGATAATTTCCCAACCTCCAGATCTTAATATGGGTAAGGTTGGATTAATCCGGTGATGGATGGGGTGTCACTATGTGGAGCCCAAATTTGGTAGTATTGGTCCTTGCTTATGAACTGAGGGTCCATAAAAAGCGACAATCAATAAATTAAAAAGACTTCATGATGTATTCTACATGTTTTGAGTGAATTGTAGTATACGTTCTAACTAATGACCTATATCTTGAAAATACCAAAATTTTGGGGATAAATTCAGTTAAGCGAGCACTATCAAAAGAAGAACAAAATCCTCCCATGTAATTATTTAGGAGATAAAGGCACATTGCTCAATGAGTGTTTGATTCAAAACCTTAACAATTAAATATCAGAACTAAATTATGATGTCAAACTTTGAGGAACCAAAACTAACAAATTTAATAATTGTTAAAATTGTATATTTACGATTATTTACATTATTAAAAATTATAAACCCTAATAGTAAGAATAGAATTGTGAACAACGGGGAGTCTAATTAGAAAATGGATTGTCAAAATCGCCCCATAACATCAAAGTTAAAACCCTAAGATTATGCATATGAATATGGATAGAGATTCTTGTAATTATAAAAAGGGGTGTGGAAAGTCACTCAATTACAACTTAGCTATCTTGATCATCTTTGAATCGAGGAACACATGATGCCACTTGGGTTGGATATTGAGGTGACTTAATATCTACTTCAATCTAATATAGTTTTGTTGGCATTTTTCATTACTTAGCATAGAAACAAGTAAGACATTATGGCAGGATCAAATTCTAAAGTTGAGTATCCAGCCATGGTACAAGGTGCGTGTGTGAGGTCTATACCTCTACCATTTGATGGATATTATGCTTGTTACAGAAGGCACACCTTTTGTTCCTCTGTGGAAGTGAAGCTACTATAGGCAACTTAAATTTACTCTGTGTAGCTCGAACAACAAAGAACATGAAGATCTAGCTTATTGTATTAGAAAAAGATTATAACAGAAAATTGTCTACCATATGGTAAATCCTCTGATCAGATTGTTATACATTTGCCAAAAGACTTGATTCTATCAATTTTTCATCTCTTGTATCCTAGAAAGCCAGATGTTTATTTATATTCTATTGTGAGTGTTGTGTTATGAGTGTACATGTATCCTACATGAACCCACATCATTTAATGGGGGTTTGGTGTGCGTTTCGTAACTATACAAATCGTCTGCCCTTGTCAGTAATACAACTCAACCAAGTGTGCTCTCCTCGTCTTCTACGGGTCGCATTCCATGGTAGGCAAATTAGTGATGTGAAAGCGAATATCAAATATGGTAAGTATCCAAAACCCATCTAACAAGGTACGAGTTTACATCTAGTAATGTTCCAAGCTTCTAGATGGTGCGAGTTTACACCTAGTAATGTTTGAAGCTTACATCTCAACCATGGTAGTCTAAGTTTTATAGAATACGTTAGCTTAACATTTCACGCATACAATTTGCATCTAAGCTTTAATTTTGACATATTACTTTAATGTGTATATTATACTGCTTTAACGTCATTCTTCCTCTTACATGTCATTTTGTCGTAAAAGATATGCCCCATCCACCTCTAGCTTTTTAGCCTTCTGTTCTTTATGTCTTTTAAGCCGTGCCTATAAGCTGAGTTTAGATATAATCGTCACTGAAAGCTAATTCAGCCATGTTTATCACCGCCTGAGGGTTAATTTTTTTCTTCAGTTTTAGTCACTGAGGGTTAACATTTCCTTGTAGCGGTTCTGGAATGCTCGTCCGATTAGTAACAGAGCATCCAGAAGCAGCATTATTTATTCACTTCACTGAATGTTCTGACGCAAAATCTCACAGTATTGACAATCTTGTTTCAATTAGTTCTATATTTTTCATTCTTACAACACGGGAAACGGCGCAATTATTGTTTCCTTTGATGATAAATTAATAAATTGAACACTGCTCATGGTACAAGATGTTTCTAATGATCGTTGAATCGCCACTATTATTGTCAGCAGCTTGAAGATCAAGCTCTAGCAACATGGAAGCGGCCATCTGATATATACATCAGAACTGATGGACGTACCCTCTAGAATGAATATATAGATTGCTGGTACACTGCACAATAATATGTCAAGAAACTAATGTCCCGCTGTCAAGTTGCAATTAGGTTGCCCAGCTGACGAGTGAAATGTCTCTGGAGCTGCAGAAGTTCCATAAGCCTTTAACCTAAAAGGAAATACAGAATTAGCTGAAAAGGCAGAGCTATATTCAGCCCACAGTAAATGCGGATTCAGTAAATCAGATAAGAAGAAACCAATATACGCATGTGAGATATATGTTTACTGATAGGTGATAGGTTGTCAGACTGTTTGTCATGAAATCAACGTGTCCTTTTACATATTGGGTAACTAAATAGCTGCCAGGCTTTAACTTGGTCTGAAAAATCGAACTTCTAGAATTTCATTCAGTTCCCCCCATTTGTGTTAAAGGCATTTAATACTAAATTTCTCTTGAGTGATCATTCCCATGAACCGATATTAAACTAATTCCATAAAGTTGGACTGTTGTGATGACGGGAAATCTGAGTACTTAATGGCGCAATGTGAGGTGCAATGGCATATCTCATTTCATTCAATACAGGCAACAAATATATTACAGTTTATTTCAGTAGGCATAATGATATCAATCATGATAGAGCCACCCGGCTTTTCTAGGATGCACAACAACAGAAAACATGTATCTTTTGCCAAAAAAAGCAAATATGAGACTGCGTTTGGTGAAAGTTAAACATAACTACCTTGTTACGTATGCAACTTCTAGTTGACTACAGTGGATATTTCTACAACCATTGTATAACATTTCTGTGATTTGGTGCATACATACCTGTCTTGCCGCTCTGAGGGGATGGCCCACCATTTTGTTGTTTGATATTGTCAGATATCAATGTTGCTTGATTTGAGTCCACCATTTGAGAACCATATGAAGCAAATAAATTTACTCCCTGAATAAGTTTAATGATTTAGATCGGAAACAAATTATGGGACAATATCTAATTATGTTTGATAATGTTATACCTGTGGCGGTTGCATTTGTTGAAAGCCGAGGTAGCGAGCATATATGTCGGCCACATTGGCATTCTGCAAGGGACTAGGATAGCTATTGGCAGTAAAATTTTGAGCCGCAGCAGTTGTTGGGCTAACTGTAGCAGCTGACGGAATAGATGGATTTACAAGTGAGACTCTTGGCATCTGAACAGCACTGGGAATCGAAGACTCTATTCCCCTTCCCATAAGCGATAGATAATGCTGGGCAGTAGGGAACATCATTGGAGCCATTCCATTACCCATCCACATCATCTGAAAATTGAATACAATATTTAGGTAAATTAATTATCAATTTGATACATTTTCTCAGGAATTCAAAGGTTATATTGTTATATGGACAGCAGAAAAGGAAATGTCATTTTACCTGTACTTGTAATTGGAGAGACTTCAAATACTCAATTGCCTCGTCCAGCATTGAGGCTTTGTCCGTCTGAAAAGTTTCATTTAGAATCAACCATTACGTAAGGATGAAGGAAGCATTCAAATGTAATACAAAGTTAGCCATATATCATTTCACATACTAGAAATACAGCAGGAATCAATATAGCTATACTTCAGAGAAAAATATAAGAACGACCGTTAGTAATCATCATGTTTACCTTGTTACAGTGGGGAATCAACTCTTGTAATGCCCTCATCTTTTCATTAATTCGATCTCTTCGCCTCTATATAAATACAATGATGATATCAGTTGTTATGCTAAGAAAAAAAATATGAATAATATGGTAATGGATAAGATACCAACCCTCTCAGACAAGTTGTGAACTTCAGCAGCTCGGCTTCTCCGAGCCGATTTTCTTTGAAGTGTTCTTCCATCCTCAATAGATTGGTATTCCGTCCCCTGTCAGTTAACCATAGAGTTGGAGAATATTTCAGGCCCTGAAATTCTTCATCTATATTAAAATGATAAGTCAGTAATGAAAATAGCAAACCTCACTCTGGCATTCTGAGTCTTCAGCTTCTCTTCCTTTTCTTTTATGGATCTGATTGCTAATTGATTGAGGCCCTGTTTTTCCAACACTAGAACCAGAGCCAGCAGAGGATGAAGTAATTGTAGCAGTTTCATGGGTTTCCACTTGGCCTTTCTCACGCATGTTCTTCTGGACATCGTTTACCTGTTTGGATATTGCATCTGATATGCCATTACTGACAGTGCGGACAAGCCCAGGTCGATTTAATATAAGATTACTCCCACAGTTGCCTGAAGCTTTTGTAGCATTTGATGATGAATCTGCACTTTGTTTCTGAACTTCGAGATCTTTCTCATCTAAATTACAATGTGTCGTTGCAGAGTCAAATTTTGTAGACCTAGCAAAGTGAGAAAAATTTACAAACCCAGCAGTTTCACTAATTCCTGCCTGTGGAGTACAGATGTCAGTGGTTTGTAACTTAGGTGGAGGCATCAAGTTTTGGCTAATGTGGAGTCTATTTGAAAGTTTTGGAACTGGTTCGGTCCAAATATTTGTTTCATCTGCAACTCTTGACTTTATATATTTGTCATTGCCCATGGTATCTTTTTCTAGCTTCTCAAAAGCTGCAGAATCAGTAACTGGCATTCCGGAAAACAATTCAGAGTACAAATCTTTGTCTAAAGAATTTTCCAAAGAATATTGTAACCATGATGCATGTTCATCTTCTTGATATCCATCAGTCAAACTTGAAAGACCTGCCCCACATTTTGTAGGGACCTCATGTTTATTTGTTTGTTTTGGTTCACCAATTGACCCTGATGTTTTTCTATTAGTCTGATTTTGCATAATGACGTGCCCGTTTTGCCATACCAGCTCCATAAGTTCTTGGTCGATCCTGTTTAAGGGACCAACATAGAAAATCAGAATTGTTGAACATCATATAAGGTAACGAAGCCGACAATGAGTGGCTCAAGTGGTCAAGCACAATGTCCCCTACTAAAGGAACCCGGGTTTGATTCTCAGTTGCCGCCTTGTTAAATGACATCAATATGTATAATGTATGGTAATTTGACTATGACTAGAATATTTTGATTATTAATCATTTTTCTTTAGATATTTTATCCAGAAATAAAATACAAAGTCAGTCAAAGCATGGAATCTTGTAAACAATCAGTAAACTATCATATTATTTATGAATATCAGTTCGATCAAAACAAAGGATTATTTGTAATTAGTTATCAGAATTTTGATGTATTTACTTCACTCATTAGATATAAGAAGATTGAACATATATTCTTCTTGAAGCATATGTATGCGGGCATATATGTGGAAAGAGCCAAGAAGAAATATGTAGTACACACAAATTAACAGTACCACAGCCGATGCACTGTGGCATTCAGTACATGCCATGCTCCCCTACAATTCAAGTGGGTACACCACTGAAATTGAGAACTTCCCAATGGGAACAAATTAAATTGGTTGAAGGAAATTACCCACTTTATATGCCAAACCTAGTTACAGCTGTAATTTTTATATAACTTGCCTATTTTATTCTTTCTGCCACAGTGCCACAGCATAAACCTATTGAATTCTTTAAGAATTCCTCAATGTAGCAAATGTTATATATATATATATATATATATATATATATATATATATATATATATATATATATATTAACAAGAATGAACTTTGTGTATTAATTAATCAACTGTAGTATCTAGTTCAACTTATCTTAATATCGTACTAACTACGAAGTTACTTATTTACAAATTACTTTTACACATACACAAACATGCAAGGGATGTGTATGATGTCTAGTGTCTAGTATATGTTAAGAAAAAAATTACTCCTGTATCACAATCCCTTTTGGACTATAGGATATATATGGTAAAGCATTGCTCTAATTGTCTAGACCATTGTTTTCTTACATAATGAAATTTTAGGTGCTTGACCTTCTGATAAAGTTGATGCATGCAAGATTAAAGAATCTGAATCTGATCAAGAAGAAAGTCTTGATATTATCTATGATGTCACATAGGGGTAGGATACATCTGAACAGAACATATCCTTATCCAATGGAAAATGACAAAGATTTAAGCTATAACAGTCAATGATGTTAGCATAGATTATTGCTCACGAGAAATCAGTTCAGACAGCATAAACAACAAGTAGCAGACATATGGACTACATTCATCAAGATATGTGGTGGTAAGAGTGTTTCATAAGAAGCTGAGTTCTATCAGAAAATAATATCCAGCTCCATTTTTAGATATTGGAGTTCTAACCAAACAGGATGCTGACTGCCTTTGAAGAATTTGCTAGCAAAGAGACGGTGGATACTGAATAACTCCACTTCTTACTTATAATAGTCAAACTTTTAGGAGCTATGTGAGCATCTTTTCTTTCTTGAATTTGAATATCGATTCTGTTTTAAAAAAAAGTGTTTTGATAAAAAATATAACAAAATTTTCAAATGGCAGCTTGTAAGCTCAATATTTTAAAATGAAATGATATATACATTTTTTAAGAGGGAAATGAGATTTTTTCAGCACCATGGTTTTCTGATAATATCAGTACATTTTTTATAAGTATATGTGAAAACTTGTAACAAAAAGAAAGGTAAGAACAAGAATAATACCTAGAAGATTTTTTTGAGTGTGCTGTTGGAAGAAGGCCATGGAAAGATCTGTAATCATCATCCATATCCCAGTTCGGAACACAACCATTCATGGCTCTCTGAGAAATTCACAAAACCTGGGCATGGCATCCCACAACCTTATAGTCAGAAATCATGTACCATGTCTTTACATCTAAACATACAGAAATAGAAACATGAAGCTGAATTCTTGCATGAAAGAAAAGAGAAAATTACTAGTAATACATCTATAAACAACTTTTAATTGTATTCAATTTTCTTTTAAGATTAACAAAACCATATGAACGTTGGGAAGAGAAGGGATTGGGCTTTATTTGAGATGACAAAAGCTAGCAACTGCAAAATTTAAGCCAAACACGGTAAATTGAGATAGAACAAAAAATTAAGTCAATGAGAATAAAGTAACACGTCATACTCTTTGTAAGCATAGTTCTTGCTTAAAAACATATACAGAAGCATCTGCTCCAGGTCAGACGCTTTAACAGAAAGACGGAGATGGTGGAGAAAAAATTGTGGCATAAAAAATAGAAGAGAATTGTTATATGCATTTCACTCCTGAATAGATAAAAGAGTCATTTTTGAAGCTTAATTGGTCATGGAAACGAGAAAAACCAACCTTTGTTCAAAGAAAATAGCGTGAATTTTCTACCCAGGAAATTCAAAAGCAGGCAACGCAGAGCTGAGGCGGCAAAAGATATCCGAAACAGAGATTGGACAACAAAAGAAAGACATCCGACATGAGCCACCAGATCCTCCGGATGAAAAAAACTAATCAGCAGTTGGTCGCACCTAGCACAACAAGAGAGAATCGCGGAACTGTTGTTTGAGAAGAATCTCAAACCAAGCAACTTTTATTAGGCGAATATAATAGAAAGTGAAGAGATGAACCACCATAACTGAATTTCATATTTTCCTGTTTGAAAGTGAGCAAAATACACAGTACACCTAGCAGCTGTGCCAGATACTTCCTAGACTAATAGGGGAAGTGGCAAGGAATAGTAGAACTAGTTATCTAAAATATAAGTTGACACGGCAAACTCCAAAGGTTCAGGATTAAAAAATACAGGCGCAAAGCAAGGAGTCAAATGTTTTTTTTTTATGAGTCCATGTTAAATGGCCGACAGGAACGACAAAGAAACCCAATTCAGGAAAGACAGTACCACATCCAAGAAGGCCAGAAACCAAAAAATTGAGAGCCTGAAACTGACTGCCCATTCTGAACAGCCATTCCATTAACATGGAAGACACCCAAAAGAAAAGGAACGTGAAGCTTCACAGGGGCGAATCAGGAACAGGCAGCACGAGTGGTGAGAACAAAGAAAGCATACCACAGTGCTGGGTGACTTCAGCCTTCCCTTCTGAACAGCCCAGATGTGTAGGAGATGGGCAGTAGGAAGCTTGTTCTTGTATAAGCCAGACCTCTCCTGCCCCTTCGTATTCCTCTTTCTCCCAAACGCGACTTAAACTATTGTAAAGCCTCCCAGGGGCGAGTGAGATTGACTGTTGTTTTTTAATCACAGCTAGCACGAGAGGGGGGGTCCATGAGATCGCTATCACCTTATCATATCATATCGACTGGGAAAATGGGTGAGGGATTTGTTCTTGCTTTTTTAACGGTTTTCATAAAATAATATTTACCCAATTTTTATGTCGCACTATTGTACCATCAAAATGAATGATTGTTAAGATGTAACTTGTGGTAAGTAACAGTTGTAGGTTTTCAAATTTAAACAATGTTCCGAAGAATTAGATTGAGCTCTCAATTTCTTTCGTCGTTAACTATGGATAGTCCATTATCAATAAAGTGATGCTCTATAAGGCTTGCTATCCTATAGGGAAAGGACGTGTATGTACTTGCAAATTCAGGACGTCTTGTTGTAGAATGCAAGTTCGAGTGCCACTCATCAACATTGTCGTTCACTCCATGTTTACATTGAAGAAAGGAAAAAAAAGGATTTATCAAAATCTGAGCAAAGGTTTGTTGTTACCATTAAAATTATTGTGAGATGTGACATATGAGGTATGACGGAGAGATTTTAAAGACCATTTAGTTTGAAAGTTAGATATTTCTAGAGATAATAGCCATGGTGATTTATGATAAGTCAAGCCATATTGAGCTTAAAAGACGATCTAATCTAAGTTCTTAACCAAATAAGAACATAGAAAATCTAAAACAAAGCATGAAATGCTCACATTGTAATAAGGAGTTCTAAGTAATGGCGTAAAGTGGGAATTTATATGACATGCCTTTTGGGTGCATAGAGTTTATCATGAAACATTTTTAGATCTAGTATGTTATATGTGCATTAATTGTGTCACTAGAGAAATAAAACATCGAGGAAGATGGTACCCAAATTTTGGTTGGTTTGATTTCACTACTCCAATTGTCTCTCAATGTATTGCATAGTGAGATGACCAAGTCCATTTAGAATAATGACCACGTCCTCAATTCAATTGAACTTAAACATTCTAGATATAGAAGATAGTTATTGGGCAAATCACATTGTCCGACTCTTACAAGAAAACACACAAAAAGTGGTCATTATGGACTACCTAACAGTCTTGGATCAATATATAGGTTATCATTATACAAGTCATTGAACTCTAAATTAATCATAGACAAATCTGACATGTACATTTGTAACCTCGTCTCTTTCTTATTTGTCACAAATGTAAGAAAATGACATTTATAATCAGTGTTTGATCACATCAATAACAGTGCATTTCTACTATAGTGCTTAGTTATCCTTGTGTACCTCATGAAATCTTGGTATTGGGTTAAATTGGAGAATGGATTCGATCTATTGGCAGCTATAGGCTCTTGGATAACATGCATGTTTAATTTCAAGTCATTATTAAGTTTATTTTTTCATTCCATGTAATTTTTGAAAGAATTTCATATTTGTAGTTTCATAAATAATCATTTTCAACATAAAGATGGGTGAACATTATGACAAAGTTAATGACTGGTTTTAATGAACTTTCTGTGAGATATCTTATGTTAATTGCACCTTTAAAGTATTTCATTAATCATCTAATGATTTCTAGAAATCATTCGGGTGTTGAATATAATCTATTGAGTATTATAATATTTGATATCTTATCATGTCCCTCGAGATGCACATTCTAAGTTAGAGCTAATTGCTAGGTTTCCCTAAATAATATTGAGGGGTCACTCATGCATTCATGAAACTAAGTAATATCTAATGCAATGATTGTTTTGGTGATTATCTTCCATAGTTAGTATTTTCATAATTATTTGATGTTGTAAAGCATAACTAATCTAAACAAAGACTTTGTTATTAGACCCAAATAATCTTTTCATGACATCATACAGGTTAAATTTTACCATCCTTGGAACACAATAGAATTGTGCTAACAAATTATTTCAAAGAAAATAGAACATCCCAAAGCATGTTGTACACTACCTATATCTGTGTTTACCTAACATGTGAAAAATATATTTATCATTACTAAGAAATTTAGTAATGATACATAATTACTATCTATAATTTAGGGTTGGGTATTGTTGAATTTTTTGTAGAAATTTTGGATCCAATGTTACCAAATTGTGGGTATGTGTACTGCTAGACGATTTTGGAATTATGTTGGGGATATATTTTATTTCCTAACACAAATATAATGTTTAACAAAAATACACTATGTTCTAAGGAAAATATTAATCGTGTAGCTTTGAAAGGTTGTTACAAGAGATTATGTATTATGTTGATGATATAGGTAAATGGACCATGATACAAAGGTTTGTTTTTGTTGCTTGTGTGAAGACTCATCCTTTACTTAGATAAGTAAACACTCATTTATGTATCTTATTTTGTGTTTAAATATTCATCTCTCTTATTTGATGTTTTGAACACAAGTTAACTTATATCTCTTATTTGATTCTTTAAACTCAACTTAACATCTATGAACTTATTTACATTAGTTAGTTAATTTCTTTCTCATGTAAATCCTAACTAATGGTAACTACTTAGATATTTGCATTTTGAATAATTGACGTGACAAGTGAATGATTATTATTTCTCTTTTTCAAATGTGAAAACTTTATAGGATATTCAAGTGGATTTGAAGAAAATCAAGATGAAATTAGAAATTAATTGGGTCGTTCAGAGAGGATTCTCTCACATTTTGTTCTATTTGAAGGTTGGCACCAGCCTCCTTGAGGTTGACATGAGACTATCATTAATTATTGATGTCAATGTGTTTATTCTATAGTAGCATCGACCAATGAGGTCAAAGAAGGTATAATTTCTTATTATTTAAACTAGGAAAATAGTTTAATGAAAATATAGATAGGGATATATATACATTAATGACTCTTGAAGTTTCATTCACCCCTTCAATAATAAAATCTACCCCTATACCACTATTTAAATCCATCTTAATGGAAGAGAAGATGATTTGAGGTTGATTAACCTTAAATAGGTAGAATTACATTCTAGATTCATGATTCTTGAAATTTTTTAGTAATAGCAATGTAAGATTCTTTTTCATATTGTCTTTCTATCTTCCTTTAGATATGCTTGTCTAGTGAAAAATCCTTTCATAGAATGCATGCATGCTCTTTCCTATTTTGTTTTCCCATCTCATTCTAGTTTATTGAGTCCTGGTGAATCTAGAGGAAGGGGAGCTAGTGGCATATGTGATCTTGGGAGCTCTTGGGACATGAAAATCTCAAATAGGACCATCTTTTGCATCAACATATTTGTTCCATTCTTGAGAATCAATAATGAAAATATCATCATCTCATCCTGAATATACCTATTTTTTGATGTCCTACTTTGGCATAACTGAGTCCATTTATGATATAATATAGAACCCTATGATACCTCATTGTAGAAAAAAAATGTAATATTGATATTTTATGTTCATTTTGTTATTTTATGTGAGTTACACGTATTTTAATCTAAATGTTGATTTCATACTAGTTGAATTGAAGGATAGTTGATATACGAATAGAAGATGTGCACTTTGGATACAATTCAATTATGTGTGATATATAATGATGTACGTTGTAGATTTATGGATGGAAAATTTTTGCATTCTTAGACAAATACTAAATCCACTCGTTCCCCTGATTCAGATGGATGATTGGAAATGATATAGTTTATAAGAAAACTTGAATTGCATGAATATTTTTTTGACATATATAGGGTTATTTGGAATAAACTACATAGTGATATGATAATCAAATTATCATATGTGACTTTGTATAATCAAGTAGATGATATGTTTTCAAAGAAGATCGAATACATGGATGATCACTGCATAAGTGATATCAATAGAAGTATGACGTAAACATACTAGTATAAGAAAAATGATAGAAATAAGGAGTACCAGTAAAAAATAAATCAAAAGATCAAAGAATATACCAAATACTTTTCAGTTACCAAAATTTCACAAAATTATAATATGTTAGTGTTGAATACCCTCACAAACTGGAATGCACGATTTTAAAGTTAGTACTACTAAAAGAATAACAAACTATCTTGCCATATTAACAAAACCTAAATCTAATAGAGTATGCTACATAACTAGATGTCATGTAGAGTACTACATAACCCCTTCCATTTTGATAAAATGATGGTCATAAATATAGATATGGGTCATACAACCTCCATTCCAAAATGTATATAAAATAACCATATAATTATATTACTCGAGAATAACTATGTTACAACATGCTTTAATGTATTAGCTTGTAAATTTCAATCAAATATATAAATCCTTTATGGTTATCACTAAAATGGATAAAATAGATCAATATACAACTAGGATGTGTCTTGAGGAAACATTAACATGATACAACAATTAGGTTAGATTTTCAAATCAAATACACCATAAAAATTTTATGACCATTCCCAAGAAAGTAAGGGTAATATACACAACTAGACTGAAACATGAATTTCAAGGAGTTATGCCTCAACTAGGTCATATAAATAATCAAAGTTCAATTTCTCAATATACAGAGTCAAAAAATACTACATGCCTCAATTTGATGAGTTTAGTCCTAGATCAGATATGAGTTTCATATCACCTAATATATATTTGAGATATTCAGGATTAACTTAGTATCAAAACCATACAAAAATATTTTTACGATATTAAAATCACCCCATGATACTCATGACGTTTGATAGATCTCATTTTCTTATTATAGAACATCTTTTAGTTTATTTTGAAGACATGTGAATATTTAGTTATGTATTTTTAAGTTAGATATTTTTTTCCAGTCAAGAAAAAAATTGGAAAAGGACTTAAATGCCGTGTATCATTCATCAATATCTTTATACATGGCATGGCATATAAGACCTCATTGATGTATAAATATCCAACAGCCAAATATTGAAACAAGAAGTTGAAGGAGCAAAAAAAAAGCTTATACAATGCATGACTCTATTGAATCATGAAAAGGGTAAATCCACTAAAAGTCCTTGCATTATGTTCCAATCAACAACCTATTGAGAACAAAAGGCTATGCCTTACCCAAGGAGACTCAACTAGTAAAGCTTTGCTCTAGAGCTTTAGTAGAGGTTATATTGAGTCCTCCTCACCATGTTGTACCCAACATGCCCCAACTCAGGTTGCAAGATGGAAAGCTGTGATAGGGTGGCCTTCCACCATTTTTGTAGGAAGAGGAGTAATGTGGAAATCCCACCATGATATAAAATGATGAAAGATAAAATAGATAGTAGGTTTGTCGGGTTAAAACAAACTCATTGGTGAAGATATATAGAAGGATGATTCAATAGAGATCTATATTGTACTACCAAAGTAGGAAAACAAGTAAGAAATTTGGAAAGAGGGAAACAAATTCATACTGTGAAATCAAAGGATGACAATTCGTGGATCTGTATGGGACATTATTGAGGAAAATACAAACCTTCTTGGAGCTTGTGGCAGCATGGACTTCCCAACCAAAGTCGTGATAATCATAGCAAGTCACCAGGTTTGAACAAAGGGACTGAGTAACGCTAAAGTAAAATCAATCATTGGAAATATTTACATGGTGTTTCTTGGAGGTGGATGAATATATTATGAAAAGAAAGGAGGCATATGGTGTTTCAGATGTTTAGTGTATATGGAAACATGGGACTGGAGGAGCTCAGTGTTGGAAAGAAATTGACATGGCATAAAATCTATTAATATTAGGGATCTCTTGGATTGGAACTTTGAGGAAAACCAAATAACTCAATAGGAGGGGATGAGAAGGGGAAAAGAGGAACATGTTGATGAAGGAAGAATAGTTATATTATAGAATCCCTGTACTAAGGGGACTCAAGTAAGGAAGTCAAGTCAACACTCTTTGATGGATTTGACTATTAGATCCACCCGGATCACACAGTCATAAAGGTGAGAATAAAGAGGGAAATTTCCATGTTGCACATGACACTTAATATCTTTTTTATGATAGAAGTGTAAAGATGATATCATCAACAAGTTGATCAAGAAAGTAGGTGATTAATCACTTTCTACAAAACAAGGGAGAAGATCCCTAGTTCTTATATTATGTTTATAATTTAAATATTGTAGTTAGTGTATAAAGTCATGGCCCAAGGTTGGCCCAGTTGAGGCAGATCCCTATATATATGAGTGTGACATCAAATGTTAACTTTGAGCATTACATATTCTTCCATTAGCTTTGTTTGAGAAGATGAGAGAAATCCCATCCCCCTCTTTCTCTCCTCTTTTGGTTCTACCTTCTTTCATCTCCAATCCAAATCTCAGGTTAGGGTTTCATTACCTTAACTAGTTTTTCATCTAATCACTCTTCCACATCATCATATCACCTCACTTCTTAGACTCAAACATTGCTACTTCCTCAACAAATTGAACAACAGTGATATCTATAGTCATTGAAACTAGATCTATTTCCTTGATAATAGTGACATATGTGTACCCTTCTTGATTCAATGTCTCAACTTCATAACCGTGAAGCTTAGTAGAATGAAATACATGCATTGGTAAGTACATGTATGGGCCTTGATTAAGAGAAATTCATTCGAAGCTTTCATTGACAACACTGAGAAGCAGCAATGGAAGGTTTTGATTGATGCATAAGGAAAGTAACTAGTAATCCTATATATTCTCTCGAGATGCATTACAACATAGTCAATTTTCTGTAACCCCCAACTAAGGAAGGCAAAAAATATGTGAGCCATTACCTAAACCTTTTCCAAGGATCAAGATTTTTAACAAATAATAATTAATAGTAAGTAATTTCCATTAAACTCAATTATTGTTTACCAAAAGCTCTTCTAAGGAGTTACATGAATTTCTACCATTATAATTATACATATGAGAAGAAGTAACTAACTAATCCTACTTACAAGTTAACTTTATTGTCTTCAAGTAATTTGATTTATCCATCATATCATGACATATCCACATTTAGCATTTAGCTAAAACGTCGTGAAACAAAACATGACCTGTATAACAAATTATACTGGTATGTGGGGGAAACAAAATATGCACATGTATGAGTAACAACATATCAACCATATTTGCAATTATCAAATAATCAGAACACATTTTGTTTTCTGAACTTCTCAACCCTTAATCTATGTGGCATATCCACTCACTAGGGGAATCCAATTTTACCACACTCACACTCTGGGAGTATACTTTTATCTACCCACTCACTATGGGTGATTCCCATCCATACCCACTCACTATGGGTATTCATGATATCATACTCACTCTCTGGGAGTATTTATTGCCAACCCACTCTCTGGGGATGCTTTCCATAATTATCATGCATGCTTATGAATAAGAGATATTATTGTGGGCTTGAGCAAGTTATTTCTATATGTTGTGATACTCATATGGACTTTATAGATTGCAAGAAGTAAATAAACAAGCAAGTATTTAATTTGTGATCCATTCAGAAAATCCTCAAAAAACCACAGAAGTCAGTTAAGTCGAGTAGTCATAGGTGTAACAACATACCTATTTCAAAAATAACTTGATGTCCAAGCCAAAGGTAGCAAAAGCAACCAACCAAACAACTATCCTAAAAATACAACATAACACCCAAGTATTACTATTTTTTCACAAACTCTCATTAAGACTGACTTGGGTTCCAAATTAGGGTTTTGGGGTTAACTTAGGTTTCATTAGGGTTTTGACCTTCTAAACCCTGATTATCACTTTTAATGCTCCTAAACTTACAAACCCTAATTTTAACATTAGATGTATCCTTAATCTATAATTAAGTCAAAGATGTTCTTTATCCAAAAAACTAAACTTTATCCATCTAAATCATTTAGCAAGGCATGATCATTAAACATGAAACTAGGGTTTTTGTGCATTTTTTACATTAAATATTGTATCTTTATCATATTTGGAATAGGAAGCATTATCATTATCTTTTATTTTCATTGCTCTTGTTTTTCCGATCAAGTTTCAAGTATAACATCTGTTGATCCGAATTATGAATATTTCGTTATGATTTACACAAGATCTATTGAGTTTCAACCAATCCAGCAACACCCACTCAGTATGATCCATTTTATCCAATCTAACATGGGATCTGGCTCTAGCTAATGATTTATTTGATCATATCATCACTTATTCAATGTGGCTGGTCCCCTGTGGCACTAGAGAGAAAGACATCATTGCCCCTATGTTGTGACTTGGATGGCCACGTAGGTTGGGGGCAGGTGAGTCAATTCCTATAGGGGATACTTCTTTCCCCTCCTTATGTGGACCCAACGCTACCATGGATTCAAACTCGTAGTTGACTCCTAGCTAGAGGCCTTGGCAACTGCGGCTTATGTTTCTTGTGACACACCGATCACACCAAAGTGAGATTACTCAAAATAAAGCATATAATTATCAACTAACAATCACATTACCACAAGATAGGATACATTAAAATGGATATCAAATAAACCTCTTAAGCGGAAAGATATACATCGGAGTTCACAAATTGTGCCACCTATATCACATATCATCCCGCACAAGTATACACTTCACTGTAAAATGGTCATCATGCCACAACCTGAAACATGTTACAAGGATAACCTATCCATATATATATATATTTATATATATATATATTTATATATATATATGTACAACCATGGAATATTGCAAAAAAACCTTTTATCCATGTATAACATCTTTAAAACACCCCCAAGGACCTAAGAGTACAGGGACGATACATAGGACTCCACTACAAGACACCCGTAGCATATCCAACATTAAACAATTACTAATCTCCTTGTTTCTCTTCCTCAATTGTTCAGTCTATGTCGTGTCATGCATGGCCACATAAAAGATGTAGAAACCCAGGGGGTGAGACCAACATCCCAGTGAGAGATATAACTCTTCGTCAAAAACTATTGTTAACACAGATAGATATATAGTAGGAAAGTAATACTATTAACTGGATGAGAAGATTTAGCTTAATGAAAAATTTAAATCTGATAGCACATTTTATGCAGATTAAGAAGTTATAACTGATCAGTAGAACACCATATACTTTTTAGAAGGAATATAAAGAACATGTATAAAGATTACAACAAAGAAGTATAAGAAACAAGGCAAAGGGTCATCCAATGGGTTGTGGCGGGGAAACCCCTGATCATCAAAAAAGGGTAGAGAGGATATTCTATGGAGATGCTAAAGCTTACAGAGATCCCAATTTGGCTAAAGTTCCATAACCTTCTGCTGGATCTTTGGGGTGAGGAGATGTTCTCCTACATTGGCTCAGTCTTGGAAAAACTATTTAGAACTAATAATCTCACCCTATTGTTCCAGTGCCTCAAATTTTCCAAGATGCAAGTCATTGTTCTCGTAGACTTCACTTTCCCCAAAGAATTAGTGATCATAAGTAAGGATGGTTTGATAGATCTTATTGAATTTGAATACAAGTGGGAACCAAAATATTGTCTGTCGTGCAGTAAATTTTGTCATGATTCCTCTATTTGAGATGAACCAAAGAAGGGAACAGAGTTTCAAAAGAAGAAGAAGGCTCAAGTTGTTTCTTCTTGGATTCCTGAATCTAAACATACTATGGTGGAGGTTAGTAGTGATATTGAAGAAATCTCATGTGTTACAGTTCTTGAGATTCTAGT
This sequence comes from Alisma plantago-aquatica, assembly GCA_963693085.1. NCBI lineage: Eukaryota > Viridiplantae > Streptophyta > Magnoliopsida > Alismatales > Alismataceae > Alisma > Alisma plantago-aquatica. The sequence goes on from OY856411.1 coordinate 118,646,117, forward strand.
TGTTAGTCAGAACTTATCACCAGCATATTCTCATTGGAATTCATCTTCTGTGATCAATAGGATGGTTGATTCCTCAAGGTCCTCCCCTACTAATGTTGATGGTTGGCAATAAGTTAAGAAGTCTAATGGTCCTTAAAGGTGATACAATAAAATCTCTTTGCCCAAACAATTATCACCTTTTCCAAACAAATTCTCTTTGCTTGATCAAGAAGCTACATATCCTAACATCGAACACGTGGGTGTGGTGAGGGACAAAACTCAGTTTTCTATTGGATAGACTTTTCTCTGTTGTTGTGTGGAATGTGAGGGGAGTAGGTAACAAATCCTCTCACACTCATAAGGAGGTAGAGAGATTGGATCCTATTTTTTTATTGAATCTAGGATCAATATCAATAATGTCAGCTCTTTTGTGAAGGATTTCTGGACTGATGTTCAATGTATAAACAATTCTAAATTTTAGTCTTATACCAAAATTATCATTCTTTTAAGAAATGCTCGCATCAATATCTCTAAAATTCAGGCCTATAGGCAATATATACATTGTGATATTGAGTATGATAGTTACTCCCTTCATTTCATTGCAATCTATGGTTCAAACAATGATAATGTGAGAAAGAATCTTTAGAATGATATCATATTTCCATATAAAGCTCTATAAACAAGTATTGGTGCATAGTTGGGGATTATAATGCTATTTAACTCTCCTGTGAAAGACTAGGGAAGTCTCTTCCATCTAAATAGAGCATGGAAGATTTTAATGCTGCTCTTAACAACATTGACGACATTGAGTTGCCTATAAAAAAGCATTACTTCACTTGGGATAGTAAAAGTAAGAGTGGTGATAGCACCCTCTCCAAGGTTGATCGAGTCTTTTCCAATATTTAGTTTCTTAATATCTTTCCAAATGTTTGGGAAGAAGTGTTATCTAATATTGTTAGTGATTATAAGGCTATCTGTATTCATCTTGTATAAAAAAGGAAAATGTATTCTCCTTTTAGATTCATAGACTGTTGGACTTATCATAAAGGCTTTAGGTACATCATTAAAGATGCTTGGGTGATAAATCATGTTGATCCCCCCATGTACAAACTCTATAGGAAATTACATTCTAGAATGATTTCTCTCATAAATTGTAACAAATAATTTGTTAGGAATTTTACTTTGCATGCAACTCAGTTATAAGCTCAAGCTCATGACATTCAAAAGGTTGTAGACTTAGACCCTGAGAATGTTTCTATTCAAGCTCAGGCTAACAAATTAAGAGTTGAAGTTGTTAAAGCAGCCAAGGATGAGGAAAGTTTTTGGAGACAAAAGTCTCAGGTCCAATGACTAAAGGCAGGTGATAGGAATACGAAATTTTTCTACACATCTTTGAAAACCAAAAGAATGAAGAATAGTATTCTTAATACAAAAATTCATGATGTTTTTTGCTCTAATCATATTGTCATTTCTAAGCATATTTCTTCATATATAAATCCACCTTTAACTCTACAAAGGTGACTAGTATTTCCTGGGATGATAAGTGGACTCTCCCTTATATCAATGTCTCTTAGTTTGACAGTTTGAGGAGATGGGTGACGAGGAGGGATTGATGAAGTCATTAAGCATATGAAGAATGAGAATACCCTGGGGCCTAATGGTTTACATGCACATTTTCTAAGAATGTTGGGACATTTGTGGAGGATGATGTTGTTAAGGTTGTCCTCAATTTTTTTTAAAGCTCTAAGATGTAAGGGGAATGTAATTGTGCCTTCATCGTTCTTATTCCTAAAGTCAAGGAGGATGATTCAATCAAAGACTTCCATCCCATATCTCTTTGTAACATCATCTACAAGATTATTACCAAGATCTTGGTTGATAGGCTAAAATATATTTTACCTGACATCATCAATATGAATCAGAATGATTTTATTAAAGGTAGGAGAATAGGTGATGCAATCCTTCTAGATAACGAGATTGTTAATTCTTTCAATAGGAGAGGATGTTCTAATGTATGATTTAAAGTTGAATTATCTAAGGCTTTTCACTCAGATAAGAAGAGACTACATTATTATCCTGATGCAGAAAATGGGTTTCCCGACTACTAGTTGTCATTGATTGATATATGCTTTTCTTCAGCCTCCTTTCAATTTCTAATTAATGGGTCAGCTAAAAGGAGATTTTATGCTACAAATGGGGTTAGCAAGGGCGATCCCCTCTCTCCCTATCTCTTTGTTATTGCAATGTAGGGCCTAACTTCGATGATGGACTACCATGTTGAGAAAAATTTATTGACTTCTCTTTGTCCTGCAAAGAACTCTACTTCCCCTGTCTCTCATATTATCTTTGTTGAAGACCTATTGCTTTTTGATAAAGTTGATGATAGAAATATCACTTGTATCAACAATATTATTTCTAATTTTTGGTATCATGTCTAATCTTAAGCTCAATAACTTGAAAAGTAGCATATTCCTTAGCAAAAGTGTTAATAGTGATTTTCTGTGTAATGCAAACATACCTCAAGTTGAGCTGCATGTCAGATATCTCAAGCTGCCTCTCTTCACTGGTCATGTATGCTCCCATTGTTGATAAAATCAAGCTCAAACTTGATTCTTGGAATTCAAGTTTCTTTCTATGGAAGGCAGACTTGAGTTAGCCATTTCCACTCTATCTATGTACCACATCTTCTGGTCTGATGCCTTTCCCATTCCTAAGGCTATGACTAATGATATTGAGAAAATAATTAGAAGATTTATTTGGAGGGATACTAAAGATAAGAAGACCTTGCACTCTATAGCATGGGACACCATTTGCAAACCAAGAGAGGAAGGAGGTTTAGGCATCATGCCTATATCTGAATGGAGTCATGCTTGTTTTGTCAAAAAATTGTGGGATGTGGCAAACAACAACTCCTCCCTATGGGTGAAATGGATCCATGAAAAGTATATCAAAAACTCCTCCTTATGGGCCATCAATTATAACAGTAGTGATTCCTAGCTTTGGGGTATGCTCCTTTCTAAAAGAAGGACTCTGATTGATATAGCTGACTTCAGTGTGGTGATGGAAATTCTTTTCTCTGGTGGTTGGATCCATGGTGCCTTAATAAAACTTCTCTCATATACAATATGGATAAGCAAATGATTCATAGATTGGGTCTGGGCAAGCACTACAAAGTATCATCTTGCATATAGAATGGCAGCTGGTACTTTCCTAATAAAAGAGGCTTGACCAAGGTTGTAAACTTTCTGAGTTCTATTCATGTTTCTAATCCTAAAGATAAGGATATGGTTATTATTAATGGCAAATCGAAGGCTCCTGATGGTCGCAACACGGGGCCCCTCACAAAGGGTCTCAGTTTTGAATCCCCCTGGTGGTGTTCTTCATAATTGTTTCTCCCGTAGTGCAACCGGCCTCTGCGTACTTAATGGGCTCTGTTCCTTATGGGATGGGACTGTGCTCCCCAGGTTGGGCTCGATGAAAGCCTTACGAGTCTCCTGGGTTACCAAAAAAAATTAGAGGCTCCTTGTAGGTTGGTTTGGAATCAGTTGAGACCTCATACTTCCTCTGTTTCATGGAGTATGTGGATTTTAGACAATAAAATTCCCATGTGTATCAGCCTTTTCTTATTGAAATTGCTTCATAATAGACTTGTTACTTGTGACACTTTACAACAGTTTGGGTTCTCCCTTACAACTAGATGCGAGCTTTGTAGAATGCCTTTTGAATATTCTATTCATATTCTTTTCCCTCACAACTTCTCTGGGGATCTTTGGACCTTATTTTTAGATAACAGCTCGTGTAGTGTGATCAAGCCTATGTCTAGGGCGTTTGATGATCTGTTGAAGATTAAGGGCAATGATAAGATTCTCTTATGCTTCCTGTTATACATCATCTGGACTAAGAGGAATAATAGGGTCTTCCTAAATATTTGAAGGAGGTCCCTCTTATTTGGAATCAGACTATTTCTAATTCCATACCTTTATATAGATTGATAGTTCCTTGTACAATATTTTTTGTTCTTTTCCCTTTTTCTTCTTTTTCTTTCCCTGTACATACTTTTTCTATGGAATACAAGAGGAGAGGAACACTGGGTTCACCAATAAAAAATATACTACACAACTATATTATGTCTTTTATTATACCCTGTGGAGATGAGGTGTACCACTCATACTCTAAACTGACCACTGCTAAGTTGAAATCAATTTCAAACAAGATCTAGGAGTATTAGACTCCTATGATTTCACACACCCTCAGTTAGTCTGAGTCTTCTACAATGACATATAGAGTCCAACTAAAAAACAACATAGTCCGCATTGGTGTATAGGCATGACACTAGTAAATAGGGTACAAAAACCATATCATCTGAGATACAACCAGATCTGTCATCTATCAAATATATACCTAGTTATGATCACAACCATTCTCCTTTTAGGGCATCACCGCAGTCATCCTCCATAACCTATAATTGTGGATGCAAGGATATACCCTCAACTTGCACCCCGCATATTCAACAATATGTGCTCTGAGTTTTCCTTAGGTATTACTCATTTCACCATCGAGCAAGTATTGACACTGAAGATGGATCTATGGCTCAGGGCAACTACATGATTAGGGTTTCACTTGATTAGTTATTGCCAATTGGGTATCTTTTAATGCATCAATTAAGTTACAATGTATAAACCCTAAATAAATTCTACAAAGATAAGGGTAGATTACAACTCCAAAAGGTGTAAAACATATTAAGCATAAAGTTGATCACATCACTACATAATACTGTCTCACTACCTTACACAAGGCTATCACCATTATCACATCACTGTGGGATAACCACCCCTCATCACATCATCGGAGGATATCACCTCACATCAGGCACAAAGCCAACATTAATGTCATCAGACCATTCACATTGTTCATGTTCTTGCATGGAACATCATTAGCTCACCATGCCTCATCAAGGCTTATAGCCATCACCCTATTTCACATAAGAGATACCATAGCAATCACTAGATATGATGTTCATTAAACATGCAACATTATGGTTATATAAGTAGGAGAGATAGAACACTTCAATATATGCTAATTATCCAAAAAAGTAAGCTTAATCACCATGTACTCAAACATTAGGGTTAGGGTTCTCTTATATAACTGATTAGGGTTTCCAAAAAATCGTTAACATCAACTCTAAATGTCCTTACTTCCCACATCCTTGGAACACCTAAGTCAACCATTATCATCACAAGCTATTCACACAACATAAACAAGTGTCTAAGATCCACCATTGTCCAAAGAGGATGTTAGGTTACAAAACTATGCGATCAAAGAGAACATGTCTTCATGGTCAAAGACCATCACCAAAGCAAACAAATGCAGATAAAACCATCACCCCTTTGACCGAAGGGATACAAAACACCTTAAATCGAAGAACAACAAACATCGCACCTAGGTTGAATAGGACAACAACACACTCAGATCAAAGGGAAGACCAGGTCATGCAACCGTAGAGAACAAAAACAACCTCATCAACCAAAAAAATAAGGGGTCATCTATGCGACTTATCTAAGCAAACCATCTCATAGACCAACAACTATCATCAAACCTTTGAACACTTGGACCACACCATAAAGATCAACAAGGGAGAGAAAACCACTCATCAAAACATGATCAAAATAGGGGGGTTATCAACATAAAACTGAAACCTCAAAGAGTGTAGTACATCAAGGAAACCATCATCCAAAACCCTAGAATCCAATCACCAAAACATAGGGATAACCAAACCATGATCATGAGGGAAAACCAACGTTCCAAAATATCACATGCATCCAAAACCATCCATCACAAAAAGAGAGAAACTGAACCATGAACATGATGAGAAACCAACTTTGAATTGTGTTCATGTAAGAATTAACACTTCCACCACCCATTAAATCTCAGGTACAAGAATTAGGGTTTAAGAGAAAGAGATAATCTATGCAAGATCACTTAGAATCATAAAACCTAAAACAAGGTATCATCATCAAACATCTTATGGTCATGTTTTAGAGGTAAGATAAACTTTGCATGCAATATTAAGGTGCAAAAATAGTAGAGGAGAGAATTATATAACCCGCCTTGACATGAAGATCAACTCCAAAGGCCAAGAATCTCCAAGAGAGAGAAGAAACACCAAGCTTGGGTTAACTCCATGGCCAAGCAAGATCACCTCAAGAGAAGAATAAAAAACCATGATCAAAAGGTTCACTATGACGAGAGGGTATAAATCCTAGGCTGGGAAAGAAAGAAGAGAGAGAGGAGGTCTTTATCTCACATAGTTTCTACCATGGAAAACCATGGATTCGACCTCTAGTAGAGAAAAGTTCATCAAAAATATTACCATGGAGAACCATGGTTCAGCCAAGGAGAAGAAAAGAGAGGGTAGGGTTCAAGAAAACAAGATTAAGAGGGATAAACCACTTACCACGATCAAGGATCACCAAAGGATCAACAAAGGGAGATGCTCCAACCCAAGATCACCACATGCAAGGTTCAATTTCCTTGATCCAAGGTTGAGCTCCTTCTCTTCCAAGCAACAAAAGGGGAAAGAGTTATAAGGATGAGAGAGATAGAATGCAAAAGGATCATATGCAAGGAAGAAGGGAGGTATAAATACCCAAAGGTAAGAGAGAGGTTAAAGAAACTAAGTGTCCAACTAAACATGCCACTTGTCCATCATAGAACCTCCATGCAAGCACCAAACATGCACATGCAACTAGGATCACTAATACCAAAGTAGAACAACAACATCACTTAGTCCAAAGGCCCTTCGGTTGAAGACGAACCAAGGTAATCCACTTCGGTCAAAGAAGAAATCCTAGCGACCATTTCCCCTAGAGTCCTTAGCGACCAAGGAGAGAGTTCAAGACCCTTCGTCTACAAGGAACATAGGGCACACATAAAACATCTTTGACCACTACAAAAAAAAATCAATGAAAGCCCATCGATCACTACATGCCAAGGAACCAACATCCACTAGGGCATCCATACATCCCATGCAAACCCTAACTCACACATGCATCATCACTTCCCTCCTAAACAAAAAAAGGTATAACAAAGCACCCTCAGGAACCACTCTCCTAAACAAGATGCCAAAACATAAGAGGTACATCAAAAATGTGACAAATTGCAAGATAAACCCTCAACATGGGTAATTTGCAATTAGGCCCAAAGTGAGCACACATATAGCATAACCTAGCTAAAACATCATGCAAGCTGGACCAAACTGAAAGCACAAGCATGTCACATGTTATTAAAGCATCTCAAGAGATTAGATTAAGGTCTAAGCATCTTATTAGGAAAAAGCAAGAAATATCAAGCACTAAGCTAGGTCAGGGGTCTTACATGTCCATTGTCTCCTCCTAGCTCTTTTGATCTCAACACACTATGGGAGAGAAGCAACAATGCCTAAAGGAGGTTGTTAGAGCCATATAAATAGATGTCTATCATGGGGCTTGGAGATAAGGGTTTACATGTTCTCAATGCTAGCTGATGGTTACGAAAGGACACTGGGGCCTTGAAGGAGGCGTCCCCACTAATGCGAAGCCCTATGGTGATGTGGAGCTCCTCCTTTGACAACCTGCTTTATGCAAAAGGTGGCAGTGATTGGGCATGATGCTATGAACCTCTATACTGCTCCCAGATCATCCAAGAGTTTTTGAGAGACCTTCATGGTGCTCCTTGCGAGGATAATCAGTGCTCCTTGCGAGGATAATTGGCCAAAGATGTCACCTATGGTTTGAACTAGGTTGTCACTACCGACAAGGGACATAGGATAGGACAATGAGTTTCTGGGTCCCTAAAAAAATTGGGTAGAGATTCATGCTTCTCTTGTCACACCATAGCTCCCTCTACCTCATATAAGCATGAGTCGTAGAGGACCAGGGGATTCAACATATCCTAGAATCCCAGTTTAGAACAGATTTGGGTTCTTTTCATATATGCCAAGATAATTTCTACTTTGTGGCTCGTTTGTATCATTTCCTTCTCTTGGACTTAATGGATGAAGAATCAGGTGAAGGGCAAAGAGGGAACTAGACAAAAGGGAAATTGTGAAATTATTACACCTTGTTTCTTTTTTAATTGCGAGTTAGGGGATGACAGATAAGTTGTCAATCCCAGATCCAGTAGTCAGGTGGGTGCATGACACATCAGTTAGGTTCTTCTAACTAGAGCAAAAGTTGGAAAAGTATTAATTAATTTCCAGGACTAGAAGTAAAGCATTTATTACAATTAGGCCCCTCTCACTTTAGGATTTTCTCTAGGCCTCTAGGTATATTATTTTTTTATGAAACTTGGAAGGAAACTCTTAAAATTTTTTCCAACCTATATTGAATTTTTGGGATTTAGAGTAAGTTAACTACATGATTCTTGCTCTTTTGGCAATTCCTTAAAATAATTACCTACACCACATAGAAAGTACTTTTCTCCCAAATTTTAAAGGGAAGTCTTAGTTAAGTGTATCTAAGTGTGGACGAGATTGGAGACCAAAATACAAAACCGAAAGAATCTTTTCTTTGTATCCAAGTCTCCCCTTTATATCTTTTATTTAAGGTATCAAATTAATTCTTTTCTCTTCCCAAGTTATCCATATTTCTTATTTTGATAAATTTTCTCATTAAAAACAATGTGGAAACGAAATCAATCCATTAATTGCCTTTGACACCACTTTTCAAGAAAATTCTACATGATCCTATATGTAGAATACTAATTATCCATTACTTTTGGTAATTTGTTTATTATGATATTTTCTCTCTTTCTTTCCCCCATACCTTTTATTGTATTATGAAAATAGTAAAATACATGGAAAACATTACAAAAGAAGATATGCAAATTAAATCCACACCTTTACAAAAATGCACATTAATTTTCTAAAATATCTTAATTATTCAAATATTTGCATTTCAAATATATAAATACATGTGAAAAACTAGGTTATAACATCCTTTCCATATTGTTGTATTTTGTCCTCAAATTTTAACTAATCATACAAAAAGTTCCATGATGAGACTTTCCTTACCCACCTTTATCTCCCATGAGACTTCACCCTCACCATGATGCTTATAAAGAACCTTGACTCATCTCCAAATTTTTGAACCACTTTATTATTATTTTCATTGGATATCTTAATATTGTGTTTCCATTCATGGCTAGGTAATTATTCTTGTGTTTCTCATCAATTTTAATCTTATATTCATAGGATTTGGATCTACCAAATTTGGGGATATAATATTCACCCCTACTTTAAGGCATTTTGTCCCAAAATGCAAGTCAAAATAATTATAGGTGAATGATAATTTCCCATTAATTTCAAAAATTAGGGTTACAAATATTAATCTAGATCATTTCTAACATATTTTATTGATTTATAATTTTCTTACCTTAATAAGGTTTGTATTTAGTTTCAATTTTAGGGTAATACACAACCCTATCCATCGTAAGTTTTTGTCACTTAGTGATTACTTCGTGATTTCCAATTCCACTTTGTAATTACATTCCAATTTCACTTGGTGACTACCTTTCCACAAAGGTTTACAATTTATTATTCACTATTTAGGGTGAGGTAGCTTAATTTTCTTACCTTAATAAGGTTTGTATTTAGTTTCAATTTTAGGGTAATACACAACCCTATCCATCGTAAGTTTTTGTCACTTAGTGATTACTTCGTGATTTCCAATTCCACTTTGCAATTACATTCCAATTTCACTTGGTGACTACCTTTCCACAAAGGTTTCCAATTTATTATTCACTATTTAGGGTGAGGTAGCTCCTTAAAATCTAGGTTATGTCATTAAATTTCAACTTAGGTACTCATTCTCTCTCTCATATATATATAAAATAACATGTGTCTATCCAATACCTCACACTCATAACAAGATGAAATGAATATTTGGTTGTAGTCAAAATACAAAGTTCATCCCATTCCAAGGGCATAGACGGTGTAATCACACATTATCTTTTAAATTTCTAAATTTTGTTTGACTCAAACTCAAAAATACCTTTTACTTCCACAATTTTCTTTCCTTTCACTCACATGGAATGTGATTATTTAAGTTTTCTCTTTGAGTCTATGCACAATTCCTTTTAAGGTTCTTATTCTAACATCATCTAATGACTTCTAGTATTCTTTTCATCTACATTTCATGTCTTGTTAGCTTTAATCCTTCCCTTAATATATGTAGGGAATACCTACCTTTGGAATGATCTCCCCAAGGGTCTTATGCACTTAGCACGTGATCATTTCCCATCCTCATACGTCTCATGTACCTTTAATCATCCTACAAGATCTTAGGGTGGACTTGTGGGCCTATCCTTCCCAACAATTTTATTGAGATGTCATAACTTTATTTTATTTTATCACACATTTTTCTTGAGGTTTCTCTACTAATATCCAAACAAATTATCTCCATTAAATTCTTTTAGTCGAATTTCCTTCGTCACTTAGGGTACACATAGTTTTCTTTATGTCCCTTCATTGGGCTCATGGTGACCTTCCAATCTCGGCCTAGTCCCAGTCTTTCAGTCACATTAATAGTGACTTTTCTCCATGTCCTTTAGAGATGTCATACATAGGTCCAAAATCATACTCAATATATGTGATTTTGTGCTTTTTGTAGTGTATCTTTCAAGCTTTAAGTGACACTTAATGTTGCCACAATTATTGAACTGATTGGTGAATTCACCCCTTTTTTGGGAGGTCCTATCCCAAGACAAGATAAAACTAGAATTTATTAGAAAACATGAACAATCATGCACTATATTACAACAAAGATAATATCCTTTAAGCATATTTTCCATTATATCCCCATGCACTTTCCACATGAGAGTTATGTCATTGTATCCCGCGATCTACCACTCAAGAGTTGGATTACTGCTGGTACCTTACTGCCATGAATTCAGGTATAATGGAACTGTTGTATAATGTCTCATGTGTCCAGGACTATAGGAACAACTATTTCATCTAATGTCATATGCCAAGTACATTATCCAACCCGTACTATATGGTAGACCAAAAGAGGGAAATCGTACTTTGAAAAAGAAAAAAATAGTTACCACATAGTCCTCACATCAACTGTAACAACGTTCAATATTTATCATGAGCATTATCCTATTTTAACCTTCTCATATTAGGTTGCACTCTTTATTGAAAGTTCATCCTGAGGTTATCTAACCACTTCCTTTTTTTCATATTTCTTGCATGTGGCTAACGAATAGAAGATAGAGAACTTATCAAACCATTTCTAAGTTTTCCATTATGTCATACCCATTCATCACCTCATGAGGTTGGACCAATTTCATACATATATAGGATAGTGGGGTGGTGCTAAACCATCTTTTGTGGATGTCTCATGAAACATATACCCAATTCCAAGTGGGGCTTCCCCTCCCTACCCCTTACATGAGGGTGGTGTCATGCTCACACTCTATTAGCTCACTCAACTCTTTGAGAATTATATGCCCTAGATCCCATTTCCCTCTTCGGTCTAGGATCCTCAGGTTTACCTCCTTAGCATGGCTATGAATATTGCAGGATCTAGCCTCACAAACACGTACTAACCCAAAACATAAAATGGATTTTCTTATTAGATTCGTACTCACTAAATATTCTTACCCAACTTTCTCTTTCACATAAACAACCCTTAGAGTCCTGCACAAGGGATGACCAACCCGAGTGTGAGGCTTCACAACATATTACCATTCATTACCTCTCTAGGTTCTTGAAACTCTCTTCCCCTCACCTGGATGGTAGTTACTCATATCATATATGCATCTACTTAAGAAGACTCTTTCTCCATATCTAGGGTTTGGTTCTTCTTAGGAAATCTAGGGTACAACAAACCTCTAGGAACCATGCATATAGTATTTCAAATCATTTACTCAGGAGTAGTCTAGTTAGAACATATCACTACATTTTTTAAGTTACTCATGTCTTGGAGTTTATGTTCCTGACTCCCTCTGGGTCTCACTCTTTCCTAGAGTTAACCCTATAACCATTCCTAACATTAGAGGTCCCCCTTCATAGAAGTGGTTGAGGCTCCTATAGATTCACTTCTTATTCTCACCTAGCTTATCTTATCCGGAGAAGCGCACACACTTGTACTATCAAATATTATATTCAAACTCCAATACTAAAGTCAAATTTTCCAATCCAACTGAGGTTATCAAAAACCATATTATCTTATAATGTAAAACTAAATCGTCATACATTCCATCTAGTATGTCTATCTCATTATCAAACATGCATTAAACCTATGCCTAGGCAGGAATCTCTTTTCTAGCCTTGATGTCACTCACTTTCATGTAGAGATACATGTCAATTTGTATCTGTATGGGAACACATTTCCTTTTAGGATGCCTACCAGAAGGATTTTAGACTTCCTGGTCACAATCCGACCTTAGGGTTTTATCTTTCTCATAAATCTTTTCCCCATTCTTAGGTTGACCCAATCCAGGGCGGGATACTAATCATAAAAGTTTCACTATGGTTTTTCATATTTTCCTCATTATGTACTCACTTATTTCCCATGCTTCATATGTATGTTCAAACCATGCATTTGTATCCTACATGCCTACTCCATGTATTTGTATGCATGGATGAACTCATTGTATTTTATCTTTCCTCTTCCATTTCTTAGGATTAGGATTTAAGGTTAGGGTTATGAACCATACCCCAACATCTTAGGGTTTTCTAAATTTAACCTTGCTCCACCGAAGGTTTACCCTTGTAAGGGAAAACCCACAAAAGGTTTTTCTCTTTACTTTATCATTATTTCCACAATATATGTTCATTAATTGGCAGATGATACCTTATCTTTTAGGGTTTATTAAGAAAGAGTATGATAAATGGATGAGAGTAGAGATGAGAATACTCCGAGTAAAGATTACTTCAAGCTAACTGTAGGTTTTGACCAAGCCAATATCACATTTGCTAAGGGAGTCCTCGTATACCAACTTAATGGTGCAGAGGAAATTATTGCCAACCTCCAAAAACATTATCCTATCTATACACCATAGATATCAGGTTTTGACTTAATAAGTTTCCTTATATTTCTACATATTACTTGAAATTAGAAACTATTAAATATTATTTGGAAAAAATTTTGGGACTCTAATACCAATGTAATGTTCTTACTTTCCCACAACCTCCAAGTAAGGAAGGAAAAAAAGTTAAGAGCCATTACCTAAACATTTTCCAAGGATCCATATTTTTAGAAAATAATAATCAATAGTAAATAATTTCCACTAAACTCAATTATTGTTTACAAAAAGCTCCTCCAAGGAGTTACATGAATTTCTACCATCAAAATTATACATATGAGAAGAAGTAACTAAGTAATCCTCGTTACAAGTCAACTTTATTATCATTAAGTAATTTGATACGTCCATCATATTGTGACATCTCCACATCTATAATTTACCTACACCATCATGAAACAAAACACAATCCGTATAACAACTTGTACTGGTATGTGGGGTAAACAAAATATGCACATGTATGAATAACAACATATTATCCATATTTTGCAATTATCAAATATAATTAGAAAAGATTTTGTTTTCTTAACTTCTCAACCCTTAATCTTTATGGCACACCCACTCATTGGGGGCGCCCAATTTTTCCATACTCACTCTCTGGGAGTATTACTTTTATCTACCCACTCACATGGGGTGTTTCCCATCCATACCCACTCACCGGGGGTATTCATGATATCATACTCACTATGTGGGAGTATTTATTATCCAACCCACTCTATGGGGTTACTTTGCATAATTATCACGCATGAAAATGAATAAGAGATATTATTGTGGGCTTGATAAAATATTTCTATATATTATGATACTCATATGGGCTTTATAGATTGTAGGAAGTAAATAAACAAGCAAGCAGTTAATTTGTGATCCATTTGGAAAAGCCTCAAGAAAATCACGAAAGTCAGCTAAGTGGAGTAGTCATAGGAGTAACTACATACCTTTTTCACAAGTAACTTGATGTCCAAGAAAAAGGCAACAAACACAACCAACCAAGGAACTATCCTGAATCTAAAGCATCAACCCAAGTATTATTATTTTGTTCACAAACTCTCATTAAGAATGGATTGGGTCTAGTTATGGTTTTGGGGTCAAATTAGGGTTTCATTAGGGTTGTGACCTTCTAAACCCTGAGTATCACTTTTAATGCCTCCTAAGTTTACAATCCCTAATTTTAACATTAGATGTATCCTTTATCTCAATTAAGTCAAATATGTTCTTTTATCCAAAAAGATTAAATTTATCCATATAAATAATTTTAGCAAGTTATAATCATTAAACATGAAACTAGGGTTTCTATGCATATTTTAAATTAAAGATTGTATCTTTATGCACTTTTGGAATATGAAGCATTATCAAGTCTTAATTTTTCTTTTTTGCATTTTTATTATTTTTCTATTCATGTTTCATGTATAACATGTCTTCATTCAAATTACCAATATTTTATTTATGATTTACACAAGATTTATTGAGTTTAAGCCAATCTGGAAATGCCACCTCAACATTATCCATTTTATCCAATCTAACGCGGGTCTCAACCCTAGCCAATGAGATTTGGCTGTATCAACATGTTATAACCTCATTTTTCTAAAGCATGTAATGATATTTGTAAATCTCTTTTTTTTTTTAAAAAAAGATAAATGAAATCCATGGTTGATTTGGATGGCTTGATTTGATTGAATTTCGTGTATAATAGCCTTGCATGATTTCTTAATGGGCCTTATTGGCCATTTAGCCGAATTGAAAGAAAAAGAAAAGAAATGAAAAAGGAATTCAATGGGATAATGGGATATATAAGAAAATGAATAAATGATGATTAAAAGGCTAAAAGATATTTTCCCAAAAATAGAATTTTGAGTTATAAAGGTTCCTTGGGGTTCAAGGAACTCAGGATAATTATATAATAGCAAGGGAAATAAAGAATATGAGGAAAATATGAATAAAAGGGTGCTTTCTTACAATAAAGAAAAGGGACCGTTTCCTTGAAATAATAATCCCAATTTTTGCAGGATGGAAGATAAAGGCATAAAAGAGATTCCCTTAAAATTTGAATTAAAAAGGAGTTATAAATTGGGAGTTATTGCTTTTTCAAGTTATCCTCAAAATAGGAATTTTCTTGGAATTCAGGAAATTATTTTCCTTTTTTCTGTCTGACCGCGAGCATTACTGGCCTTTGGATCTTGATCCAACTGGCGCTACCTACCACCGAGTTCCAGTAGAACTCGGACTGTAGTTCGATTACAGGGGGGGATTTCCCCATCGCTTTTCTCGTGATCCAGTGCATATGCACTCATGGGAGGTGTCCCATTGTGTTCGGGAGAGTGAGGCGAAGATTCTCGACCCTGGGTTGACGGCCTTTCGTCGAATCTTTGTGAAACGCCCAATTGGGCTGAAGGTTGGCTTAGCGGCGGGATCAGAATCCCTAAAAGAGCCACCCTAGCCCTATATAAAGGCCATCGCTAGAGTCTTCACCTCCTAACGATCTTGAGCGGCAGCTCCAGAAGCCCCTACACCCTCTCTCTTGACCAATTGAACCAGCTCCGGCGAGGGATCCGCCTCGCGCTGCCGCGGCTCGAGCAGCAGAGAAAAGAAGAAGATGACGTACAACCATCATCCAATCGAGGATCACGGTGATCCTCTATGAGGATCTGACGATGCTAAGGAGCGGCCGGCTAAGTTAGGGCGCAACGACACTAATCGTCAGATCGGAGTTCATCGTTGACTCAAGTAGGATCCAACGGGCCGGAAAAGGGAGCGGGGAGCGCAACTTAGTCAACTGACACGGAGTGTCAGATCCAGAGGAGGACTAGCGGCGCACCGATCCAACGGTCGATAAAATTCAGTAATTCTCCTCTCTGCCCAAATAATCAAGAATATAGCTTTTCTTTGCACAATTAATAGAGATCACTAGGAAGCTCGTATGAAGAAACTTTATACATGAAAGTTGTGTAGAAAATTACGAGGAAACTAATAAAAATGATTTAAGAACCTGGTTCTAGTTTGTTTTGCCAAAGTTCCTTGATTTATTAAAATGATGCATTGCAAGTTAATTAGAAACCCTAACTGTGCATAAAGGGTGATTCTTTGTAAGTTAATAGGCTAAATTGAGGATTATCAACCTATTAATTGATAACATGAAGTTTTCATCCGTTTTGAGTACAAAGATGGTTAATTTTGGGTTTATGTCTATAAATGAAAGATAATGTACATGAAAACCCTAATTTAGGGTAAAAGAAGATAAGATCATATTTAATTTGAAAAATGTGAAAATATGATTGTTAAATGATGGTTCTAAGTTATTTCTATATGAAAGTCCTTAATTCTGGATAAATACCCTAAATGTAGTAATTAGGGTCATTTCATGAATAAAAGGTAGAATTGAAGGCAAAATGAGTTCATATGTTAATTAGACCCTAATGAACTTTAAATTAATGATAGATGCGCATGATGATCTTGTCATGAATTAAAAGGATAAAAATAGTAGCTAATTGATGATTAATGTGCCGTTAAATATGGAAATAGGGTTATATGTTGTGAGATAACCTTAGTACTGAAGAATAGATGAGATAATTAGGGTTTATGAGTAATGGCATAAAATCAGGGTTAAAATGGTAAAAGATGAAGGGAAACCCTAATTGAAAAATGAAACCCTAAAATGGATACATAAACCCTAGAAAGTGAATCCAAGACAATAAAGTAGTTTCTTGATAAATGTGTAATAAATACAGTACATATTCTTTTCAGGAATTATGTGGTTGTTGAATTGCTTGCTTGGATTGCTTTCTTGGATGGAATTACCTAATACTTGTGAAATCATCAAATCAGTATGTGGTTATGTTATGAATATCTCGAGTTAATTTTGCGAGATTTACCGAAGTTTTCATCGATGTCATGAATTAATTGTTGGATGATTTTAATTCATGCAAACTATAATGTGTCTATGACTATCACATAAGATATGTGCCTACTAGCTCATATCCTGCTCCCCTCCGTGGCTTAATATTTGACCTAGTATATGACTACCTAGAGGGTAGGTCCATCAGGTCAGTGAATGACTTAGTATATGGCTACCTAGAGGGTAGGTCCATCAAGTCATATTGAGTTAGATATTGGGCTACCTTCAGGTAGTGCCATGCGACTCTATTACCCTATGTATTGGCTACATGTAAGGTAGGTCCATGGGGGTAAGAAGCTACCTAAAGAGAGGTAGCTTACAAGGGATAGCAGAGTTAGGGGATAGGTAAGGATTGAGTAGGATGGCTTGAAATGTAATCTTGGTTGTTAAATGATTAATTGAATGATTACGTTGTTAACATAATTGCATGATTATTGTTTCCCCCACATACCAGCTTCTGCTGACCGACGTTTTGTTTTTCGACGTTTTAGGTACAATGAAAAGAACCAACAGTAAAGTGGAATATGTGGTACTAAATGAGAATTAAAGTGCAAAGGAGGATTAGATAGATTAGTATCTATGTGGATAGAAGTTTTGATATCCCAATTTTAAAAGGTATGTAAAAGTTTTTATTTTTCTCCATATTTCCGTATAGTTGGTAGAATTTAGTAATTGTTAATGATTATTTGTCGAACCTTTGATCCGAGTTATTGGTTAACGACTCTGTCCTTTCGGTCTCCCTTAATTGGGGGTTATCGGGATGCGGGGTCGTAACAATTGGTATCAGAGCCTAGGTTCCTCATTTAATCTTTAATAATTATTAAATTTTACAAATTCTGTAGAACCCAAGGGAGTTATTAGAGGATTATCCAAAAGATGGAGGTGTCCAGAAAAGGATCACGACCGGGGGCTGGCAATATTTTCCTCCGCACCACTAGTCAGAATACGAGGACTCCCGGATCCGTGTGACTGCCTGGCCAAAGTCTGAGGGTATGATTCAAAATAAGATACCTTTAGGACTCTCTCATCTTGTTCATCCCTTCTCCACTCAAATTCTGTTAAGGACCTTAAGGTTTAGGGTATCCTCTCTTCTCCTCACCCTCTTGAGGTATGGGTAAGGATAAGGAATCCTCCACCAAATTAATAAAAAGCATGTAAATAAGATGTCATGGGCATAAGCTTAATAGAGTAAGCGTAAAGGAATAGATACATGCTTAGGTCGTATGACACAAGTTGTCATTGGCCTCAGGAGAGACCTGAGGATAGACCTCCTTAGTAGGAGGATGAGTAGAGAGAGTTAGCCGTGGAGGTAGAGACCTCCATTAAAATTAGTGACCTAGCAAATCCTTTGAGGATGAGGTTAGCCCTAACCCTAAGTGAAGGTTAGAGAGAGAGAGAGACGACATGATGAGTTAGATGTCATGATAAACATGCCTAGGATTACATATGAACCATGATAGGTGGATGACCTAGCACCTTTGGCAACCCAACCCTGGGAAGGGTCGTGCATGTTTAAGCGAGGGATAGCTCCTTTATGGACGAAGTTAGAAAAGAACCTATAGAACACTATGGGCTTACGCAAGTAGGGTATAGCTTGCACCTAGAACATGTCAGTAGTGCTGATAGTAGGATGAAACCCTGGAAAAGGAATCATAATGGATGGCTTATGAGATAAGCAGAAGGGGTTATGGATAATCTTGAGTAAACATAAGTTTGAGCATAGGTTTCACTCAGGTAGGGACATGCTTATGGGGTTGATCCTTCTTGAAGAAAGGACCTCTTATAGAGAGGTTGGTTGTAGGATTAGCTCTAGAGAGAGAGCAGACCCCAAGAAAGAAGGTTGGAAGCCTAAAACACTGAAAATTTGAGGGACAGTGGGAGTTGAGGATGATTCGACCTAGGTGGATGATAGCGGTTGTCGTATGTTTGACCCTTGGAGGCTGATGATGTCTTAGATGCCATGAGAGGAACCAAAACCAAGAGAGAGGATGAGTCTGCTGGTACCTCTGTGCCTATGGTATAGGTGTTTACCTCCTGAGATAGGGAGAAGAGTACCTTAGAATTGGAGAGGTTTAGTAGCAGGATGTGAGGCCTTGTACCTTGTTGGTTGTCCTTAAGGAGGACCCAACTCTAAGTGTTGATCGATTTGAAGGATGACAAGAAGTGCATGTCATGCCTTTTACATGCTTGGTTCGTGGTTAAGAGATAGAGCATGCAGTTGGACACCTACTAGTGAACCTAGGGTTCCTAGGCCTAAGAGGGGAAGTGGGGTACCTAATGTTCATGGTGAAAGTTGAGTTTATATAGATGTGAGCATGGTACTTCTTATGTTGAGAGGAAACGAAAACCCTTAAGTTTAAGGTATGATGAGCCCCTCCCAACTAGGTTGATGATAAAGGAAAGTATAATCTTGATCCATCATCGAGGAAAGAGGACAAGTATCACTTAGCATGGTTCAGTAGGTGATCTGTTTGTGCCTTAATAGCTTGCTAGGGTTAAGTAGGCTCATGTGGATGCAAACCCTAAACCTAAGAGCTTTTGTGACCTTGTTGTCAAGAGATAGTTTTCCTCCCATCCTGGGAGAGGGACCCCTTTGGTCGGGTGTATATCAGTTTTGTTGGCTTAAGGTAACCTAAAGAGGTCTCAAAGATTATTGAGAAGCTAAGGGAAAAGTACATGGTAGGAGAATGAACCTGTAGACCCATAGATATCCATCTCTAAGTGCATACGGATGTGTTACCATGGAGGTAACCGGTAAGGGGCATGACCAATGTAGACGGGTCACCATGACCCCTATGAAAGGATGGATGTCGGCCCATGTATACAAAGAGAGATGATAAAGGCTTGGGCGAGGTTCTAAGTTGAACATGTACTACAAATGGAGAATCCTAAGTCTATCCTAGGGTTAGGTAGGGATAAGACCGATGTAAGTAGGAGTTGCCTAATTCCCTAGTTGCACATGACCATAGGGTCGGGAGGTAACAACTATCATTGTCTGAGGGCCATGGGTTAGGAGATTGATCTCCTTCATGAACTCATGGGACCCAAAGGGCAGATGAGTAGGGCACTCTCTGATGCATGAGGGAAGAGGGATGACCCCAAAAGTGCCGACACCCTATAGACCTAGAGGAGATGACCAAGGAATGTGTAGTAACCCAAGTAGGTTTGAGACCAGTTTTCCCTGGAAGCAACTGTGATATCAAGATGAATGTGATGTTGAGACATAGGTGGCACACGTCAACTTAGATTTAAAGGTGTACTGGCAAGGTGGGATGTACCATCTCTACTCTTGGAACAGGAAGAAATCTGTATTTGGACTGCAGCCAAATGCTTGAAAAACACTAGAGGGGGGGTGAATAGAGTTTTAAAACAATTTTAACAATTTATTGAACTCAAACAACCACAATTGTTATTGGAAGAAGGAGACAGGTGTTTAGAGTGGTTCCAACTTTAGCAAATACTAAAGTTGTCAGTCCACTACCCGGTTTCTTACCCAACCGGGATTTTGAAAGTATATATTTTATTACCTTCACAAGGATTTATACAAAATACAATACTTTCTTTTACACCCCTTGAACAGCCTTCACTCGAAGTAGATGCACTAACTTGAGGTAGCCTTCTTGAAGTAACTCCAAGCTCCCCCTTGAAGTAGCCTTCCTCTCTAGAAGTAACCTCCCGTTGCACCAGCCTTCTTGAAGTAGCTCAAGGTCTCCTTATTCACCAAGAAGATCTCCACCCTCTCCAATCCGCAGCCTCCAACCTAGGAGTAGTAAGGAGAGTACAAACAATAATAGAGAACGAGAAAGGAAAAGGAAATTACAACTTATCCTTTTGTAGCACAAGGCTTGATTTGCCTAGATCAAGCGTATATATATCCTAACCAAAGTGTATGGAATTGTAATTACAGTGGATAGGAGATGCTAGCCTATAGGACACGAATTATGAGCTAAGGAAGGAAGTAGCCAATTGTCACAATGCTCAATTTGCTCACAAACAGATTGCTCAAAGTATGCTCAAGGATTTCTCAAGTGTAACAAGTGAGTTTGTGTGTCCTATGGCTTGTCCTATTTATAGGAATGGCCTAAGGATGCTTAAGGATGTTCTAGACAACTTCTAGGGGTTTCTAAGTGCTTGACTAGCCGTTAGGTACAAGTTTGTTGCTTTAGCAACGGCTAATTAATTTACTCTGCAGTTGCTGTCAGAGTTTATCTCGGTCGAGGAATGGTCGACCGAGACACCTACTCGGTCGAACTCTTGTCGACCGACAGGCTCTCTGAATCAAGTGTTTTGCAACGTTTATCTCCAACTGCCAACTACCTTGTCAGTGGTGTCTAACGACTACTTTGGATCTTTCTCGGTCGAGAAGATTGTCGACCGAGAGTGTCTCGGTCGAGGAGTTGGTCGACCGAGATTGATCCTGTTTCAATGTTTCAATTTAGGCACTAATTATATGTATGAGTGTGCATATGTGATCCTATTTGAAGGGGATGACTTATCTAAATGTGGTGTTTAGCTAGGGAAGATCTAACGCTTGATTTACATGAAATCTAAGTACTTGTACATTATATATTTGTACAAGTTTTTACAAAGCGATTACATTTCATGAAAATATAAATATGTAAGCGTATGGATTTCCCTAGTACTTTGTCATCCACCTTGTTCCTGCACACTCAAGTAGCTCATTAGATCAATAAGAATGAAATGTTTTTCATAATCAAAACAAAGGGATTTATAGATGTCCATTTAGCCAACAATCTCCCCCTTTTTGAAGATGACAAACATTTCCAAAATATAAATGAAGGAAATATAAAACATATGAGTTTCATACCTTACGATTACCTTTTTTAGCTTTTTCTCTTGCTTATAAAATGTGTGCTTATTATTCCCCATGAATTATGGAACATGAAATCTAATTCTCTAGGGAATATAGCAACTTTCAATGTGAAGCCAAGAGTTTGTTTATGAAACTCATTGATTGAGTTTTGCATAAATACTAAGTTTTATATTTATTTCTCCCCCTTTGTCATTTCAAAAAGATATCCATTTAAGAAAAACTCCCCCTTAATTAGATGTCCCATTAAATCCAATGAAAAAGATGTCCATTAAAAGCCAAAATGATGCAAGTAAAAGTTTTTGTTTAAGAAGCACAAATATCAAAGAAAACATCTTCCAAAGGAGTGATAAGCAATTGCTTCCTAATTTTGTTAAATTGGTCTAGTGGAAGCGGTTTTGTAAAAATATCAGCCAATTGATCTTCCGTATCAACATGATGAAGGGAAACATGATTCTTGGAGATATGATCCCTCAAAAAGTGATGACGAATTTCAATATGTTTAGCTCGGCTGTGTAAAATAGGATTGTGTGCTAAGTTTATAGCGCTCGTGTTGTCACAAAAAATAGGCGTAGATGAAAGAGTAAAACCATAATCGTTTAACACTTGCTGCATATAAAGCACTTGAGCACAACAAGATCCAGCTGCCATATATTCAACTTCAGTTGTAGATAGGGCAACCGTATTTTGTTTCTTGCTAAACCAAGATACTAAAGCTCTTCCTAACAAGAAACATCCACCACTAGTACTCTTGCGATCAAGTCGACAACCAACATAATCCACATCAGTATAGGCTTTAAAATCCAAGGATTGTCCTTTTGGATACCATAAACCAAAACAGGTAGTGCCGGCTAAGTAACGAAGAATTCGTTTAACTGCTAGAAAATGAGAGTGCATAGGTTGTGATTGAAATTGAGCACAAAGACCAACGGAAAACATAATGTCCGGTCTAGAAGCAATTAAGTAAAGCAAACTACCAATCATGGCTCTATATAAGGAATCATCAATAGGTTCCCCATTTTCATCCTTATCAATTTTAATAGAAGTAGCCATAGGAGTAGTAGCATGTTTGCACTGATCCATCCCAAAACGTTTTAAAAGTTCTTTAGTATACTTTTCTTGGCTTATAAAGATTCTGGCAGGTGTTTGCTTAATTTGGAAACCAAGAAAGAAAGTTAGTTCACCCATGAGACTCATTTCAAATTCTTTTTGCATAATGTCACTGAATTGTGTGCACAATGAATCATTAGAGGCTCCAAAAATAATGTCATCAACATATATTTGCACAACTAGGAAATCAGTATATGTTTTGAAAAATAAAGTAGAATCTGAACTTCCAATAGAAAAACCATTATCAAAAAGATATGTCTTGAGCCTTTCATACCAATTCCTAGGTGCTTGTTTTAAACCATAAAGTGCTTTCTTAAGTTTATAAACATAGTCACCTTTTTCCGGTATTTCAAATTCGGGTGGTTGGGCAACATATACTTCTTCTTGAATGATGCCATTTAGAAATGCACTTTTTACATCCATTTGGTAGAGTTTGATGTTTTTATGTGCAGCAATAGCTAGTAACATTCTAATAGCTTCAAGTATAGCTACTGGTGCATACGTTTCATCAAAATCTATTCCTTCTTGTTGATTATATCCTTGTGCTACTAACCGAGCTTTATTCCTTATTACTTCTCCTACCTCATTTAACTTATTCCTAAAAACCCATTTAGTTCCAATGACGGTTTTATCTTGTGGTTTAGGAACTAAATCCCATACATCATTTTTAGTGAATTGATTCAACTCTTCTTGCATGGCTATTATCCAATAATCATCTTTAAGAGCTTCAGATATCTTCTTAGGTTCAATGATAGAAACAAAGGCCATGTTTGCAACATATTTGAAGGAAGACCGAGTTTTGAATTTATCATTAGGATTTCCAATAATTAGTTCTTGAGGATGATCCTTAATAAGCCTAGGTGTAGGTTGTGATTCATCTTGGTGAGTGGTTGTAGTAACTTTCTCACTATCATTTGGTATGTTTAAATTTTCGAATTGATTAGTGAGATCTATGATTTCTAGATTTTCAGATTTTGGTTCTTCATGAAAAGAAACATGAATAGATTCCTCAACTTTTCTAGAGATAGTGTTATATACTCTAAATGCTTTGCTAGAAGTGGAATATCCCAAAAAGAATGCTTTGTGTGATTTAGAGTCAAACTTATCTCTATCATCTTTGGTATTTAAGATATAGCATGTGGAACCAAAGGTATGAAAATAGTCAACTCTAGGTTTCTTAGAATGTATTATTTCATATGGAGTTTTCTTCAAATGAGAGTGAACAGTTACTCTATTTAATACATACCATGCAGTGTTTACAGCTTCAGCCCAAAAGGATTTGGGTGTGTTGTGTTCGAGCATCATAGTTCTAGCCATTTCTTGTAGTGATCGATTTTTCCTTTCAACTATACCATTTTGTTGTGGAGTGCGTGGAGCAGAAAAATTGTGAGTGTACCCTTGAGATGTACAAAATTCCTCAAATTTATGATTTTCAAATTCTCCACCATGATCGCTTCTAATGGTACATATTTTGCTTTGTAATAGATTTTCAATCTTGGAACAAAATTGTATAAAAACATGAATAGTATCATCTTTGGTTGCAGTAAAATGTACCCATGTATATCTACTATAATCATCAACGATAACAAAATAGTATCTTTTGCCACCAATAGATTGTGTCCTCATGGGTCCAAATAAATCCATATGAATTAATTCTAAAGATCTACTTGTGCTAAGTACAGGTTTAGGTTTAAAAGAGGTTTTTGTTTGCTTTCCCATTGTACATGGTTCACAATTTTCAACTTGATCAAAAGATAAAGCAGGCAATCCACGAACAAGATCATATTTCACTAACTTTTTAATAACATGTGAACTAGCATGTCCTAGCTTTTTATGCCATAGTTGTAAGGTATTTTCATTTGCAAGCAAGCATTTTCCCACTACAGATTTCATAGAGTTAGGTTTAAGAATATAAATATTTCCAACTCTATTTCCTTCATAAACAACATTTGTAGTGTTTTCTATTAATAACTTGCAACAGGTTTTGTTAAATAAAACATCATAACCACTATCACATAATTGACTAACACTTATCAAATTATGGTGCAAACCATCTACAAGTAGAACATTCTTTATTTTGAGGTTTGTACCAACATTACCTATTCCAACGATTTTGCCTTTACCATTGTCTCCAAAGGTGACTGTGCCACTTTTCTTTTCTTCAAAGGTTTGAAATGCATCCTTGTTCCCGGTCATATGTTTGGAACATCCACTGTCAACCACCCATTCCTGCATGAAAATGTAGATTTTGGTACCCATGTGATGGTCCGATATGGTTAGAACCATTTAAGTATAGATTGTATAAAGATTCTGTTTCAGAAGTCCAGTCGGTCGACAATTGTTCGACCGACATCTTTCTCGGTTGACAAATTGTCGAACGAGAAGGTTACTGTATTACAAACAAAGAAACACAGAAATTCAGCTCGGTTGACCAATTTTCGACCGAAATAGTTGCTGTTTAGTTGTTGTAGATTTTGATTTGTTACAGACAACCAGTCGGTCGACAAAAGTTCAACCGATTTATTGTTCGGTCGACAATACTTCGACCGACTAAGTGTCTGTTTCAGTACAACAGTTCAGAAAATTCACAATATGCATAAAACCTTTTGTTAAATTTGAGATAAGACAATATAAATTGCAAAATGGAGCATTTAATCATATCTCAACTAAATTTCATTTGACTCTACTAAGTTTGGGGTTTTGGGACCCAAACTAAGTCGGAATCCTTAGTCTTATAAGGGCATGAAAATGAATAGTGTCCAATACGTAGACAAAAATGACAAGTAATAGAATCAACTTCATTTCTCTTTCTAGCCATTGTGTTCTTAGGTACAAACATAGTCTGAGTTCTTCTGGGTTGATTTTTCTTTGGAGCATATCCCAAACCTTTTCTTCCATTGAAAACAATACCAACGCTTAGAATGTTATCAAGAATATCTTTTCTTCTTAACTCATAAAGTTCTCTTTGTAGCTTAGCAATGTCATTCATCTTCTTGTGTAAATCTTTTCTTGCTTGATCTAAATCAGATAATAATGAATCTCTTTCTTTTGCAACATTGTCATAGTCTAGATGGTTACACAAAATAGGTTGAGTATGAACATCTTTTAATTTTGCTAACAATTCAGTCTTTCCTTTAGAAATAAGATCAACATTTGTTTCTAAAGTGAGTAGCTTTCTAGTGCAATCATCTAAAGATGTTTTTAAAGACAAATTCTCAAGATTAATGTTGTTCTTTTCAGAAGAAAGATTATCTAATTTAGCACATAGCTCATCATTTGATTTGATAACCTTCTTTAGTTTCTTCTTGACATCAACATACTTATCATGAGTTTCTTGTAGACTAGTAATTAACTCTTCTTTAGGAAGATCAAGTAGGCTTACCTCTTGAGAGTTTTCATCATCTTCCCTTGCCATTAGACATTCCACCTTTTCTTCTCCGCTTTCACTGTCACTTGACTCCTCCCATGCAGCTTTATAGGCTTTTTCTCCCTTCTTCTTGTGTGAGCTTTTCTTTCCTTTCTTTGCTTTAGGACATTCATTTTTGAGATGTCCTTTCTTCCCACATTCAAAGCACCTAGGAGGAGAAGAAGAAGAACTAGAAATTTTGTTAGATTTAAACCTTTTGTATTTCTTACCGTTGACAATCAAGGCTTCTTCTCCTTCTTCTTCACTTGACTCCTCACTTTCTGGTGTGATGATCTTTGAAGCTTTTAGAGCCACATCCTTCTTCTTTCCTTGCTGATGTTCACGTGCTATTCTTTCTTCCTCTTCTAGGGTTGCTTCATGAGCTTCTAGGTTGCCAATAAGTTGCTCCATTTTTAGTCGAGTGAGGTCATTAGCTTCTTCAATGGCTGTCACCTTTGGCTTATATTTAGGAGGAAGTGATCGAAGGATTTTTGATACCTGATCTTCTTCAAGGACAGGTTTTCCTAGGGCATTTAAACCATTAACAATAGAAGAGAATTTTGCAAACATTTCACTAATAGATTCATTAGGATCCATACGAAAGTGTTCAAACTTTTGTTTAAGCATGCTAATTTTGGAATTTTTGACTTGGACTGTACCTTCATAAGTTATGGACAGTCTATGCCAAATATCATAGGCTGTGTCACAGTTAGATATCCTATTAAATTCTCCTACTGAAATTGAACAATATAAAATGCTTACAGCTTTAGCATTCATTTGAGCCATCTTTACCGTATTTGCATCCCATTCCACAAATTGAGTTTGAGGAAGCTCATATGGGGTTGACACCATCCTCCATAGGTCCCAATTGATTCCTTGGAAGTAGAACTGCATTCTTCTCTTCCAATATTGGTAGTTTGTTCCATCGAACGCTGGAGGTCTAGCAACAAGTGTCCCTTCAAGGTTAAGGTTGTTGAGCACTCCGTCACCCATTCTTCAAGACCTTGTTAGGGTTCCTTGAAGCCTGCTCTGATACCAATTGAAAAACACTAGAGGGGGGTGAATAGAGTTTTAAAACAATTTTCACAATTTATTGAACTCAAACAACCACAATTGTTATTGGAAGAAGGAGACAGGTGTTTAGAGTGGTTCCAACTTTAGCAAATACTAAAGTTGTCAGTCCACTACCCGGTTTCTTACCCAACCAGGATTTTGAAAGTATATATTTTATTACCTTCACAAGGATTTATACAAAATACAATACTTTCTTTTACACCCCTTGAACAGCCTTCACTCGAAGTAGATGTACCAACTTGAGGTAGCCTTCTTGAAGTAACTCCAAGCTCCCCCTTGAAGTAGCCTTCCTCTCTAGAAGTAACCTCCCGTTGCACCAGCCTTCTTGAAGTAGCTCAAGGTCTCCTTCTTCACCAAGAAGATCTCCACCCTCTCCAATCCGCAGCCTCCAACCTAGGAGTAGAAAGGAGAGTACAAACAATAATAGAGAACAAGAAAGGAAAAGGAAATTACAACTTATCCTTTTGTAGCACAAGGCTTGATTTGCCTAGATCAAGTGTATAGATCTCCTAACCAAAGTGTATGGAATTGTAATTGCAGTGGGTAGGAGATGCTAGCCTATAGGACACGAATTATGAGCTAAGGAAGGAAGTAGCCAATTGTCACAATGCTCAATTTGCTCACAAACAGATTGCTCAAAGTATGCTCAAGGATTTCTCAAGTGTAACAAGTGAGTTTGTGTGTCCTATGGATTGTCCTATTTATAGGAATGGCCTAAGGATGCTTAAGGACGTTCTAGACAACTTCTAGGGGTTTCTAAGTGCTTTACTAGCCATTAGGTACAAGTTTGTTGCTTTAGCAACGACTAATTAATTTACTCTGCAGTTGCTGTCAGAGTTTATCTCGGTCGAGGAATGGTCGACCGAGACACCTACTCGGTCGAACTCTTGTCGACCGAAAGGCTCTCTGAATCAAGTGTTTTGCAACGTTTATCTCCAACTGCCAACTACCTTTTCAGTGGTGTCTAACGACTACTTTGGATCTTTCTCGGTCGAGAAGATTGTCGACCGAGAGTGTCTCGGTCGAGGAGTTGGTCGACCGAGATTGATCCTGTTTCAATGTTTCAATTTAGGCACTAATTATATGTATGAGTGTGCATATGTGATCCTATTTGAAGGGGATGACTTATCTAAATGTGGTGTTTAGCTAGGGAAGATCTAACGCTTGATTTACATGAAATCTAAGTACTTGTACATTATATATTTGTACAAGTTTTTACAAAGCGATTCCATTTCATGAAAATATAAATATGTAAGCGTATGGATTTCCCTAGTACTTTGTCATCCACCTTGTTCCTGCACACTCAAGTAGCTCGTTAGATCAATAAGAATGAAATGTTTGTCATAATCAAAACAAAGGGATTTATAGATGTCCATTTAGCCAACAATGCTTATTTCCTCTTGTTATGGGGGTGAGAGATAGAACAGTACGCATGCCATACACCAAGGATAAAAGATGATGTGAGTTCGAACGTTGCTATGAGGAATGAGGATATATAAGATAACATACCCTGGTAAATTAAATGATACATGGATGGTTTGCAAATGCTAAAGAGAAATAATGTAGTTATGTTATAAGGATGTTTTTAGCATGAGCTATGTGTTATACCAGGTTGAGTTCAAAAAAAAAACAAAGGAATAAGCTCAGAATGTTCTAGATGAAGAAGGACTTAGGGCTAAGATGAGATAATAAGTGACATACAAGAAGGTGTATGCCGTCAATGTTACCTTATACCTAAGGATGTGAAGTGGTAATGGATGTTCTGATTGAGTTATAGCTGCTTAGTTTGGCTAGAAGTGTTTGTTTGGCTACCCTAAGTTTGGAAAGGAGAGGTGTTTGGATAACACTAAGATGTAACAAGATACGTTGAAAAGTTAAGGGTTGTTTGGTTAGCCAATCTAGTTCGTAATACAATGAAAGAATGGTGGTAGAACCTCATATGCACTTCTTTGGAAAAAGAAGGTGATGAAACCCCGATAGAATGGTTTAGGGTTTTTTAGGTTTTGATCTTGAAGAATAATGGCATACATGGGATCGTGATTTTAAGATCACCATACACCGTACCACGAGGATACTAAGTGACAGTGGTACTGTAGATACCTAAGATAAAGTTGCATGTGGTATATGGCCATGCAAGCAGAGGATAATGGATGAACACCAGTAACCCAGTACATTGATATAAAGGATAAAGAGTCCCCGAAAGAGAAAGGGAGTTCATCACTATGGATGTTGTAAGTCTCCCCTGGACCAAGGGAGGTCGAAATGAAATATGGGTTATGGTAGATCGCCTTACCTAGATGACATGAGAAAGAAAGAGTTCTGTTAAGAGACAGATTTGGTTGAGCTACTCATGATAGAGATGGTTCAATTACACCATGAAGCGAGTTCCAAGGTTCTTGAGTTTGACCTAAAGGTTTCCTTCCAAAAGGTGGAAGTAGGTACATGAAGAACTCGATGTTAGTACAGTTTATCACCCCTAACTAATGGTTAGTATGATCCAGACTAATGGGTCTGATGAGATCATATGTGCTCATTCGGGGTGATAGCTAGAGACTTTTCTTGTCCTATGCAAGATGTGAAGTTAACCACCATAGCCAATATTGGGATTCAAAGAAGCTCTGTAAGAGAGGTTTTGTCGGTCACCACTTCAGTAAGGTGATGTTGGTGAAAGGACTACAGTGTGTGTAGATGAAGTCTCTTTGATTGGGCAAGGGCTGAAAGGAGCCTAGAAATAATGAGAGTCGTGAGCAGATGCAAAGTAGACTGACATACAAGTTCACTCTGGGAGAATATGTGAAAATCTGACCCATCTAAGTTATAGCTAAGAGTGTTGAGTCCCCGATGCATGGGTTCTTTTGATATGGTTTGATGGAAAAGGTTAAGTTTGATCTTACCCCTCAGGATAAAGTAATGTGTGATGAGTTCCATGTGTCCAATTTAGAGCACTATGTGAGGTACCCAGATCATGTGCAAACAATGAACCTAGTGAGCCCCAAGGGAGGCTGAAATGGCCTGAGTCACCTATGTAGTTTATAGATGCCAGGATGAAAGGACTCAGAGAAAAGAATATGTGATGATAAAGGTTCTTTGGAAGCTCCATGAGTACGGTAAAGCCACATAGGGCCCAATGATGGACATGGAAAAGTCTTATCCTAAATTGTTTGTTTGATTGTTGAATTTTGAGGACAAAATTCCTATAAGGAGGAGAGGATGTTATAACCTCATTTTTCTAAAGCATGTAATGAGATTTGTAAATCTCTTTTTTAAAACAAAAAGATAAATGAAATCCATGGTTGATTTGGATGGCTTGATTTGATTGAATTTCGTGTATAATAGCCTTGCATGCTTTCTTAATGGGCCTTATTGGCCATTTAACCGAATTGAAAGAAAAAGAAAAGAAATGAAAAAGGAATTCAATGGGATAATGGGATATATAAGAAAATGAATAAAGGATGATTAAAAGGCTAAAAGATATTTTCCCAAAAATAGAATTTTGAGCTATAAAGGTTCCTCAAGGTTCAAGTAACTCAGGATAATTATATAATAGCAAGGGAAATAAAGAATATGAGGAAAATATGAATAAAGGGGTGTTTTCTTGTAACTAAAGAAAAGGGACCGTTTCCTTGAAATAATAATCCCAATTTTTCAGGATGGAAGATAAAGGCATAAAAGAGATTCCCTTAAAATTTGAATTAAAAAGGAGTTACAAGTTGGGAGTTATAACTTTTTCAAGTTATCCTCAAAATAGGAATTCTCTTGGAATTTAGGAAATCATTTTCCTTTTTTCTGTCTGAGCGCGAGCATTGCTGGCCTTTGGATCTTGATCCAACCGGTGTTGCCTACCACTGAGTTCCAGTACAACTGGGACTGTAGCTCGATTACAGGGGGGGATTTCTCCATCACTTTTCTCGTGATCCAGTGCATATGAACTCATGGGAGGTGTCCCATTGTGTTCGGGAGAGTGAGGCGAAGATTCTCGACCCTGGGTTGACGGCCTTTCGTCGAGTCTTCATGAAACGCCCACTTGGGCTGAAGGTTGGCTTAGTGGCGGGATCAGAAACCCTAAAAGAGCCACCCTAGCCCTATATAAAGGCCATCGCTAGAGTCTTCACCTCCTAACGATCTTGAGCGGCAACTCCAGAAGCCCCTGCACCCTCTCTCTTGACCAATTGAACCAGCTCCGGCGAGGGATCCGCCTCATGCTGCCGTGGCTCAAGCAGCAGAGAAAAGAAGAAGACGATGTACAACCATCATCCGATCAAGGATCACGGTGATCCTCTGTGAGGATCTGACGGTGCTAAGGAGCGGTCAGCTAAGTTAGGGCGCAACGACACAGATCGTCAGATCGGAGTCCATCATGGACTCAAGTAGGATCCAACAGGCTGGAAAAGGGAGCGGTGCGCGCAACTCAGTCAACTGGCACGGAGCATCAGATCCAGAGGAGGACTAGCGGCGCACCGATCCAACGGTCGAAAAAATTCAGTAATTCTCCTCTCAGCCCAAATAATCAAGAATATAGCTTTTCTTTGCAAAATTAATAGAGATCGCTAGGAAGCTCGTATGAAGAAACTTTATACATGAAAGTTGTGTAGAAAATTACGAGGAAACTGATAAAAATGATTTAAGAACCTGGTTCTAGTTTGTTTTGCAAAATTTCCTTGATTTATTATAATGATGCATTACTAGTTAATTAGAAACCCTAATTGTGCATAAAGGGTGATTCTTTGTAAGTTAATAGGCTAAATTGAGGATTATCAACCTGTTAATTGATAACATGGAGTTTTCATCCGTTTTGAGTACAAAGATGGTTAGTTTTGGGGTTTATGTCTATAAATGAAAGATAATGTACATGAAAACCCTAATTTAGGGTAAAAGAAGATAAGATCATATTTAATTTGAAAAATGTGAAAATATGATTGTGAAATGATGGTTCTAAGTTATTTGTATATGAAAGTCCTTAATTCTGGATAAATACCCTATATGTAGTAATGAGGGTCTTTTCATGAATAAAAGGTAGAATTGATGGCAAAATGAGTTCATATGTTAATTAGACCCTAATGAACTTAGAATTAATGATAGATGCGCATGATGATCTTGTCATGAATTAAAAGGATAAAAATAGTAGCTAATTGATGATTAATGTGCCTTTAAATATGGAAATAGGGTTATATGTTGTGAGATAACCTTAATACTGAAGAATAGATGAGATAATTAGGGTTTATGAGTAATGGCATAAAATCAGGGTTAATATGGTAAAAGATGAAGGGAAATCCTAATTGAAAAATGAAACCCTAAAATGGATACAGAAACCCTAGAAAGTGAATCCAAGACAATAAAGTAGATTCTTGATAAGTGTGTAATAAATAGAGTACATATTCTTTTTAGGAATTATGTGGTTTTTGAATTGCTTTCTTGGATGGAATTACCTAATACTTGTGAAATCATCAAATCAGGTATGTGGTTACGCTTATGAATATCTCGAGTTAGTTTTCTGAGACTTACCGAAGTTTTCATCGATGTCATGAATTGATTGTTGGATGATTTTAATTCATGCAAACTATAATGTGGCTATGACTATCACATAAGATATGTGCCTACTAGCTCATATCCTGGTCCCCTCTGTGGCTTAATAATTGACCTAGTATATGACTACCTAGAGGGTAGGTCCATCAGGTCAGTGAATGACTTAGTATATGGCTACCTAGAGGGTAGGTCCATCAAGTCATATTGAGTTAGATATTGGGCTACCTTCGGGTAGTGCCATGCGACTCTATTACCCTATGTATTGGCTACCTGTAAGGTAGGTCCATGGGGGTAAGAAGCTACCTAAAGAGAGGTAGCTTACAAGGGATAGCACATAGTTAGGGGATAGGTAAGGATTGAGTAGGATGGCTTAAAACGTAATCTTGGTTGTTAAATGATTAATTGAATGATTACGTTGTTAACATAATTGCATGATTGTTGTTTCCCCCACATACCAGCTTCGGCTGACCGACGTTTTGTTTGTCGGCGTTTTAGGTACAATGAAAAGAACCAACAGTAAAGTGGCATATGTGGTACTAAATGAGAATTAAAGTGCAAAGGAGGATTAGATAGATTAGTATCTGTGTGGATAGAAGTTTTGAAATCCCAGTTTTAAAAAGTATGCAAAAGTTTTTATTTTTCTCCATATTTCCGTATAGTTGGTAGAATTTAATAATAGTTAATGATTATTTGTCAAACCTTTGATCCAGGTTATTGGTTAACGACTCTGTCCTTTCGGTCTCCCTTAATTGGGGGTTACCGGGATGCGGGGTCGTAACACAACACTTATTAAGTGGGCCAGTCCCCTCTGGCACCAAAGAGAAAGACACCACTACCCCTACGTTGTGACTTGGATGTCCATGCGGGTTGGAGGCTGGTGAGTCACCCCACATGTGATTCTTCTTTCCCCTCCTTATTGTGTGCACACAACACTCCATGGAGTCAAACCCATAGTTGACTCCTAGATAGAGGCCTTGGAAACGTGAAGCCATGCGGTGTCTCGAGGCTAGCTGATGGCCAAAGAAGGTTACTGTGACCTTGAAGGAGGTGTATCCATTAATGTGAAGCCATGTGGTGATGTGGAACGCCTCCTCTAATGACCTACTTTAGGAAGTAGGTGGCGAAGATCGAGCATAATGCTCCAAACCTCTATCCTAGACCATCCATATTTGAGAGACCTTCACTGCACTCCTTGCTAGGATAATTGGCCAAAGATGCCACCTATGATTTGAAATAGTTTGTTGCCATCGACGAGGGGCATATGCTAGGACGATGGGTTTTTGTGTACCTTGAAAAAAATTGGGAGAGAGTCATGCTCCTCTTGTCACACCAAAGCTCCATCTTCCTTATATAGGCATGAGGCCCAGTGGACTAGGGGATTCAACATAGCTCTAGAATCCTAGTTCAGAAAGGATTTGGGTTCTTTTCATATATGTCAAGATAATCACTACTTTGTGGCTCATTCCTTCTCCCAAACTTAATGGATGAAGAAATAGGGAAAGAGGTGAAGGGAAGAGAGAGAACCTGATGAAAGGGAAAATGTGACACTGTTACACCTTGTTTCCTTTTGGGTCACGAGGTAGGGGATGACATATGAGTTGTGGATCCCTAATCCAATGATCAGGCGGGTGCATGACGCATCAGTGAGGCGCCGCTAAGCAGAGCCAAAGTTGTAGAAGTATTTAGTTGATTTCTAGGACTAGAAATACAACACTTATTGCAACTATGCCCCTCTCCCTTTAGGATTTTTTTATAGGCCTCTAGGTATATCCTTTTTCTGAGAAACTTGAAAGGAAACTCATTAACAACTTTCCCAACCTATATATAATTTTTGGATTAATTGTGTAAGTTAAATAGTCGAAACTTGCTCTTTTGGAAATTCCTTATATTAATTAACAAACCACATAGAAAGTCTTTTTTCTCCCAAGTTTGAAAGTGAAGTATTAATTACCTTTATCTAAATGTGCACGAGATTGCAGACCAAAGTACAAAAATTAAAGACTATTTTTTGTGTGTTCAAGTCTCCCCCTTTATATCCTTTATTTAAGACATCAAATAAATTCTTTTCTCTTCCCAATGTAGCCACATTTCTTATATGTAGAAAACTAAACCAATCCATTACTTTCCTTTGACACCACTTTTCTAGAAAATTCTACATAATCCTATATGTAGAAAACTAAATATCATTACATTTGGTAATTCATTTATTATGGGATTTTCTCTCTTTCTTTTCCCCATATATTTTATTAGATTATTGAAAATGGTACAATCCAATTTTGTTTACAAAAAAAGATAAGTAAATTAAATCCATACCTTTACAACAAAGAACATCATTTTTCTAACATGTATTGATTATTCAAATATTTCAATTTCAAATATGTAAATACAATTGAAAAACTAGGTTATAACATGCATACTAACAATCTTGTCATGGGTCAAATTTTGGGACTCTCACCAAAAAAATTCTACCAGTAATAGTTGCATTGTCCACTTCAACACAGATCAAGGTTGGTATCATCAAGAACTTTTGCAAATCAACTCAATCTCATAGTTTTAAATTGATGGTGAGGATGAGGAGTATATAAAAATGAGTTAAAACTATGATGGATAATTTTTAAATATTATAGAGAATATATGATCAACTCAAAGCCGTTAGTATGACTTTGTGTAATGATGATAGAGTGTTACTACTTTATAAGGGATTATATTCCAATTTTGAATATTTGATAGTGTCAATGATTAGGGCCACTCCTTCCATCTTATCATGAGGTGTATCTCTGCTAAATGATTATGATATGAATAGATAAAGGTTTGAATCTCTTTTAGCTCCTAATCTTGCCTTTATTGGTCAAATAACTAACTAAAGAGGTAGAAATCTCATAAGAGGTACCTATCGGCATACCGGTCCACAACATCATTACAATAAATAATATAATAAAGGATTGGTTTCCATGGAGCCAAGACTAATCAATACTCTCTATCTTCTCAAGGTAGTGGATTAAGTCCTAGTATGATCTCTTTAGGAAATCTTAATCAAGGTTATCAACCTCTCATTTGTCAAATTTGTAGAAAGAGAGGACAAGAAGACTTTAAATGCTGACACATGATTGAGAATAGTTAAAGGAGTCTCGCCATAATCAAGATAGAAACCACTAAGGATTCTATCACTGAGAAAGATAAGGATATGGTTGTGATGTATATTTTTGAGTTTGTTAGCTTCATCATGAATGAGTAGCAGGTGTACTCTACAACAACTAATCACATTGATCAGAAAGCATATATATTGAGCAATCTTATTTCTTAAATATGTTGTGATTTTTTTATGATTCTAGATGGAACATATCTTCCTATCAAACGTGTTGGAAGTGCTCATATTATATATACACATGCTATTCCTCTTGAAGAAGTTCTTGTTGTTCCAAGTATGAAACAAGATCTTCTATTTGTTGCACAAGTTACCAATGATTGTACATGATATTTATTTTCTTTGGAGATATATTTCTAATTAAACATACGTATAGAAACACACAAAAATTCTCAATGAATCCTAAATGATGGGTTGTATACCATCCTTTCTACAATGAATAAAGTCTTTTTCTAAGATAAGGAATAGTTTTAGGATCAGACACTTGGCACAAAAGGCTCAGACATGTGCATTGAGAAATATAGAAGTACATGGAAATGAAACAAATCATAAGTTCTTTTTAAGACTTTTTAGATCTTGTAATAGTTGCATTTTTAATGAAATTCATAGAATACCATGAGAATAAGCTTGTTAAATGCCTACATCTTTTTCTCAAGTTTATTATGACTTTTAGGTAAAATCCCATGTAGAATCCACCTTCAGTTTTGTGTTGAATCCTTTGCCTATCCTACTTATATCATAATCGATTTTCATAAAGGGTAATGAATTTAATCCACACCTTTATTATAAGTACATGTCGAGACAATAGAGTATGGTAAGTTAAACAGTCTCTTAGTTGTCTATGTTTTCCATGTCTTTGAGATTATACATCAATCACAAATTGAAGACAAGATCTTTACAATCACTATTTCTTGGATATATGATATTTTCAAATGGTATCGATGCTTACATATTTCATCAAACAAACTTTTTTCTTAAGATATTTATGTTTTAATGAAAATTTTCCTTTAAAGGAACACATGCCTTCTATTGTTTCTTTGGGTGAGTATGCTACATTTTTTTTATATTATAACAATTCTGATGGGGAACATGTTTTTGGGTGTCAGATTGTTCCTCCCTTAGCTTATACAAACATTTTGAATTCTAACACTCTGAATGAAAATCCTGACTCTGTATCAAATTCCAATACAATTGAAGATCTGCATGT
This sequence comes from Alisma plantago-aquatica, assembly GCA_963693085.1. Classification (NCBI taxonomy): domain Eukaryota; kingdom Viridiplantae; phylum Streptophyta; class Magnoliopsida; order Alismatales; family Alismataceae; genus Alisma; species Alisma plantago-aquatica. The sequence goes on from OY856411.1 coordinate 118,683,346, forward strand.
TAACAAATCAATTACTAAGATGTATGGTTGAATTACATGAAGTTGTTGTCACATGCTATGAATGTTGTAGTCTTGATATATCTCATTAAATTAACAATCTTGTATCTTATACTGCTACTAGTGATCTAGACAATTCTAGCATATACATGACCACCTTTTCATTCATGTTGCTTTTAGTTTTGATAACATTGATGATCATGCTAGAGTACATATTACTAATTCGCATCCAATAATTACATGAACCAAATCCATTTCAAGCAAAACTAATCAATTTATTTCTATGAGTTCAAATACATAAAAAATTACTGCTCAGGATGTTGTATCTGTCAATAGTATGCATTCTATTATTATACAAGCTAATGAAGTTGCAACTAAAATAAAACCTATATATGTACCAATAGCACAAGTTTTTCCTAAAATTTCTAAGTCTATAAGATGTTCCATATAGGTTCCAAAATGGAAAAAAGCTATGAAAGAGGATTTGCATGACTTATCTAAGAACAAAACATAGTCCCTAGTTCCCAAACAACATAATGCTCATGTTATTACATCAAAATGAGTTCTAAAATTTAATTGCAATCTGATGGATCATTGGAAAGGTTCAAATAATGTCTTGTAGATATAGGATAGTCAAGAAGATGATATTGATTACATTGAGACCTACAATTTTGTAGCCAAAGCTGCTATTGTTCATGTAGTCTTAACTATTATTATGAGTCTCGATTGGAAAATGATGCCAATTGGTATTTCTAATTTCTTTTTGAATATTTATTTACTAGAACCAATTTTCCTAGAACAATTTCATGGATTCATTAATTTATATTATCCAAATTATGTTTCTTAAATGCACAAAGACTCATATGGCGTGAAGGAAACCCCATGAACTCAATTCAATAACCTTAGTAAATTCTTATTTGGTTATGGAATGACATGTAGCACAACTGATCCCTCTCTATTTGAGCTCACTCATGATGATGTTATTCTTTATCTACTTTAAAAAAATTAGCAATTTATTCATCCAGTTTCCAAGGGGTTTCAAACCTATGGCCTCTCAGACATACAACATCAACTTTACCACTTGAGTGTCACTACATTGTCTCTTTCTCTTTTTTATATATTGATGATATTGTAATAACATGCAATAATATTGGATTCTTATCTGAGTTTCAAAGTGACTTAAATTCCATATTCAATCTATGGGAAGTAGGGAAGTTATCTTGTTTTTTAGGAATATAGTGTTGGAATATATGCCTAGAGAGCCAATCATGTGATGATTGGAATGTGGCATTAGATACCTAATTTAATAATAGTAAAGATAATTCCATATATTATGTTTGTTCAGTCATGAGATGATGACACATACATAGTACATGTCTAAATAATGATGTTACTCAATGACATATGTCTTTAGGTTGAGGACATGTATGATGAGATCATGTGTATGATAAGAGTACAAACATTCTTGTTGTGTCCTTAGGCAGATATTACTATGGAAGAAAAATAGACAACAATAATACATAAGACTAGTGTGTGTTGACTGATAACAAAGTCTTATTAGTCATGATATGTGATATCCAGTCAAACACATAGGTACATTAGAAAACAATGTATCGAAGAAACTCACCATGAGAGTGATACATGGAGACCATGGATTGGTAGTCAGAATCATCTCTCATAGTGATAGTGGTGATTGGGGTTCTTAGAATTGAAGTCACTACATTCATCACATTTCATTCGGTATACTTTGACGTCATCCATCATAACCTTTAATAAGGATTGCCATAACAATGATTATTTGGTAGAAATGACACATGTCGATTTGAATGTGAGTGATGTAGATGGGATTTTCCCTCCTATAGGAGATTGATATCTAGGTCCTCTTGACAAATGAGACTGAAAAATGTATGGCCATACCCATGTGACTCAATATGTGATATGTGAGCTCACATGCATCTCAGAAAGTCTACTCTAGTTCAACGAACATGGGTTGATGTTGAGAGGATGATGATTCCACACCTCAAATTCAATCCGGATATCAGAGACAAAGGAACTATACGATCATGGATTGTATGTTGAAGTTGTTCTCCAACTAATTGAATTACTTGGGTAGCAATGATGTGTGACTAGGAAGTACTCTTTGCTTGTGATGTCATAATTAGTTATGGACATTCACTACCAATGTAACTATGGACCTATAAGGTCAAACACATAGGAACACTCCAGTGAAAGGATTTTTTTCATGAGTGATGTTTAGACTGATTACAAAGAGTATTTAGGTATTCAATTAAATAGTTTAGATTCAAAATTTACCGAGTGGACTCTAAACCGACTAGTTCAAGTGTTGAGCTAGTCAGTTGGAGTGTCCAGTCAATTTGAATAAATATTGGTTGAACCTTGCCTGAACTAGACTAGTAAAATGACCATTTCACTTGTGAGACGACTATTTCACCCTATGGGTAGCTCGGTTCAGTTGCTGATTCGATTGGGAAAAGGATTGATTTTGATATCATGTTTAGCATTAATCAGGCATTGAATACCAATGCATTCAGAATAGGAAACTACATGAACTGAATGCTTCACTTAGTGAATTGACCGGCTCATGCACCATAGGACTAGTCAGGAGTGTGAATTGACTAGTTTGCCATTTGCAGGTTCTAGAAAATTCATGATTCTGGACCTTCGAGTCTTACACAGACCCTGACCTCTACTATAAATAGAGGGGTACTGGGGGCTTCCCAACACACAAAATTGAGAATTAGTTGCTCTGACAACTGTTATCCTCTCTGGTTGTAGTACCAATAGAGAGATCGAGAAAGTCCTACCCATTAAAGGGAGGAATAGCAAGGGAGAGAGCAATTGAGAACAATTATGGGAGAGTATGTCGACAACTAGTACACTGACAGAAGGGGACAACTCCTTCTCATTGGCTCTGGTAGCACAACATGGAGTTCTCGGTGGTCTGCGTGGATTACTCTAGAGGTGGAAGGTCATTTTCTGCCGCTTGGAGGACATCGTCAACAACTATCTATGGTGCTGCACCAGGAGGCCAGTGGAGATGACTGTTTGAGTGTTGCTACTACTGAAGGAGTGTGCTACTGCCGAAGAAGAAGAAGCACGATGCTACTATAAGGGTAATGTTGTTGGACTTTCTCCAAACTAGGTATAACCTTGCAAACCTTCCTTCGTAGATACATTGTTGTTGACCGATCTTGCTATCCAGGGGAATCAAGTTTTAAATTTTGTTTCCGCTGCCTTATATGTCACCCTGATTTTGCTACAGTGGTATTCAAGCAACACTAATATATAGTGTATCTATGATTTAAATCAATTGATCGGATTTCGTTTTCATTATTTTATTACATACAATGTAAATATGAAAATGATTAATGTGTATATCCAATTAATTCCACATACGACTCGACATATATATATATATATATATATATATATACACTATTACCATATGAAGCACCTGGATTTTCCATCCTCATATGCAAAACACGTGCCTCACCGTTCCTATCAGAGCGTTCCGCTACATATCAAACACTCATGATGTCCTTGGCAAACCCAACCATCCTTCGCAAACCCTATTATCCGTCAACGACATTATCTCTGCCTCGGTAATCCGTCAACATACACTTTCAACATGAAGCCTGGATCTTTCTCTGGTTGTCTCCAATTTCAATGAATTTTGTAGGCAATAATTAACTATCTTACATGGCAGGGTCGGTCCTTTTGGTGTGCTCCCGATCTAGCTCTCTAATGATAGAGACCTTAGCATACAAAGTTGGGGGATGGATCCTCCTCGTTCCAACTCACAGATGACATAGGGATATTTTAGTCTCCCCTAACTGTTCTCAATATTCCTGTACAGAAATAAATTAGTCAACCCCCAAATTCTTTGTCGGTTCTTCTGAAATAGATCGGCAAAGTCTACAAAGATGCCCCATTTAACCATGCCCAAGTAGGGGTTGGACTATGGTCAAGGAGAATATATGAAATACTACAGAATCAATATGGACCATATGGTGCAACTTCATCAAGGACAACCCCATAGCAACAGTTAAGAAATAACATCCAAAGTCAAAAGAGCAAGATAATGTTCAACTATAGATCGTTGGTTGCAGTTTGTGGTAATGTAAAAGAACATCTTCCACCTTAATACTTGTAAAATCACACCCAACTGATTTCTCAGGGAGTGAAGAAAAATGCTGCTCAGATAAACATGGTGAAACTGAGAAGACGAATTGTCCAAAAGAAGAATTGCCACAACATGTGTTCATTGTGTAAGCCTACCGTGGTTGAAATTGTTTTTCTTGGCATGTAAATTAACTTCTGTACTGGCTGAGCAACTTCTTAATATATATGCAAGTCAGCTTCAACATCTTCTCAAATTCCACTTGCCATATACAGGCTAGGTAGCACACTCTAATGAGATTCACAATAATGTGTAATAAGAGGAGGACCCATTTCATTCATGAAGTCTTGAAAACTCAACCAATCTATGCCAACTCTAATACAGACTTGCAACCATTGGTCATACAGGGAAATAAAATTCCATTTTTTACTGGTGACTGCACCAACAGTCATCATGTTGTTCCCATGCAGTCGTCATAGCTCCGACCATGATGTAGAGTAGAGGCTCTCCATAATGCACATTCCATTTGCGATATGAGTTTTTGACAACTAGAGCAAGATGAGATAGATCATTTGAAATAATGAATGGCCGGGAAGAACTAGCTATTTTTGGATGATGGACAGATGCCAAACATAGTCACAATCCTCCTACCATATTTCAGGCATGTCTATTGGCCTCTATTATCACATGTATTTTCAAAATTGAATATGCTTCTCCATCATTTCGTGTCTATGACATCTTCTAATCATGGATGTAAACTCATGTGTAATTGTCTCTCATTTCAGCTCATATTCCTCCTTTTTGTCTTTCTTGATATTCCCCTATCATAGAATGCCAGTTCTTATCAAAAGGCAAAAGCTGACACTTGATTTTGACCTAAAAACAAATCTATTTGCATCAACTACTTATGTTACAATGGTGAGGAAGACATGTAATTGTACCTCCAATGCAACATTATGACACACACATGACGCAAGGAAAAAGTACATATGTTCATTTTTATTATTCACATGTGTTTTGCTCAAATTTATTTATATACTTATCCTTATAGAATGAAGATTCAATTATACACCATCCAAACTATAGACCAAATATTTCTCTTTGTATTATTAAATTTTTTAGAACAATCTCACATCATAAAATTTGTCATTATACAATACAATGTAAGTGCTTTGAAACAATTATCTTGTTTTTTATCTTATTGAACTAACAAATTCACTTTATTCAAGTTGGTAATATAGAATTCTTACTAGAGGGTGAAACACGAGTACACATTAGTGACCTTAATATTGATCTCTTTAAAAAAATTATGAAATCACTATAATTACATTATTTGTATCTAATAAACATTCCTTTACTAGTGGATTGATTTGACACAAATGGATGTATTCTACTTCATGCATAAATGCTTCATTTGTCACTTTTATTTCCATTATCTTCTTATTACAAAATAAAATAACTCAATCTAAAAATGTGCATTGGAGGCTTTATTACCAATAATCATCGAGAAAATAATGAAAAGAAAGATCTCTTTGAATATGTTACCGTAAACTATAACTTTAAGCACATAACCAACTATTGGATTTATTTAAACTTTTTTAAAATGACTTGAATATGCACTACTTTTCTTTCCTACAAAATAATCTTTTAATATATCTAAAATAATACACATAATCCTAAATATCTTCTTGGTGATTTTAGAGCTTATAAAATTTTTGTATCAACTTGAATAACTTTAAACCTAGAAAGAAAAGATGAATGGATAAACCCGATTCATGTAATTGACCTCAACGTTAATGGGATTTAGGCTTAGATGTCGATGTAAAAATGAGTGGCCAACTTTCAAGAATAGAAATTATAATTAGTTTTCATTCACATACAAGAGGGGATTATTTCTATTACACAATCACAAAAAATCTATAACATTCACATCCCTTTGTTTTCTAAGACAATTGGTATTGTATAATCTTTTCTACTTCAAGAACCCTTTTGTTCCTTTTTCTATAACTATATCATATTACTCTAAATTAAGATGGACAACCTCGGGACAAAGATTGAAATATGGAGTGGACTAAATCTTTCTATGGCGGGTAGACTGGTGTTGGTTTGATCAGTAGTTCATGCCACAGTGAGATTCTGGGCTACTATGGGAGTTATTCCAAAGCCTGTTCTAAATAACATTCGTTCTTTAATAGCTAATTTTATTTGGGCTGGAAAAAGCCATGGAGTGGCTTGGGACATTATTGCGAAACCCTTCAAACAGGGTGGGTTGCAGATCATGGATCCTGATAATTGAAAACCTCTAGAGGGGGGGTGAATAGAGTTTTATAGAGATTTTAAAATAATTTAAACTCAAACAACCAAAGTAAAGATTGAGAAGAGGAACACAGGTGTTTAGAGTGGTTCCACCTTAGCAAATACTAAGGAGCCAGTCCACTACCCGGTTGCTTACCCAACCGGGATTTTGAAAGTACTAAATTTTATTACCTCTCAAGGATGTTACATAAAATTTACAATACTTTCTAAACACCCTTTGGACAGCCTTCACCCTGAAGTAGTCTTGCCAACCTCGAAGCAGCCTTCCTTGAAGTAACTTCAAGCTCCCCCTTGAAGTAGCCTTCCTCCTGAAGTAGCTTCCCGTCAAGACAGCCTTCCGAAGTAGTCCACAGTCCTCCTCTTCACACGAAGAGCTTCAACCTCTCCAATCTGCAGCCTCCTACCTGGAGTAGCAAGGAGAGTACAAGTAATACAAAGGAACGAGAAAGGAATAAAAGAAAATACAACTTATCCTTGTAGCTCAAGGCTTGATTTCCCTAGATCAAGCGTTTGGATTTTCCTAGCCAATATGATGGACTTGTGATTGCTAGGGTTAGGAAAATCTAGCCTATAGGACGAGCTTGAGCTAAGGAGAAAAATGGCCAATTGATCACACAGCTCAGTTCACACAGATTGCACAAGAGGGCTCAAGTATTTTCTCAAGTATAGCAAGTGTAAGAAGTGTATCATAGTGTCCTATGGCTTGTCCTATTTATAGGAATGGTCTAAGTATGCTTAAGGACATTCTAGACAACTTCTAGGGGGTTCCTAGTGCTTAACTAGCCGTTAGGAATAAGTTAGGTGCATTAGCAACGGCTAGTTAATTAATTCTGCAGTTGCTGTCAGAGACCATCTCGGTCGAGGACTTGTCGACCGAGATGTCAAGTCGGTCGAGGATTTGTCGACCGACAGGCTCTCTGGATTAACGTTTATTTGCAACTGTTAACTGCTGTGTCTAACAGCTATTTTTGGTCAATCTCGGTCGAGAGGTTTGTCGACCGAGAGTGTCTCGGTCGAGGAGTGTGGTCGACCGAGATTGACTCTGTTTTCAATCTTTCAATTAAGATACTAAGTGTGTGCATGAGTGTGCATTATGTGATCCTATTGAATGGATGACTAAGGTGTTTAGCTAGGGAAAATCCAATGCTTGATTTACATGCGATTCTAAGTACTTGTACATTATAATTCTGTACAAGTTTTTACAATGATTACATTTGCATGAAAATATAAATACTTCATGTTGGATTTCCCTTATAGTTGTGTCATCCTGCACACTCAAGTAGCTCGTTAGATAAAATGAAATGTTTGTCATAATCAAAACAAAAGGGATTTTATAGATGTCCATTTAGCCAACAATCTCCCCCTTTTTGAAGATGACAAACATTTCCAAAATATGAATAAAGGAAATATAAAACATATAAATGCCATACCTTTAGATTGCCATTTGGAACTTTTCCTCTTATTTATAAAATGTGTGCTTAGTATCCCCAGTGAATTATGGAACATGAATTCCAGTTCATTTGGGAATATAGCAACTTTCAATGTAAAGCCAAGAGTATATTTATGAAACTCATTGATTGAGTTTGTCATAAGTATTAAGTTATAGTTTTATATATCTCTCCCCCTTTGTCATCTCAAAAAGATAACCGTTTTATTTAAAAACTCCCCCTTAATTAGATATCCCAACAAAAATGAACAAAAAAAAAAATGTCCATTGAATAGCCAAAATGTAAAGCAATGAGGTGTCTAGCCAAGAGGCAACAATTTGCAAATTACCAATTGAAACGTTCATATCAATAGTGATACAAATCATAAAAGCATAAGTAGTCGTTTTTAAGAACCGCAGATATCAAAGAAAACATCCTCCAACGTAGTAATAAGTAGTTGCTTCCTAATGTTGTTGAATTGATCTAATGGAAGCGGTTTTGTAAAGATATCAGCTAATTGATTTTCTGTATCAACATGATGAAGGGAAACATGATTCTTTGAGATGTGATCCCTTAAGAAGTGATGACGGATTTCAATATGTTTGGCCCGGCTGTGTAGAATAGGATTGTGTGCTAAGTTTATGACGCTTGTGTTGTCACAAAAAATAGGTGTAGATGAAAGATGAAAACCATAATCGCTTAAAACCTGTTGCATATAAAGCACTTGAGCACAACAAGACCCAGCTGCCATATATTCAGCTTCGGTGGTAGATAGGGCAACCGTGTTTTGTTTCTTGCTAAACCAAGATACTAAGGCTCTACCTAATAAGAAACATCCACCACTAGTACTTTTGCGATCAAGTCGACAACCGGCATAATCCGCATCAGTATATGCTTTAAAATCCAATGATTGTCCTTTTGGATACCATAAACCAAAACAAGTAGTGCCGGCTAGATATCGAAGGATTCGTTTAACCGCAAGAAAATGAGATTGCATAGGCTGGGATTGAAATCGAGCACAAAGACCAACGGAAAACATAATGTCCGGTCGGGAAGCGGTTAAATATAGCAAACTACCAATCATGGCTCTATATAAGGAATCATCAATAGGTTCCCCATTTTCATCCTTATCAATTTTAATAGAAGTAGCCATAGGAGTAGTAGCATGTTTGCATTGATCCATCCCAAAGCGTTTTAACAGTTCTTTAGTGTATTTTTCTTGGCTTATAAAAATTCCGGCAGGTGTTTGCTTAATTTGAAAACCAAGAAAGAATGTTAGTTCACCCATAAGGCTCATTTCAAATTCTTTTTGCATAATGTCACTAAATTGTGTGCATAATGATTCATTTGAGGCACCAAAAATAATGTCATCAACATATATTTGTACAACTAAGAAATCAGATGCATATGTTTTGAAAAATAGAGTAGAATCTGAATTTCCAATAGAGAAACCATTATCAAAAAGATATGTCTTGAGCCGTTCATACCAAGTCCTAGGGGCTTGTTTTAGACCATAAAGTGCCTTTTTAAGTTTATAAACATGATCGTCCTTTTCTGGGATTTCGAAGCCAGGTGGTTGAGCAACATAAACTTCTTCTTGTATGATACCATTTAGAAATGCACTTTTGACATCCATTTGATATAACTGAATGTTTTTATGGGCAGCAATAGCTAATAACATCCTAATAGCTTCAAGTCGAGCTACGGGTGCATATGTTTCATCAAAGTCAATTCCTTCTTGTTGATTATATCCTTGTGCAACTAACCGTGCTTTATTCCGTATGACTTCTCCTGCCTCATTAAGTTTGTTCCTAAAAACCCATTTAGTGCCTATGATAGTTTTATCTTGTGGTTTAGGAACTAAATCCCATACATCATTTTTAGTGAATTGATTTAATTCCTCTTGCATGGCTATTATCCAGTAATCATCCTTAAGAGCTTCGGATATTTTCTTAGGTTCAATGATAGAGACAAAAGCCATGTTTGCAACATCTTGGAAAGAGGACCTAGTTTTGACTTTATCATTTGGATCTCCAATAATTAGCTCTTGGGGATGATCCTTGATCAGCCTAGGTGTAGGTTGTGGTTCGACCGGAGGATCGGATGTGGGAGTTTTCTCATTATCATTTGGAATGGTTATAGTTTCAAATTGATTTGTGAGATCAATGATATCTAAATTTGTAGATTTTGATTCCTCATGAAAAGAAACATGAATGGATTCCTCAACTTTTCTAGAGATAGTGTTATATACCCTAAACGCTTTGCTAGAAGTAGAATATCCCAAGAAGAATGCTTTTTGTGATTTAGAATCAAACTTGTCTCTATCATCCTTGGTGTTTAAAATATAACATGTAGAGCCAAAAGTATGAAAGTAGTCAACTCTAGGTTTCTTAGAGTGTATTATTTCATATGGAGTTTTCTTCAAGTGAGAGTGAACCGTGACTCTATTTAGCACATAACAAGCTGTGTTTACAGCTTCAGCCCAAAAGGTTTTAGGTGTGTTGTGTTCAAGCATCATGGTCCTAGCCATTTCTTGTAGAGATCGATTTTTCCGTTCCACAATACCATTTTGTTGTGGGGTACGTGGAGCAGAGAAATTGTGAGTATATCCCTGAGATGTACAAAAAGTTTCAAAAGTATGATTTTCAAATTCGCCACCGTGATCACTTCTAATGGTACATATTTTATGTTGTAAAAGATTTTCAATTTTAGAACAAAATTGCATAAAGACATGAATAGTGTCATCTTTTGTTGCAATAAAATGTACCCATGTAAATCTACTATAATCATCAACAATAACAAAACAGTATCGTTTACCACCAATAGATTGTGTTCTCATTGGTCCAAATAAATCCATATGAATTAATTCTAAGGATCTACTGGTGCTAAGTACATGTTTTGATTTAAAAGATGTTTTGGTTTGCTTTCCCATTGTACAAGGTTCACAATTTGCAACTTGATCAAAAGACAAAACAGGTAATCCACGAACAAGATCATATTTTACTAACTTTTTAATAGCATGTGAACTAGCATGACCAAGCTTTTTATGCCATAGTTGTAAGGTGTTTTCATTTGCAAGTAAGCATTTACCTACTACTGATTTCATAGAGTTTGGTTTAAGGATATAAAGATTTCCAACTCTATTTCCTTCATAAACAACAGTTGTAGTACTTTCTATCAATAACTTGCAGCAGGTTTTGTTAAATAACACATCATAACCGCTATCACATAGTTGACTTACACTTATTAAGTTATGATGCAATCCATCAACTAGTAGAACATTTTTGATTTCAAGATTTGTTCCAACATTACCTATTCCAACGATTTTGCCCTTACCATTGTCTCCAAAGGTGACCGTCCCACTTTTCTTTTCTTCAAAAGTTGAAAATGCATCCTTGTTTCCGGTCATATGTTTGGAGCAACCACTGTCAACGACCCATTCCTGCATTAGAATATAGATTTTGGTACCCATGTGATGGTCCGATAAGGTTAGAAACTTTTTAATTTGCTGATGTGTATAAAAGTTCTGATACAGGAAACCAGTCGGTCGACGATTGTTCGACCGATATAATTCTCGGTCGACAATTTATCGATCGAGGAGGTTACTGTATCACAATAAAAAAGAACAGAAAATTTTTTTCGGTTGACCAGTGTTCGACCGAAATGAGTACTGGAAGATTTTCGATTTGTTAAAGACATCCAGTCGGTCGACACTACTTCGACCGACCCAGAGCTCGGTCGACAGTACTTCGACCGACGAAGTTTCTGTTTTAGTACAGCAATGCAGAAAAATAATACCAATAAGCATAGCATCGTTTGTTGAGATAGGACAATATAAATTGCACAAATTAAGTATTTTGTCATATCTCAACTACATTCCATTCTTCTAAGTTTGAGGTCTTGGGGTCCAAACTAAGTTGGACTTCTTAGTCTTGTAGGGGCATGAAAAACAGTAATGACCAAGACGTAAACAGAAATGACAAGTAATAGAATCAACTTCGTTTCTTTTTCTAGTCATTGTGTTTTTGGGTACAAACATAGTTTGGGTCTTTTTGGTTTGGTTTCTCTTTGGAACATATCCCAAACCTTTTCTTCCATTGAAGGTAGTACCACTTCTTAATATGTTATCAAGAATATCTTTTCTTCTTAACTCATGAAGTTCTTGTTGCAACTGAGCAATGTTATTCATTTTCTTATGTATATCTTTTCTTGCCTGGTCTAAATCAGAAAGCAATGAATCCTTTTCTTTTACAATAATGTCATAGTCCGAATGATTGCACAAGATAGGTTGAGTTTGAAAAGCTTGTAGTTTAGCTAACAAATCAGTCTTTTCTTTTGATAGAAGATCAACATTAGTTTCCAAAGTAAGTAGCTTTCTAGTGCAATCATCTAAAGATGTTTTTAAAGATACATTTTCAAGATCAATGTTATTCTTTTCGGAAGAAAGTTCATCTATTTTGGCAATGAGCTCATTGTTTGATTTTATAGTCCTTTTTAGTTTCTTCTTGGCATCAACATATTTATCATGAGTTTCTTGTAAGTTAGCTACTAACTCTTCTTTAGGAAGATCAACTAGGCTTACCTCTTGAGATTCTTCATCTTCTCTTGCCATTAGACATTCTATCTTGTCTTCTCCGCTTTCACTTTCACTCGTTTCATCCCATGCTGCTTTATAAGCTTTTTCTTTCTTCTTATGTGAGCTTTTCTTTCCCTTCTTAGCTTTGGGACATTCATTTTTGAAATGTCCTTTCTTTCCACATTCGAAGCACCTGGGAGTGGAAGAAGAACTAGAAATTTTATTAGATTTAAACCTTCTATATTTCTTACCATTGACTATCAATGCTTCTTCTCCTTCTTCTTCACTAGATTCCTCACTTTCTTGTGAGAGAGCTTTTGATGCTTTGAGAGCCACGTCTTTCTTTGGCCCACGTTGATGTTCATGTTCTCTTCTCTCTTCCTCTTCTAGGTCTGCCTCATGAGCTTCTAAGTTTCCGATGAGCTGCTCCATTTTGAGGCGAGTGAGGTCGTTTGCTTCTGCAATAGCTGTCACCTTTGGTTTGTACTTTGGAGGAAGAGATCGAAGTATTTTTGATACCTGATCTTCCTCAAGAACAGGTTTCCCTAAAGCACTCAAACCATTGACAATAGTAGAAAATTTTGAATACATTTCACTAATAGTTTCGTTTGGATCCATACGAAAATGTTCAAATTTGGTTTTAAGCAAACTAACTTTAGAGTTTTTAACTTGAACCGTACCCTCATATGTTATAGATAATCTATGCCAAATGTCATATGCGGTATCACAGTTTGATACTCTATTAAATTCACCTACTGAAATGGAACAATATAAAATGCTTACCGCCTTTGCATTCATTTGTGCCATTTTTACCGTATTAGCGTCCCATACTTCGAACTCGTCTTGTGGAAGTGTGTATGGTGTAGATACCATTCTCCAAAGATCCCAATTGATTCCTTGGAAGTAAAATTGCATTCTTCTCTTCCAGTATTGATAGTTTGTCCCGTCAAATGCCGGAGGTCGAGCAACGAGCGTTCCTTCAATGTTGAGGTTGTTGAGCACTCCATCCCCCATCTTTTCTTCAAGACTTTGTTAGGGCTCCTTGAAGCCTGCTCTGATACCAATTGAAAACCTCTAGAGGGGGGGTGAATAGAGTTTTATAGAGATTTTAAAATAATTTAAACTCAAACAACCAAAGTAAAGATTGAGAAGAGGAACACAGGTGTTTAGAGTGGTTCCACCTTAGCAAATACTAAGGAGTCAGTCCACTACCCGGTTGCTTACCCAACCGGGATTTTGAAAGTACTAAATTTTATTACCTCTCAAGGATGTTACATAAAATTTACAATACTTTCTAAACACCCTTTGGACAGCCTTCACCCTGAAGTAGTCTTGCCAACCTCGAAGCAGCCTTCCTTGAAGTAACTTCAAGCTCCCCCTTGAAGTAGCCTTCCTCCTGAAGTAGCTTCCCGTCAAGACAGCCTTCTGAAGTAGTCCAAAGTCCTCCTCTTCACACGAAGAGCTTCAACCTCTCCAATCCGCAGCCTCCTACCTGGAGTAGCAAGGAGAGTACAAGTAATACAAAGGAACGAGAAAGGAATAAAAGAAAATACAACTTATCCTTGTAGCTCAAGGCTTGATTTCCCTAGATCAAGCGTTTGGATTTTCCTAGCCAATATGATGGACTTGTGATTGCTAGGGTTAGGAAAATCTAGCCTATAGGACGAGCTTGAGCTAAGGAGAAAAATGGCCAATTGATCACACAGCTCAGTTCACACAGATTGCACAAGAGGGCTCAAGTATAGCAAGTGTAAGAAGTGTATCATAGTGTCCTATGGCTTGTCCTATTTATAGGAATGGTCTAAGTATGCTTAAGGACATTCTAGACAACTTCTAGGGGGTTCCTAGTGCTTAACTAGCCGTTAGGAATAAGTTAGGTGCATTAGCAACGGCTAGTTAATTAATTCTGCAGTTGCTGTCAGAGACCATCTCGGTCGAGGACTTGTCGACCGAGATGTCAAGTCGGTCGAGGATTTGTCGACCGACAGGCTCTCTGGATTAACGTTTATTTGCAACTGTTAACTGCTGTGTCTAACAGCTATTTTTGGTCAATCTCGGTCGAGAGGTTTGTCGACCGAGAGTGTCTCGGTCGAGGAGTGTGGTCGACCGAGATTGACTCTGTTTTCAATCTTTCAATTAAGATACTAAGTGTGTGCATGAGTGTGCATTATGTGATCCTATTGAATGGATGACTAAGGTGTTTAGCTAGGGAAAATCCAATGCTTGATTTACATGCGATTCTAAGTACTTGTACATTATAATTCTGTACAAGTTTTTACAATGATTACATTTGCATGAAAATATAAATACTTCATGTTGGATTTCCCTTATAGTTGTGTCATCCTGCACACTCAAGTAGCTCGTTAGATAAAATGAAATGTTTGTCATAATCAAAACAAAAGGGATTTTATAGATGTCCATTTAGCCAACAATAATCTGATGATTCTATGCACAAAGAAGAGAATTGAAAGGTTTATAACCCAGGATGACAACTGCTGGGTGAAATGGCTGAAAAGAAGATACATCAACCTCCCTTTATGTAATATTGATTTTAATCCTTCCAGGGTGTGGCGTGCGATGTGTGATCAAATTAATAATTCACCCTTCTTGTATAGGGTGGCTGCGAATGGTGGGTGGGCTATCCTAGCCCCCCCACCATTAACCTACACTAATACAGGCAGGTCAAGATGTGAACAGATCACTGATATGATTTGGGGGAGATTTCATTGCCCCAAATGGAGCATGCTGTTATACAGGGATCTCCTCAACAAGCTACCCACGAAGGATAGGCTTCTCAATTGGGGCATCTAGTTAGACGCCATTTGTTATCTGTGTAAAGAGGAAGCTGGGTCTGCAGATCACGTTTTCTTTAATTGCAGATTTTCTAATTGGCTTCTCAAAATCATGTTCCTTAGAAATGGTTGGAAACTCAATGGCCTAAACAACCCTTATGAGATTTTGACTTGGGCCAAAGATCAATTTAGGCAGAACAAAGCGCTTAGCAGTTTTGCCAATCTCTGCATATCCGGACTGATCTATATGATCTGGAATGAAAGAAATAGAAGGAAGCATGGATCTAGTGGGCGTGAAGAACTCAAGATGCTGGAGATTTTTTCCACTAATCTAACATGGCATGTAAAGCATAGACAGGAGCTGTTACTTAGTCTAAGCTCTGTTACGAAAGTATACTAGGGTTTTTGTATAGTTCCCTCGTATAGTTTTATCTTTGGTTTTTGTCTATGGTTTTGGGGTCTCGTTTTTAGAGATGCCCTGCTTTGTTGTATAGCTTAGCTATACCTACTTTTTGGCAATATATTTACCCTATTCCAAAAAAAAAAATTAAGATTCACATATTTTAATAATACCATATGTATATTTCTATATATTAATATTCCCAAAGTCACTAGGCTTATATGATGTGAAAATATGAAATGGGGTTTTACTAAGAAATTCGGATTTTTATTTTCTTTTTCTCAAAATTCGAAGTATATATGCCTATATATATGTTCAAAATTGATGGTCCACGGTTGCAATTCTAGAAAACATTAGCATTTAAATTTTGCACATAATCTTGTTTTAAAATTCACACATACTACGCCAAAATGTGTTGTCATGTCGATCTAACATGGGTAGGTATAACGTGTTTTATTCTAAACGTATGCAAGAAAATGTAGAATATTGTTTGTTTCTTTGTAAAATGATCTTATATTTCACAAATATTCATGTCAGATCTCATTCAAAATCTTGTTTTTACTTCCAAAATCACATGGATTAATGATTCTTTCTTTGTATGACATTGACTCTGGCCATGCCCTTCATAAGTGTAAAGAGACAATCTCATTAATTAAGAAAGCAAGAACACTCAAACATGTTGTAAAATTCTTGGTGCAGTAAATTTTCTCTTCATTCATTGTTATAACTCTACATTTCTTATAGAAACACTTATTAGTTAGATGATGATGTACTTATGATGATGTATTTTATCTCGTACAGTTAAACATGAAGCAAAGGACATCAAAGACATGTATGCCTAATTAATGATGTTAATAGTTAAATGCATTATGGAAGTTGTTTAATCAACTTTCAAGAAGGGATAAGGTATATTTAGGATTCTTCATCTTAAAAAAAGATCTATAACTAAAATTGAACCCTCAAGGCAACACATTTTTTAAGTATGTCAAGTAATGTATGTTTCTATGTTTTTACTTGCAAGCTTAGTTAATCTTGCTTATGTGACAAATTGAAATAGGTTCAACACAAAATATTGTATAGAATGTATAACAATGTGATGTTATCAAAGCAAGCTTGCATGTTTTACATGCAAACTCAGTTACTCTTCTCTATGTAACAACTCAAATAGGTTTTCCCTTAACCAATACTGAATGATCATAGGGAAATTAGAAACATCTAATAAGTGTTTATAAGATCACTAATCAATTCTTAGACTTATAAATTCATAAAGATATATATCTTAGATACACAAAAGATGTTTTCTTAAATTAAAAAAAGTGTATCAACAACCTTTTTTATTTTATATAGTAAGAGTTTGGGAAGAAATATCTAAAAATCAATGTCTAATAGGTGCTGGAAACACAACTAAGGCATTGGAAATAAATTTAAAAACATAGCTTTAAAGCATCTTCACCATGGAAGATGACCTTTTTACACAAAACATTAGCTGAGATACATGATAATAGGAGATTTTTAAATGTGATAAAAGGAATCAGGTATTATGATAATGACAACAATGGTGACCAACACTATGATGATGATGATGATGATGATGATGATGACGAAGATGATGATTATGATGATGTTGATGCTAATGATGATGAAATGAGTGTACACAATCTATTAATCATCTATAATTTATGTAATTTTTCTACTGTGAAAAAATTGTTGTTTGTTTGTGCTGCATCAATAATGTGTCTTCCTATTGAATGAAACAAGGAGATTAAGAAAACAATATCATAATAACTATTTACTCAGAATAGTACTGTAATAGTATATTGAAAGCAAACGTGGAACTAAATATACTAATAAAATATATCACATAATTAGTCTTTATCTCGACGAGTTGTATTAGAACAACATGTAACTCAATAAATATTAGGCATTGATTCATTACAAACATATCATAGAAAGAAATCATTAATATACATAAGTGTTCAAGTTACTATCCAATATATATGAAATTTACTAGGAACCAACAAGATAATGTCTATGAGAATATACCATAGCTACCCCTCTTATAACCTACTATATAAACTACAAATGTAAGTAATTCTCTATCATCTCTCTAAACAATTATGTTCTCATAGGGAAAACATAAATGCCTTCTCTATAACCCCACCATTAACATCTAGATGTCATCTATTAATTATTTAATGTTTGGAAGGGGATCAAAGGAAGATTTCCACTGTTGGAAATGATAGAGGTGGAGCCACATACTAGCATTGGGGCACATACCCTGCCTAGGTCTTATTATTTTATGTTAATCAATGAATGATCACTTCATTTATAACTAAAAAATATCTTCAACTTTCTACCTTATATTAGTCTCTTGAATTTCATATATAAGGTTCCCTAACTTAATTTTACAGATCTATCACTGGAAAAAAAAACAAAACCGAGGACTAAATAAATAAATGTCCAAGTGACCAACTCATATACTATCATAAAGCAAGCATGAGAAAATGGAATTGGAAACCCAAAAAGAAAAATAGTGATTTACGTGGTTAGTCAATAAAGTGTTCCATCAAGTTATACACCATCTAATACTTCCCATACCCTAACATATTATCAAGAGCATATTCATGAACCAATAAGAAATAAAATTATTACTTTTTTGTTTTGAGTACTCACTAAAATTGAATAACTGAATTCACTAAAGAAATTCAGAATAACAATATATCATAAATATATTGTTCACTTATTCCTTTTTTGTCTTATTATTATAGATTCATTGAACCTATCAAGAATAAGAATTAAGCTAAAAAATGTTAAATAGTTCAACTTATTGAACCACTTCGTTATATGTGTAATGAAATATGAGTGACATTACATCTACCAATATTAGATTTTTTTGTTTGTGATTAGTAATTATATGCAATATGAAAATGATAGATTTGGTCATTTTGAGAACTTGGTAGCTTTGGTACCCTTTTATATGTTCTTGATTCAATAATATTTGACAGGATTTTTGAATAAGATGACCATGCCACAAGCATATTTGTTTCACTCACAAATTAACTTACATGATATAAAATCACAAAATTCAAAATACAATTATAGAAGTTGTTAGAATTCAACATGCTTTATTCTGATGATTTGATTCAAGATGAATATCAATGCTAAATCAATGGGGTTGATTATATGTTACACAATTATAATAATGACAATCTTGTCGCCATATGTCTTTCACATGAGAGGTTGCTAATATGATTTTCTATAAGTATAGTTTTTTCCAAAGATATACAAGGGTACAAGTGATGCTTCCAATGCATAGAGATAAAAAATTTGATAAATTTTCCCACTATATCACATTGTAAATATGCTAAAACACGCACTTAAAATAAAAATAATGTATACTCATTACAAGATTTCCATTGAATTTCATTATGATAGATAATACAACAACATTTTTTGGAGAATATTAATATGAAATGTCACAAACAATTATGTGTAATATTAAAGATAAAGGGAAAAAGAAAGACCACATATGCTCACTACACAAAATATTGGTTACATCAAGAATTAATGGAAGACAACAAGGATCGCATCATTGAAGTCATAGTTTTACAACAATGAAAAAATGTCACTAGTCATTCAATCACATTGTAATAACATAGAGACCATTAGAAGATAAACAAAAGATGAAGTGGGGAGTATATTCAGTAATATATCTACTAGACTTACTATTTTCTTTCATTTTTTAGTTAAATTATTGTCATAATCCAATCAATATTGTTACTTTTTTTATCTTTAAGTCGAATATATATATATATATATATATATATATATATATATATATATGGAATTTACATGCATCACCCTAAAATAGATTTTGATGGTGGATGTTAGCATGGATATGGTCAATAACCCTAGATCTGTGTGTGCATAGTTGTGGTTGTTTATTCCTATTGTTACTCAATATGTGTATAGAGCCTCTCTCTTCCTGCTAAATGTAAATTAATTCTCTTTTTTCTATATCCCCTCGAATGTAATTTGAGATTTCCCTTTTATAATGTAATAAGAAATATGATAATTTTGATTATTTATTACATGAGATGGACATCTGCATAAAGGCGAACCGACTGGCTTGTGAGACAAACCCATCGACTAGAGACTGAGGAAGCCAGACAATAGGAGGACGAATGATCAAATGGTGGACCAACCGATTGGCTGGAGGAGTCCAGGCATCGGTTGAACCTGAGACCAGACTACTACTTCAAGAGCCCAACTGAGTGGCCAAGAGGGGAGATGATCGATTCCAGCGTTGAACAGATCAACCAGGATTGGACCGAGCATGAATCTTCATCAACAATAGGTTGCATACGATGCTGACCTTCGGTGGTAGTAATTCCTTATGGCTCCAAGTAATTACAATAGTATGGCCATAACCATTTCTTGTGTTTTTTAATTATTTCTTGTTCTCATTTGTGGTAATGGAATGTATATGATACATACTCAATATGTGGTGATTGGATATGTATATGTATTTATATATAAAATCCCTAAAATACAATATTAATTCTTAGATTCTTTCCATAAGCAGCACACATGAAAATCTTGATCTACCAAGTGTGGGCACGCCCTAGCATTGTGATTCGTCTATCTCATGGAAGTGTGATGGTAGATATGTGGGTCTTCCCTACCATACTGCGTATTCTATAGTGCTGTCATATGGGTCAGGCTTAACTAGGTGACCTTAATAGGATTAAGTGCCTAGAAGCATGCATATGGATTGTGACAAGGATTTGTACACACCATCTATCTAAGAGTTGCATGAGATGCAATTAGTAAACACTTCCTCCCTTAATAATTGGTCCATGAGTACCCGCGTTGGTTGGGTCTTGACTTAATTGTTTTAGATCTTGGCTCACTAGTAGATTGTATGATGCAATCTTTCAAATTGATGCATGAGGGTTATCAATTTATACAAAATAGTTGAGCGATAATTAATTAAAGGTCTAGTAAATGTTGTTAACTTATCAAATCAAACAAATAAAAATGTTATAAAAGTTGCAAAATTTCTTTTGTAGACAAATATGAACACGTTATTATTGTGTCAGTCCTTAAGAAGGACAAAATGAGATAATGTTCCACAACTAGTTAAGGACTTTGAGAAGCGTTCTCATCAATGAGTGAAATCTCTATGTCCTTGAAAGACCATAGCCAAAGGAACCCGCTCCAAATGCACCTAAGACTAAATTGGATGCTTACTTTAAGTATGCCAATGATGTCATAGACATTGAGTTCCTTATTCTTTGTTACATGAACTATGAGTTGCATGAACATCATGATAACATAAAAATTCTCAAGATGGTAACACATCTTATGAATCATGTAAAGAGAACAAGGTATAATGTCTCCACAATGTTGTTTGAATGCAAACTGACAAAGGGAGATCCAGTACAGTGACTTGGATTTCTTTTTGGTCATGAGTTGCCCACAAATATTATTCTACAATTGTTTTCTAGAATCATATAGTGAGTTTATCAAATGCTTGGCATGTTGATTAATGCCGAAGCAAAGAATGAAGAAGGACAAATCCGTGATGGTGATCAATGGAAGAGACTCCAAGGGCATAGACAAGGCCAACAAGTGTTATGAGGCTCAAATGAAGTCCAAGTCTTCTGCACTCAATATATGGATAAGGGTAAGTGAAAAATGAATCTATCCCTTTCACTTAAAGAATTAAGGAAAGGAAGTGCCACCATAGTCTCCTGTCTGGACATTGGAAAGGAACTATCCTCTTTATAGAGGATCTCATGAAGAAGATGGAGATAGAGATATCTACTTCAAAACCTAAGAAGAAATAAGATAGAACTATAAGGAGCAAGAGTTTCTTCCACTACAATTGGAATCTATAATTCGTGGGCACTTAATACAATTACTAAATTTATATTACACACTTTCCATTAATGAAAACATCATGTATCTTATATGGACAATAATAAATTAATGTTTCATTTTAAAATATGAGAGCTTATATGGCAATGCCCTATGTCTTATAAACTATACTTGATAGTTGTGGAGACAAATGTGTATGACACATATATTGAATGACTTGATGACCCAAACAAGGAATACCTATAGCATTGTCATCTAGAGAACATAAATGAGAAATGCATTTCTAGAATCCAAATGATAGTTATCAAGACTCTTTTAGTCATCAAACAAATAGAGACATGCACATATTATTCATTGTGCAATACGACAAAAGAATTTTCACTAGATGATAGTGGGAGAGTGATTGTTCTATTAGGTCTTATATATACTGATGTATAAAACCTTTTAGAATAAATGCTAAAGGTAGTTACTAGTACCTCATTATATTTACTAATTCTATTTATTGATATAAAATTTTATTTCGTTAAATACAAGTATGAATATCTTGAAGTGTTGAAGGAGATCATAAATGAAGTGCGTAACTAACTTGGTAAAAGTATTAAGATACAATGATATGATCAATGTTGAAATATTTTAAACCAAGAGTTTGAGGACCTTTTGGGGAGATCATGATAATGTATCATGATGAACTCCACCTTAAACACAATGATAGTGTATCAGTAAGAAGGCATCACACCTTACTAGTCATGGTGAGATTATTAATAAAATCTAGCTAATCTTCCAGTCTCTTTTGGGCACATGCTTAACACAAAATAATGTACCGTCTAAAATGGTTCATAAAGATACCATATGATACATGGGATGGGAAGTGTCTTGATATGTCTTTTATAGTGATTATGGATGAATTCTTATATAAGAAATTAGTTTCCTAAAAGCTTTGTCATCTATAAATAACATAAATGTTATTTTGTAGAATACTACTCTTATCCCAATCCAACAACAAAGTGTTTGTTAATTAGGAGGGTTGTATTTCTGAAGAGGAACTTAGTTCCAAAAGAATAAGTGGGACTAAAAGTAGAAATCAAAATGTTCAATACAAATAAGAAAACATTGAACCTCAAGAGGTACGGTAGGAACAAGGATTATCACAAGTTATTGTGGAATCTCAAGTTCCTTATGTAACACACAAAACTGGTTGTTCTAGTAGAACACATGTCGATTTTGAAATATTGTCATATCTTATAACTAAAAAAGGCAATGAGTTGGTCATATATGATGAGTCAACTATCTACCTAGAATCTATTGAGGAACTAGAGTCTGATAAATGTCTTAAAGCCATCAGATCCAAGATGAAGTTCATCTACACCAACAAGGCATGGCCTTGGTGGATCCAGCTAAAGGGTTAAAACCCATACGGTCCATGTGGGTCATTGAAAGGAGACCAACATTGAAGGGTATATTGGTTGTGAAGAGTTTCAAACAAGTTCAAGGTCCTGAACATAATGAAGTCTTTCACCAGTTTTCATGGTTAAATCCATCATGAACATGCTTGAGCTTAGTATGAGTATGAGATTTTTCATATGGATGTTAAAACTACATTCCTTAACTGGAATAATTATGAGGACGTGTATGTGACATGGCCTAAAGGTTTTATAAATCTAATAATGCAAAATAAAGTCTATAAGCTACAAAGGTCAATCTGTGAACCGAAGCAAGCATCTCGAAGCTGGAATCTTCTATTTGACAAGACAATCAAAGGGTTTAACTTGAGTTAAAATGAAGATGAAATTTGTGATTACAAAATATTTAGTGGGATCATATTTATATTCTGCATAATGATGGAGAATAACGTCCTTATCCTACAAATGTTAAAACCTGGAAAGGAAAGTACCTTCTATATGAAGGGTTTAGGTGAAGCATCCAATGTTATAAGAATTGACATCTATAGTGATAGATTTGGAAAGCTTCTTGAACTAAGAAAGAGAACATACATTGGCAAGATGTTGAAGGGTTTGACATGCATGACTCAATGAGAGAAAACATGTCCATGTTCCATGGAGTTAGTCTCTCATGAGCCTAGTGTCCTGGTTCTTGTATAGAATAGGAACACATGGATAGATGCCATATGCATTTACAATTGGATCCATCTTGAATGCAATGTTATATACCTATCCCATTATCTTGTATGTATTAGACATGCTGAAAGGATATTCGGTTATGTCATGTGTATTGGACATGATGAGAGGGTATATATATGCCTATCTAGCAATCTCGTATGTATTGCATATGATGAGAGGGTATATGTCAAATTCTAGTGAGAGTCACTGGACTACCATAAAGAACATCCTTAGGTTCTTGTGAAGCACTAAATGGATTGGTTCCTTAGTTATGGTAATAAGGAAGAGTTGGGTGTAAAGGATTACAACAATGCAAGCTTCCAAAATGTCAAGTGGATTAATAATCACACTTTAAATAAGTGTTTGACCTTAAATGATAACTATAAGATGGAAGGAGTTCCAAGCTACTGATAGTTGTTTATATCTACAATAGTAGTTGAGTATCTCTATGTTATGAGAATATTAGAGGATACTATATGGATAAATAATTTCATATGCGTGAACTTGTGTGAGGTTCCAACCATTGAGGACATAGTAGAAATATTTGACAACAATGGAACTACTGGTTAGGTTGAGAATCTAAGATAGCATACCACAACACCTCCAACTCATATGAGATTTTTTACAACAAAGAGATGTGAAACTTGGAGGTATATAGAGTTGAATAAAATGTTTCTAAATCTGCTATAAAAGCACTTGCGCAATAGAGACATGACAGACATGATAAGATCACTTGGACTAAGATGTGTGGGTGATTGGCTTTAAGCGCAAGTGGGAGTCTGTTGGTAAGTATGCCCAGAGAGCCAACTATATGATGATTAGAATGTGGCATTAGACACCTGATTTGATAATAATAAAGGTAATTTTGTCTATTATGTTTGTCTTAGTCATGAGATGATGACACATACATAGTAAATGTCTAAAGAATGATGTTACTAAATGACATCTGTCTTCATGTTGAGGACCTAAATGATGAGATCATATATATGATAAGAGTACATATATTCTTGTTATGTCCCTAGTCAAATAATACTATGGAAGAAAAATAGACAACAATAATACATAAGACTAGAGTGTGTGTTTATTGATGACAGAGTCTCATTATTCATGATATGTGATATAAAGTCAAACACACATGTACATGTTAGAGATTAGTGTATCGGACAGACCCACCATGAGAGTGATATATGGATACCATGGATTGATAGTCAGAATCAACTCTCATAATGATAGTGGTGATTGTGGTTCTTAAACCTGAAGTCACTACATTCTTCACATGTCGTTCATTATACTTTGACATCATCCAACGTAACCTTGTATAAGGATTTCCATAACAATGATGATTGGGTAGCTGTGGCACATGGGGATTTGAGTGTGATTGCTGTTGATGGGATTTGTCCCTCCTACAAGAGATTGATATCCATGTCCTCATGATAAGTAAGTCTAAGAAATGTATGGCCATACTCATGTGACTCAATATTCTATATGTGATTTCACACCAGATAGTCTACTCTAGTTTAAGGAACATGGATTGAATGTTGAGAGGATGATAATTCCATCCCTCAAGTTCACTCTCGATATTAGAGACGAAGGAACTATATGATCACAATAACACTGATTATACATTATAGGTCAAAGTTGTTCTCCAAGTTTTCGAATTACTTGGGTAGCAATGATGTGTGACTAGGCACCACTCTTTACTTGTGATGTAATAATTAGTTATGGACATTCACTACCAACGTAATTCTAGACCTATAGGGTCACACACATAGGATACTCTCGGATTCAAGGAGTTTATTCATGAATGATGTTTATATTGATTACTAAAAGTGTTTAGCTATTCAATAAACAATTGAGGTTCAAAATTGATGGACCAGACTCTAAACTGACTGGTTCAAGTGTTGAACTGACTGGTTGAAGTGTCAAGTCGATTGGAATCAATATTGGTTGAAATTTGCTTGAATTGGACAAGTGAAATGACCATTTCACTTGTGAGATGACAATTTCACTATGTGAGATGACCAGTTCACCCTCTAGGTTTCCCAGTTTAGTTGCCAATTTGATTGGAACAAGGATGAATGTTGATGTCATATTTAGCATTAATTAGAAATTGATTACCAATGTGATTTAGAATAGCAAACTGCATGAACCGACCAACTCACTTAGAGAACCGACCGCCTCTTGCACCAACCAATCAGTTGGGTGTGTGAACTGACTAGTTCTCCATTCGTAGGTTGTAGAAAATTCATGATTTTAGACCCTTCTACTCCCACACAGACTGGGAAACCTGACCCTGACCTCTATTATATATAGAGGGGTACTGAGGGATTCCCAACACATATAATTGAGAATCAGTTGCTCTAAAAATTATTGTCCTCTCTGGTTGTGGTAACCAATAGAGAGCACGATCAAGTCCTACCCATTAAAGGGAGGGATAGAGAGGGAGATAACAAATGAGAATAATTGTTGGACAACATGTCTGCAACTAGTACACTGACAGAAGGGGACAAATCCTTCCCTTTGGATCTGGTAACACGACGTGGAGTTCCCGATTTTCTGCATGGAATACTCTAGAGTCGGGAGGCCGTTGTCTATTTCTTGGAGGACATCTTGAACCGCTGTCCATGGTGCTACACTAGGAGGCCACTGGAGATAATTGTTCGAGTGTTGTTGTTGTTGAGGGAGCATGTTGCTGCCTGAAGAAGAAGCAAAATGCTATTCAAGGGTAATGTTGATGGACTTGCTCTAGGACTATGTATAGCCTTACAAACCCTTCTTCCTAAATACATTGTTGTTGACGTGATCTTGCTGTCTAGGGGAATCAAGCTTTAAATTTTGTTTCTTCTTCCTTATCTGTCACCCTGATTTCCCTACATATAGGTATCTTCTCATGCAACTGGACTAGTTCTTACTCAAGGTAAATACATTATTAATGTATTAAAACAATCTAACATGTGTGATGGAAAGGCCTCCTCCACACTTATTTCTCTAAAATTTTATGGATTACCATAATCATTCAGTTTGAAGGATCCTTGTGCATACCGTGGTCTTAGTGGAAATCTCGAATATATTTTAATCACACGCCTTCACATTGCATGTGTGAACATTGCATGATAGTTCCTAGCCTCACCTAGAGAAAATCATTTTCTCTTAGCCAAATAGATACTGAGATATGTGAGAGGATCTTTATTAGTTAGTTTTCAAATACATCTACCAACCTTATTAACTCGTACAACCTTCATTAATTATTATTGGGCTGTTTCTCCCTCAACTCAAAGTCAACCACTGGTGTCTGCATTTTCTTTTCACCCCTTGTGTATCTTGGATTGCTATGAAGGAACTAATAGTAGCAAGATCTATTTGTGAAGCTGAGTACAAATCCTTACCTTCTACTAAAAATCATATCACATGGCTTTATTTTCTTCTTTGAAATTTCTACATTCAGTTAAAGGAACCTACAAAACTTTTCTATGATAATTTGGGATCTCTCGATCTTTAATTAAGCTATATCTTTCATGCTCAAACAAAGAATAATTAAATTGACTAATACTTAGTTAGAGAGAATGTAGCCTTGGGACAAATAGTTACAACTCACATTGCATGTATGCAACAACTTTTTGATATCTTCACAAAGCCTCTCACCAAAGCTACATTAGTTCCTTCAAGACAAACTCGTCCTTCAACTACATATGCCAAGTTTTCTAGGTGTATTGGATGATACAAGTATAGATATGATATTATTAGCATGTAGATCAAAAAACTAGGTGATTAATTAGTTGTTAGAGAACAAATGAGAAGATCCTTGTGTTAGGTCATGTCCTAGGCCAATGCAAGACCATGTGAGGAAAAGCCCTATATATATGAGCGTAAAATCAAATGTAAAATTTGAGCACTTAATCTTATTCCATTAGTTGATTTTTTTTAATATAAGAGAAATTCATGTCCCCTCTTTCTCTCTTATTGTGGTTATACATTCTTCTCATCGTCAATATGAATCTAGGGTTATTGTTTCATTATCTAAACTAATTATACCTAGAATAAATCAAAATTAATTACCCTAGTGTAATATGACCGATTATAGGGATTTCTAGCAGTCCATTATCTTATTTAGTTTGATTAGGTCGAATAAACATTATCCACTCATGGCACAATTTGATTTCTAGCATAATTTGGCCATAAAGAATGTGAATAAGCCATTAGATATATAATTTTAAGATTGTCTTTTATGAGTTCTATTAAACTAGAGTTGTTCCTCATAGTATGTAATATAAGTGTATATACCACTATTATCATCAAAATTCATGATTGACTCATGTCGTGGAATTATGTCATCACAAGGATGTTTCTAAACTAATTTGTGAAAAAAGGTTATTAGTATAAATAATGTTTTCATCAACTAAGTCGAATATTATCCAAATCAAATATCTAGGGTTTCCCAAACCATGTAAAGTAATCATTTTGTCTATTTATCTATTTTATACCTAATCCAACTAGTGCCAATGGTTTCTACATATTTTTTCACATCTTGGTGCACTATTATACTAATATGTTTATGTTAATGAAGTATGTGCATATATTATACAATTTATGAATGCAAACCTATATATTTGGGTACTTAAGGGTATTATTTCCATCTATGTGTGTAGTAAGTTATATTTAGGCAACTCAACCCCTAATATCATCAATGTAATAATTATTGTACCAATTATATACATGTTAGAGTTAGTCAACTAGAACTACAATTCAGATCAAAAGCACCACAATTCACCAAATATACTTCATAAAGCATCCATAAATATGGGCTAAGGTTTTATTGGTTCAATAGTATCATCACTTTATGGTTTGTTGATCCAAGTCTTAGTTACGTTCATAGGTAATATAGTTAAGGTTTGCACCTAGGTAGTCATTACATGTTCATTCTAGGTCCATTTGGTTATATTGAGGTATATTAGGGTGATTCCTAATGATTTAATCCAATGCACATTTGACTCCTGTAATTATCTTTACCTGTAACATGATGGTAGATTTTTGTAAGTTACAAATTCTTGACTATATTTTATAACTAAGAACTCATGGTATATAACACAAAAATTTTAAGGACTACTATAGGAAGAAAAGATCCACGATTCTATACTCAACAACCATGAGATGTACAACATAAATTTAGAATTGCATGTTAATGTTCGTAATTATGATTATTCACATAATGCAAATGTGTATTCATGCAAATTATTGTGTGACCTATTTATCATGAGTGATATATACTCAATTAGAATCATTAGATCATATTTTCGATCCATTTATATTGAATAATTAGAGTTTCATGAATTATGTAGAAAATTTCATATATAGATTGGAATATACACATATATACAAGTTTTTGAAATGACCACCTCGAGAATTTACTTTAGTAGTCATATAACTGGATCTTGGATTGTAACTTCGCCAAAAGGCTCCATAGTTTTTAGTTGTGGCTAAGATCTTAGTAATTTTGGAGTTATGGTATAAGAGACATGGACTCGAAACATGGGGATAAAGTTGGGAAAATAAAGTTACTATTTAGGTAGACCATAAGATACACATCTAATGGACAACCCTTTCAAATAGGGAAAATTGGCCTTCTGTCAACAATTAATGCAAGATATAGAATGCAAAACACTTTATCTTTGACCTATAAATATATTGAGCTTATAGGGAGACTGTAACATCCTAAATTTTAGGGTTTCTCGACCAATAGCATCAACATGTACCAATAGACCTCGTGAACATCAAAACCCAAGATGAGGAAATTCAAGGATCAAGTGATCAAATCATCTAGATACTAAATCATGTAGTTAGTAGTCAGTTCAACACTTAGTTCATGTAGTCACAAGAGCTTTCCCTTATGACCAGAATGGCTATTCGCAGGCAACATGAAATATGAAAATATTTTGAGGTGCTTGACCTCCAAGATTATTTTATACAATCAAGGTAATAACCCCTTAGTTTAACTAAATTAATGGATTGAATCATTTTAAAATCATGCTAATGTGAGGAGCTATTTTTATTCTTTGTTGAATCATAACAAGTTGGTTTATGATTCGAGTCTATGTAGTGGAATTTGGGTATAATGTAATCCATAGGATAAATGAATTGACACATATATGGTATTTGAATCTTCCCTTTTTATTGACATATGCATGTTTATGTACGAGCTTTTAGGATTTAGATATGAAACTGAATCCCATGCATGAGATATGACCAATAAGTAGTCACATACATGTAATTAGGTTTCCTGTAGATGTTAGATATCGTAGATAACACATGTTTGAGACGATCTAGACTTCCATTCTAGAAGGATTAGAACATGTATATCCCAATCAACTTGGGAAAACCTAGCTTCTTTTAATAGAGTTTCGTGAGACTCTTAATCGAAAGAATTGAATCTCTTGTTTATATATGAGAGGCCAGGGACCCTAAGAGAGGATAGGTGCAAACATCCTTACATAATCGATGTTGGGATCCAAATCCCTATTCTTCTCCATGGTGATGACCATGTAAATAGCGAACAAGCACCAGGTTGATGCTTCGATCTTATTCAAGAAACTATCAAGACTAGGGAGACCAGATGACATGATTTCAGATGATGTTGATCTAGCAGACCAATAAGCATAGCCTAAAGGATCCAGGCGGGATGATATTTATCTCTAGTGGCTTCCAGGCCTATAGCTACACCTGCCAGGCTCTCAATGTTACAACCATGATCTCATTAGGCTTCACCTAGACACCATGTGTGTTTGGATAGGGGTGAGGAGTCCAACTATGGGAGAGGAGATCCGTAGGGATTGCAGATCCCTAGAGTAGTGAATTGTTGTTGCAGTCTCCCTTCATCGTGAATAATCATAGGGGATGGACAAGGATATGTATAACCGAGAGGAGTACAAGTTCTGCTATCCAAATTTGGTAACATCCACACAAAAAAGTAATAGCCCTCCTTCCTAAGTCTGAAAGGATGAGAGCCATCAGAGTAGGCAGACCTTCATGGAGCATTGTAGACCTGCCATAAACTAGTTTCCAGTGAGAGGACGGAAGCAAACAAGTTTCCTTCAAAGTTTGTATAAGACTTGGACTGGTTGTGCATCCTCACAACATCAAAGGCCATAACGTCAGTGCAGATCAGTGACATAGGTCCCATTGTCGGTCAACATTGCTCCTATGCAAAAAGCAGGCAAGCGCAACCCTGGAATGTGTGACTTGGAGGATGAGGAAAGAGAGGTTAGGAAGGGAGAGGGGTGCCGCCTCCGGTGCTGGGAGGGGGCTACCCTACAGTTAGAGTTCAGTGCGAATTGGGGGAAACTCTGTGGCAATATGGGCATCCGAAGTCATAGAAGATTCGATGACAATCGTTTCTAGAGATTTCAGTCCATGGATCACCCTATTCATCCTACTGAACCTACTACTTGAGGCGATGCTCTATTTTACAGAGCAAACAGAGGTCACTTGCACCCTAGAAAAGAAAAAACGAATCCTAGGCTAGCGGATCCTGATTGTGAGTGGATCTGATGTGGGATCCATTGCTTTAAACCCCTAAAGCAATGAGGAGACTTCATCTTGGATGCTTATGCATGGATGGTTGTGATTGTCTAAAAAAGATAATATTTTAATTAAATAATATCTTATGATTGGTATACAAGATATTTGGGTGTAAGGTACCGAATGAAAGCTATTGAGGTCTAGATTTTTATATAAATGTAGCTTTTGGATTTGATTAATGAAATAGTCATGGATTTCATGAGAAGTGATGCATTCATATAATCATGGATTGTTAGTGATAAATAGTTGTAATGGGTCATTAGATCCTAGGAAAAGATTTTAGACTACTAATGATGTCTAGAGATGATATAATACATCTGATCGTAATGAATGATGTAAGACTTTACATTATTGTTCTTGGATTCTTGATTTAGAGTGGTAACCCTAATCTAATTCAAGAAAATGGCATGATGATAAGTAAGTGTCCCAAATATTACCCTATGTCTAGTTGAACATATGTGAGATGTGTACAATTTATTAGATCAATAACTATGTAATCTCTAAAAAAGATGACCTCGCTAGGGCTCCCGAGCCGTGGAGGCGGTCGTGGAGGCCGTGGCAGCCGTGGTCCCGGGTGGGGTTCCCCCACATTTCCTCTGTCGACGGAAACCCAAAGTCGACTGTGGACCCAGTTCCCCCCTTTGACCTCTGTGGATGGCAACATCGAGATGGATGCTGCCGTCCCACCTCCGTAGCAACACTACAGGTTGTACAAAGATGCCGTGACAGGGTGGTCGAAAAAACCCCCTGCATCCCTCTCTCCAGTTTCACCGGACCTCCTAATGTTGGCAGACATCTGTGTCAATCGAGTAGGCGTGATCCCAGCCATATCCATCAACCCGGCTACGCTGCCGCCCCTCCTAGAACCCTAGAAGTTCACATTTGTCATCAAGGTCATTGGCACCACCGTGAACTTCAACACCCTAATGAACAAAATTCCATTCCTATGGCAACTGAAGGATGAGTTCCGTGCCATCGATCTTGACAAAGGTTATTACATCATTCAACTATCCAACAATGAAGATTTCATTCGTGCCCTAACAGGAGGGCTATGGATGATCTTCATCCATTACTTATCAGTGCAATCATGGTCTAAGGACTTCCAGCCCTCCGACCCTATCCCTAAGAAACTGGTGGTGTGGGCGCGGGTTCCAGATCTTTCAATACACCTTTTTCAGAATCAACTCCTCTGATGTGTAGGCAACTTGATCGGCAAGACGGTCAAGATAGACACCACGACCCAGTCTAGTCATCGGGGCAAGTTCGCCCGTATCGCGGTTGAAGTTGACACGACCAAGTCACTGCTACTGACGATTATACTTGACGGGGAACACTATCGTCTGGAGTACGAGAACCTGCCCACTTTTTTTATGAAGTGCGGCCGGCTTGGTCATGCTGAGAGGGACATCAAGTTCATTCCTACGTTCCTGAGCGTCGCCCCAACATCTTCAAGCACGCAGATGCTGGCTGTATCAACACAGTACATGATGGAAATCCATGCAAAGATGCCTGACAGGAGATCTACGTCTAGAAAGAAGCATCCTCCTACCATGGTGAGAGCACGCCCAACAATACAAAGGAGCCTCAAGCCGTCAAGCCCATATCTACCTGGGATCCCCCCACTGCCGACGAGGACACTGGAGGCAAGTGGGAGACGGTCTCATCCCACAAGCAAAAGAAGAAGGTAGGCATACCTCCTCTCGCTCCCGTGGCACCGGAGAGTAGCCACCCACCACCCGCTATGAGAATGGCCCAAGCCGTAACCACTACAGGTGGCGACAACTCGGTGGTCACGTTGGTGGATGATGAGATCAGCAAAGGCAGGACCAACACCTTTGCCGATTCGGTTCCAATCAGTTGACCATAGCCAACAACTTTCCCTTCAATCAGGGTTCTCGTTGGGAGCCCAAGATGCAAAAGGTGGGGTTATCCTCTGCAATAGATGTGTCATCTACCAAACAGTGAGTCCAGGACGTGAGAAGAAGAAAGACAAACTCGCAATGCTTGTGGATAAAGATGACTTCACAGCTAATGCAAGGAAATCCCTAGACTTTGAGATCACTGACACAGGACCTGACGAGGCCATGGATGCCTCCTCCACAGCATCAGGGCTTCTCACCGCCATCAACTAAGCGACATCCCACCTACTGGTGTTTTAATGACTAACATCATTTGTTGGAATATCCAAGGAGCATGCTCTAAGGATAAGTTAGTTCTTCTCAAAGAATACAAAAGGAGGTACAAACTCCACATTCTCGTCATTATCGAGCCTCGTTGCAGTGGCAGCAAAAGTCGAAAAAATCATCAACAAGCTCAGTTACTCCTCCACTCACAGAGTTGAAGCGCTGGGCTTCTCAGGGTGTATCTGGGTCCTTTGGGATAACTATAGATGCACTGTTGACATCTAGAAAAACCATCACCAATACGTGCAATATCGTATTAATAGCTCCTGGTTGCTTACCTTTGTTTATGGTAGTCTGAACCCACAGAAGCACAACCTCCTGTGGAACAGACTATCATGTCTCTCCTCCCTTATTTAAGGTCC
The DNA here is from genome assembly GCA_963693085.1 of Alisma plantago-aquatica. Taxonomy (NCBI): domain Eukaryota; kingdom Viridiplantae; phylum Streptophyta; class Magnoliopsida; order Alismatales; family Alismataceae; genus Alisma; species Alisma plantago-aquatica. Next base: position 118,717,112 of record OY856411.1, read on the forward strand.
TTCAGCACTGGTCAGCGACTTCAACACTATGCTTGATGCTTCGGAGAAACACGATGGGCATGGTTTTGATAGACATTCCAGCCTCAAATATAATTCCATCCTCGCCAACACTAGTCTCAAAGAGATGACCTCTTCGGGGAATCACTTTACGTACAAGAAATGCATGTTGTTGGAAAAACGTGACATAACTATTGCTAATATGGAGTCGATGGTGGTGGAAGGTGGCATGAATATCCAAGTTCTATCGCGCCTTCACAGTGACCATAACCCCATTCTTCTGTCTGGGCACCACCACCAACAAAGAGGTCATCACTTCAAAACTAAGATGAGTTGGAACCTTATTCCCGCCTTCAAGACTGATCTCCTCAATGCCTGGGATGGCTCTCAATCCTATCTAGATGCTCTCCCTTCATTCAAAGTGGATGCTACTTTATGGGAGGCTAATAGACTCAAGCAACAACATAAGCAAAAATATATCCGTTTACGTAAAATCAAAAAATGTTAGGTAGCATCCAACTCTTCTTCTCTTCCAGTTTTGATACAGTTTAAGTCTATTGCTTTATAAGAAAGTCTCAATTCCATTCTCTAGAGTGAAGAGGCTGACCTACAGCAGTGATCTAACATCAACTGATTACAGTACGAAGATGGGAACAATAAGTTTTTTCATGCCTATGTTAAGTCACGCAAGAAACATAACAAAATCTTGTGGCTACATGATACCAATGGTGTTTGGATCACTGCGCCATACAACATAAAAATTCATGTAGAGGATTATTTCATGAAATTGTTGTGCACCACATCTTCACCGCCCCCAAATCGCGAGGCCATCCACAATTATGTAGGCGAGTTCCAACCTATCCACAACAGTCCTATGCTAGGGAATGTTCCAGATGCAGAAGAGATCTGTCACACCATCTTCCTCATGCCCCCCACCAAGTTGCCTGGCCCAAACAACATCCACAATGGGTTTGTCCAAGACCATTGGTCTCACATGGGTAACTCCTTCGTCACTGCTGTTCAACATGCTTTCACCACCAGCCAGGTGGACCCCCACACTGCATATTCCCTCCTTATGCTCATCCCCAAGGTCTCCAGCCCACAACGCTACTCAGAGCTTTGCCCCATCTCTCTAAATAATTGTTGTTTCAATCTTATTTCCAAGATTATTGTTGAAAGGCTTAAATCGTACTTGAATGACTAGATCTCTATGACCCAGTCAAGCTTCATCCCCGGCCGTCATATCAGTGACAACATACTTCTTGTTCAGGAGGTAGTGCACTCTATGAAATAGAAACATGGGAATAAAAAATGGGTGGCAATAAAGTTGGACCTTTCTAAAGCTTTTGATCGTATGAATTGGCTGTTTGTTGAGGATACCTTGGCGAAAACTGGCATCCCTAACAATCTCTCCAAATTGATTATGCAAATCATCTCTCAAGGCAGCACCTCGATTTTTGGGAAGGCATTCCTATGGACCCCATCAAGTCCACTCAAGGCGTGCGATAAGGGGATCCCATTATCCCCTACCTCTTTGTCCTGTGTATGGAATGCCTCAACCAAGCCATTTCGAATGTTGTGGCACAGGGAAGTTGGAAGCCGATTAGGCTTACTAGAGCCGGACCGCCGATCTCACATGTCATGTTTGCTAATGACATCCTCCTTATGGCCGAGGTCTCTCTCACTCAAGCCTCTACCATCAACAAGATTCTCAAGGAGTCCGCCACCGTATCTGGTCAAGTCATCTCCAAAGAAAAGTCATGTTGCTACTTCTCTCCCAATACCTCCATCTCTAAGCAGTGAGCTTTCTGTCGCCGCATGGGCATACCGAAAACTATATATTTGGACCGCTATTTAGGTGTTCTCGTGCTTCATCACCATATCAACAAAGAGACACACTCACATATCCTTCGCACTATTAGAGGCCGCATGGACAGCTGGGCAGCTCACACTCTATCCCTTGCAAGTCATATCACTCTGGCTAAATATTCTATGCAATCCATTCCTTCCTATACCATGTAATCAATGCAACTTTCTCCGACACTCTGTGATGACATCAAAAAGCACATCTGTGACTTTATCTGGTCGGGTGGCCGTGATCCAAAGAAAATGTCCTTTGTATCTTGGGACAAACTCATGAGAAGTAAGTCCCTTGGAGGGCTAGGCATCAAGGATGCAAGGACACAAAATGCGGCCTTTATGATGAAGAATGTTTGGCAGTTCATTAATAACTCCCCTTCTCTTTGGGTCAAGTTGATGAAGAATAAATATGTTTGTAATGGCATCATCTCCAAGAAACCTGGTTCATCTGCTTGGGCCTTCATCAAATGCCATATCCCCAAGTTGGAGGCTATTTGTCACAAGACCATCAACTCCGGTGAAAGCACAAACGTCTGGAATGATAAGTGGCTGCTAGTAAAGCAATCACTGACATTGTCCCAAGCATACAGTCACCCGAGGGTCCCAATGAACTCACAATACAATCTCTATCCCCTTCCCCGACACGTGGGACTGGGATTTTATTCATGCATACATCCCCCCAACCGCATGGGGCCTGATCCACAACATCACCCCTCCATCGGCGGATGCCAGCGTCGACGCTTGGGCATGGCATCTTGAACCCGGTGGTGAGCGCACAACAAAGTGTGCCTATGCCTGGATCAAGAACGATCAACACCACCCTCAAGCTTCAAGTTGGATGGCACTTTGGTCTCTACCGCTGCCGCCCAAGCTTAAGTCCTTCATCTAGATGCTCAAGCACTGAGCCCTCTTAACTCGCATAGAGAAAGTGTGCCGACATATTATTGCGGATGACACTTGCCCTATCTTCACTCGCGAGCCTGATACTTTGGTTCACTGCCTCCACGATTGCCCGACAGTCTCAAAGTTTGGAACTACTGAACATGGAGCCATCTTTCTTCACCACTCTGGGGGATGAGTGGATTACTTACATCATACATGGCACCGCCTCCAAGGAGGATAGGACCCTGCGCTGCTTCGGATGTTGGACCATTTGGCAAGCTCATAATGAACTGCTCCATGGAGGCAAATGACTCCCAACACAAGTGATTACTGCTCGCATACGTCAAATGTCTACTGCCATGCTCTCTTGGCACAACAACACTACCCGACCAGACCCACATAGCATTGCTCATCTGGCCCGACCGTATGCTCACCATAAAGTCATTTTCGTTATTGCTGCCTTCCAATGCCACACACTCAAGATGGGTATTGGTATCCACATCACTGATAGCCAATGAACTAGCTTTCTTGGTTACGACACATTCAGCTATGATGCCTCAGCCCTTGAAGCAGAGATGTAAGGTATCATTCTTGCTCTAACCCTCTGTATTCAAAGGAATTGGAATGCTCCTGTGCTCCTCTTTGATTCCTCTACGACCATTGATGTCCTCCAACATGCGAACAAGCCAACCTGCAAACTTGAGACCACAAGGAGAGGGTACTTCTGCACTCTCACTTCCCTGCCTGACGCCCAACTCCGGTTCATTAGCCGCAAGCACAACCCTGTGATAGATATCATCACTAAACACTCCATGTATACCTCTACAGAGAGTAGCTTCACAGATTGTAAGCCTTCTTGTCTAACAAGGGATATCAACATCCAATTTTCTATAATTTGGCCCGAACTAGAGATTGGGATGAATAATAATTAGTCTCTATGGAAAAAAAAGTAACTATGTATAAGTTAATATATTTGTTGGCAATTCCCCTATACATCTAAAATGGTACGGAAACCCTAGTTAGACCTAAGAATAATGGATTTTGGGTTTAATGGCTATTTATGAACTACACATGAGATTTTCAGGATATAGGATCTTGATTTAAAGGTTCAAGAACTGAAATAGGTTTCTGTGAAAAAGGTAAGAGGTTCATGCCCATGAGTATTCACATTTATTAAGCTAAATACCTTAACATGTTTCTCAAATAAGGCATTATGATTTATATGATTGATATTTTAAGATTGAAGATTTAGGCTCACATGAATGCACTAAGCTTCATGTTGATATTAGATTTATGAGACTTTAAAGTGGCAGAGTTATTTTGTCAAAAATCCTTTTTGGGATATTTGGTTCCTAAGTTATTTTCTTATGCTTGGTATTTATATAGCTAGACCAGATTATTTTCTTAAGCCTTCAACTCATATGTCAAAAAGATGATATAGAAATATGTTAAGTCCTCATGTTAATATAGAGCTTTAGATTAAGATTTATCAGATAATAACAATGTCATATTTTTGGTCCAAAGTTAGATGAGATAAGATACAAAGATAATAGAGAAGATTCAAAGATAAGAGATGAAGAGTCAGAGATAAGAAATTAAGAACAAAGTTATAAAATGACACCTTCACATAATACATTATATGATAAGTCCTGATTCAGAGAGTCCTAGGATGATTTAGAGGCATTTCTTGCCAATTCAAAGGAGTGTTTACTCCATTACAGAGGGCACATTTTGCCAACAGAGGGTGTGTTACACCATAGAGGACAATTTAGTGTCAATGGAGGGCACGTTGTGCCAACAAAGGGTGTGTTGCACCATAGAGGATACTTCAGTGTCAACAGAGGGTGCGTTGCACCATAGAGGACACTTCGCTGTCAATAGAGGAGGACTTATCATATAATGGTGGCAAAAAATTAGATAAAAGTCATAAATGAAAGACACCTTAGTTCAAAGCATGTAAACAATCTCATTTATAAGTATAATGAAAGAGATTAAGATAAGAGAGACATGACTCAAGCCTTTTGTGTAAGTCATGTGGCCCAGACACTAGACTGTAGGCCGATTCAGAGACATAATCCAGGCCCAGAGTGCAGGTTATGTCACCCAGACACCTTGGCGCAGGTCATGAGACCCAGGTACCAGAGTACAATCCTCCAGAGCAAGATAAACCAAAAAGTTAAGAACTAAATTAGAGAAAGAAAGCGATATTTATGTTCAGATTTTAATCAGAGTTTAATGTTAGTTTCATGTTTACAATGTTCAACAATAATGTTAGTATCTTACTTCTTCAGTAATGTATATGTTCGAATACTCATGCCACTTACGCTAACAATTGTTTTTCCAATGCATGGATGGGGATGAGATGTCCATAGGTGAGGAGCAGGAACAATGTAGATCCCAGACACTCAAGTACAAGGATAGAGAAGGATAAGATCTGGTGTGGTGCCAACTATAAGATGATTCTCAGTTTTATATAGTCAATTATATGTTTACAATGTTTAGAACTTTAGAGTAGAGACTGTGCCTCAAGATTTTGAGTTAGTTTTCCACGAGATATCCATTATATTCCTTTTGTAAGAACAATTATGAGAATCTTGAATTTCAATTTGTGTGATTGATTATATTGTTGTTATGAATGCCAATTTTATGTAATTCCCCCTTTAGTGTATGAGTTATGGATAACTCGGTGTTGCTTCTGCTATATACATGTGTGTACTTAGGGAGAGTGTTACAATATGGTATCAGAGCAACATTATAGTTGGCCACCAGATGAATTCTCATGTTTTTACTTAAGATCACCTTATAAGAAGCTAAGTAGGGCAGAATACATATTCAAAAAGATAAGTAGTAGCCCTAGATATAGAAGGAGTAAGTGATGAATATTAAAAGATGAAGTAGATCTCTAGATAGGAGACAAAAATTTGAATAAGGATTAGGGTTACGTGCCTAGATGTTTTAGACTTTTATGTTAACACTATAGTTGTATATAACATTCTCTCTCTTTTTCTCACAACTTTGTGGTATGGGAGATAGGGTTATGGGGTTTTGCAGAGAGAATGTTATGTGCATAATTATGCTTGTCTTGTCCTTTCAAGTGCATGTGGTATGGGACATGTGCACGAGGAAGTGCCAAGATAAGTGTGATATGACATGTCACCTCTGAATATATGACCAACCAGCATGTATCCAAAGGTGACAAAGAAAACAAGTGTTGGCATTAAATGTTTGAGACATATAGTCACTTAAGCCTAATCAAATTTTTAGTAAAACCAAGGAAGCATAAAAGGGTAGATAAATTGTAATACATATGTCAAAGATTTAGGATATAACAAGAATCATAATCCATCTCCATTAGAAAAGAGGTAAGTAAGGTCCTTTGCCATGTAAATGATGATGTGAGATATTAGTAGAATAATGGATCAAATCATTTTAAAATTATGCTAATGTGAGGAGCTATTTTTATTCTTGGTTGAATCATAACAAGTTGGTTTATGATTCAAATCTATGTAGTGGAATTTGGGTATAATGTAATCCATAGGATAAATGAATTGACACATATAGGTATTTGAATCTTCCCTTCTTATTGATATATGCATGTTTATGTATGAGCATTTAGGATTTGGATATGAAACTAAATCCCATGCATGAGATAATGACCAACAAGTAGTCATATACATGTAATTAGGTCTCCTGTAGATCTTAGATATCATGGAGAACACCTGTTTGAGATGATCTAGACTTCCGTTCTAACATGATTAGAATGTGTATATCCCAACCAACTTTGGAAAACCTAGCTGGTTTTAATAGAGTTCTGTGAGATTCTTAACCAAAATAATTGAATCTCTTGTTTATATATGAGGGGTCGGGGACCCTAAGTGAGGCTGGGTGCAAACATCCTTACACAGTCGAAGTTGGGATCCAAATCCCTATTCTTCTCCATGGTGACGACCATGTAAACAGAGAACAAGCACCAAGTTGATGCCTCGATCTTATTCAAGCAACTATCAAGACTAGGGAGACCAGATGACATGATTTCAGATGACGTTGAACTAGCAGACCAATGAGCATAGCCTAAAGGATCCAGGAAGGATGATATTTATCTCTAGTGGTTTCCATGCCTATAGCTACATCTGCTAAGCTCTCAACACTACAACCAGGATCTCATCAGGATTCACCTAGGTGCCATGTGTGTTTGGATGGGGTGGGGGTGGGGGAGGAGTCCAACTATGGGAGAGGAGCTGCATAGGGATTACAGATCCTTAGAGCAGTGAACTATTGTTGCAGTCTCCCTTCACCGTAAATAATCATAGGGGATCGATAAGGAGATGTATAAACAAGAGGGGTACAAGTTCTTCTATCCATATCTGGTAACATCCACATCAAAATGTGACGACCCTCCTTCCTAAGTCTGAAAGGATGCGAGCCATCAGATTTGGCAGACCTTTGTGGAGCATAGTAGACCTACCATAAACTAGTTTCCAGTGAGAGGACAAAAGCAGACAAGTTTCGTTCAGAGTTTGTATAAGACATGGACTAGTTGTGCATCCTCACGACATCAAAGGCCATGGCGTCAGTGCAGATCATTGACATAGGTCACATTGTCGGCCAACGTTGCTCCTCCATGCAAAGTAGGTGAGCACATCCATGGAATGTGTGACTTGCAGGATGAGGAAAGAGAGTTCCGGAAGGGAGAGGGGTGCCGCCAGTGCTGGGAGGTGGCCTCCCTACGATTAGGGTTCAGTGTGAATTGGGGGAAACTCTGTGGCAATATGGGCATCCAGAGACATGGAAGATCTGATGACAATCATTTCTAGAGATTTTAGTCCATGGATCTCCCTGTTCATCCTACTGAACCTGCTTCTTGAGGCAATGCTGTATTTTGCATAGAAAACAAAGGTCGCTTGCACCCTGGAGAAGATGAGCCGCATCCCAGGCTAGCAGATCCGATGTGGGATCTATCACTTTCAACCCCTAAAGCAAGGAGGAGACTTCATCCTCGATGTTGGATTATGCATGGACGACGGTGATTGTCTAAGAAAGGTAATATTATGATTAAATGATATCTTATGATTGGTAAGGTACCGAATGAAAGTTATTGAGGTCTAGATTTTTATATAAATGTTAGCTTTTGGATTTGATTAATGAAATAGTCATGGATTTCATGAGAAGTGATGCATTCATATAATCATGGATTGTTAGTGATAAATAGTTGTAATGGGTCATTAGATCCTAGGAAAAGATTTTAGACTACTAATGATGTCTAGAGCTAATATAATACATCTGATCGCAATGAATGATGCAAGACTTTACATTGTTGTGCTTGAATTATTGATTCGGAGTGGTAACCCAAATCTAATTCAAGAAAATGGCATGATGATAAGTAAATGTCCCAAATATCACCCTACGATTAGTTGAACATATGACAGATGTGTACAATCTATTAGATCAGTAACTATGTATAAGTTGAGATATTTGTTGGTAATTCCCCTATACATCTAAAATGATATGGAAACCCTAGTTAGACCTAAGAATAATGGGTTTTTGGGTTTAGTGGCTATTTATGAACTGCTCATGATATTTTCAGGATATAGAATCTTGATTTAAAGGTTCAAGAACTAAAATAGGTTTCTGCGACAAAGGTAAGTGGTTTATGCCCATGGGTATTCATATTTATTAAGCTTAGTACCTTTACATGTTTCTCAGATAAGGCATTATGATTTATGTGTTTTATTATTCTAAGATTTTAAATAAGTTATGCAATCAATGTTTTCACACCTCTATATGGTGTTCTCATATATACTCTATATCACAAGTAGAGATATATTATTAAGATTTCTTAGAACAATTGGGATTCATGAACCAGGTTCATGACAAAATTTAAAGATTGTACTCCTATAAGATTTCTTAGTAATGATTTATATTAATGGATAAGACTACAACATAAGATATACAAGAAAGATAGTGATAGTAGATAATGTGAGATAATGTTGTATTTAAGACTTCAAATAGAAATATGCTATTAAGATTTCCTAAACAGATTAATATCTAAGAACTAAGTGATTAGATTTCTTAAATGATTAACATCTAAGAATTAAGCACATGATATGATTATAAGAGTAGAATGATTATGATTAAGTTTGCAAAATAAGATTTTATATGATTCATATTTTAGGATTTAAGATTTAGGCTCACATGAATGCATTAAGGTTCATGTTGAGATTAGATTTATGTGACTTTAAAGAGACAGAGTTATTTGTCAGAAATCCTTTTTGGGATATTTGGTACCTACGTTGTTTTCATATGCTTGGTATTTATATAGCTAGACCACATTATTTTCTTAAGACTTTAACTCATATGTCAAAAAGATGATATAGAATTATGTTAAGTCCACATGTTAAAACAAAGCTTAAGATTAATATTTATCAGATAATAAGAGTATCATATTTTAGGTCCAGAGTTAGATGAGATAAGATACAATGATAATAGAGCATATTCAAAGATAAGAGATGAAGAGTCATAGATAAGAAATTAAGAAGAAAGATATAAAATGGCACCTTCACATAATACATTATATGATAAGTCCTAATTCAGAGAGTCCTGGGACAATTTAGAGGCATCTGTTGCCAATTCAAAGGAGTGTTTACTCCATTACAAAGGGCACATTGTGTCAACAGAGGGTGCGTTGCACCATAGAGGACACTTCAGTGTCAACAGAGGGCACGTTGTGCCAACAGAGGGTGTGTTGCACCATAGAGGACACTTCGGTGTCAACAGAGGAGGACTTATCATCTAATGGTGGCCACAAATCAGATAAAAGTCATAAATGAAAGAAACCTTAGTTCAAAGCGTGCACACAATCTCATTTATATATAAGTATAATGAAAGAGATTAAGATAAGAGAGACATGACTCATGCCTTTTGTGCAAGTCATGTGGCCCAGGAACCGGAGTGTAGGCCGATTCAGAGACATAATCTAGGCCTAGAGTGCAGGTTATGTGACCCAACCACCTTGGTGCAGGTCATGAGACCCGGGTGCCAGAGTACAAGTCTCTAGATCAAGATAAACTAAAAAGTTAAGAACTAAACTAGAGAAAGAAAGTGATATATGTTTAGATTTTAATCAGAGTTTGTGTTAGTTTCATGTTTACAATGTTCAACAATAGTGTTAGTATCTTATTTCTTTAGTAATGTATATGTTAGAATACTCAAGCCACTTACGCTAACAACTATTTTTCCAATGCATGACCGGGGACGAGATGTCCGTAGGTGAGGAGAAGGAACAGTGTAGATCCCATACACTCAAGCACAAGGATAGAGAAGGATAAGATCTGGAGGGGTGCCAACTATAAGATGGTCCTCAGTTTTATATATTCTATTATATGTTTACAATGTTTAGAACTTTAGAGTAGAGACTATGCCTCGAGATTTTGAGTTAGTTTTCCATGAGATATCCATTATGTTCCTTTTGTAAGAACAATTATGAGAATCTTGAATTTCAATTTGTGTGATTGATTATATTGTTGTTATGAATGCCAGTTTTATGTAATTCCCCCTTTAGTGCATGAGTTATAGATAACTCAGTGTTGCTTCCGCTATATACATGTGTGTACTTAGTGAGGGTGTTATAGAGACTCAACTAAGAACCTTACACATTATTTAAACAAATACAATATCAAACATGGCATCATACCTTTATAATGGGATTGGTATGCCACATGCTATGTTGTGCTCATATGAGGTTACTAGTGTTTCACACTAGGAACGAAACCCGTTATCCTTTATGCCTCTCTTCTAGCCATTACAAGCTTGAACATATATGAGAAGAAGAGTGAATGAGGTATAAATTCACCCATTACACCTAAAAATGGTTAGGAATCATTCCTGAGACTAAGATAACACTAGATAATTAGAATGTCATCTTCCAAATATGTTGTTCTGGAGCTTATTTTAAGGAGTTGGGATGAAAAATCCATGCATTTCCATTAAATTATATAGGTGGTTTTAAGTTATATAGGGAATGTGAACCCTTCTAAATATTTATAACAAGAGGAAGACCAAGTAGGAGAAAATTCTTATATCTCTATTTCACTTGGATGCAAATACAAGTTAGAGTTAGTGACTCAGGGATCCCTTCTCTTTGAGATTGAGGCACTTATCTCATTCTTGGCATTCTAAATGTAAGTGTGGGGGTAGAGATTTTTTTTATACTTGGGAATACAAGTTCTCACTTCATGGGTCAGTTTCAATGATGATAATACTACCTATTGATAGGAATTACTAGGAGAAGACTAGTATTATGTGTTTCATGTTTCTTGCATGGTTCAATGGTAGGACATTGTATCAATATCATATATGGTACAAGCGTGAGGGGATGAATGCATGCACATGCTTAATCTGGTGCATCTTTAAGACCATTACATGAACCTATATAAACCATGATACTTGAATGTTTATGTAAACTCATCCATTAATTAAAGAAACTTATTATTTTTTATTTTGTCGATAATTGTTTAGGTCATAAAAAGGCTAATGATTCACTAGTTGAACCCATAAAGAAAAAAAAACATTTTTTTTCAATATAGGTTCCTATAATATGAAATGGATGAATTTTTAATGAGATTTAATATATGTTACTAAGTAATGGGGTATTTTTAGTATATAACATATGATTCCAAAAAATATTTATATAAGTTCCATGTACTCCAAATATAATATCATAACCTTTGATCTAAAATCTTCAATAATACAAATAAAATATTTAGTAGAATATGATGATGTAATCACATATATATGAGTCTTATAGTTAATGACCTAAGGAAAAATACATCTTAGATCTACAACCATTTATTAGAAGTATCACATATATGATTAGGATCAAGTTTTAATCTATGCAATGTAATACTATTTTAAACTACATAAAATGATCATTTTGGATCAGTCAAGATGAGATGGTGTTGGATCTTTTATAACCTATAGGAAGTGAAACATTAGGAAAAGGTTACTTGAACCCAAGGGGTTGATCATTAGGGTTATGTATCACCCCCTCTTTCTATGCCAATCTTACACTTATACAATACATATGATGAGAATTTCTCTCTACTCACATAAATCTTATCTTTACATGACAATGACTCTAGGCTGTGAGTATATCAAGGGGAATCATATGAGGAACTATGATAAATTATGCTTCTTGAGTTGGTCATTAGTATAAAATCATCTCATCATATCATTTATGAAATATTTACAATATAAAAATTTCATGCAAAATGGAAAGTATATAATATGTACTTTTCACAGGTAGTAGCTATATATGGAAAGGGATTTTACCTATTCAATTATATTCTAGATTAAATGCATGTATGTTCAAATATTGTGAGGAAACTTAATATAATTAGGTTCAATCCCTTTGTAAGTGTGATAATCATGTTCTTCTGTGGCAAACAATCATCTATGGTTCCCTCAAATTGGATACGATGAATATAATAAGTCTATAAACTATGGAACATGGGTTGGATTGGATTAGACCTTAACTGACAAGAAAACCTAATATATTCTAAAATCAAGAAAAATGATGAAATTATGGATAATTACCATCTATTGGGTGTTGACTCAAGTGTAAGATGAATCAAAGTGACATGAAAGAATATCTTAATTGAATATGTGTTTAACATTCCATTGATATTTATTTACTCCATTTGGGACACATATATAATCATACCTATTAAATTTTGTGGAAATAATTTTTATATTTGAACATGTTTTACATATGATAATATTGCTTGTAATATTTAAAATTTGTGGATTTTCTTATGAAGCATTGTTGTAAATACTATAGAGTACTTGTCATAATCAACATTTTACAATAAAGGACATTTTTTATGCATTTTATTAAAAGTACCTGGGTATCCTATAACATATTCGAATATAAGTTCATAAACTAGACTTACCTTGTTGTGGGTGCTTTCCAACTGTGTTAATATCTAGTAATTTTTCCCCTAAATTAAAATGTATTATTTTGGATTGGACAAATAAATTCAATATTAGGGTTTGATGTGAAAATTCACCAATAGTGAATATAGACCTTACTTTGACACCTACAATCATATTGAATATAATTGATAACAAGGAATATAAAAATATGAATAATTTACAAAATACTAATTAAGGAAGGCATTAAACACAATAATCAAGTACTTAACCTTCAAGAAAGAAATAAATTATTAAATATTTTCAAAATGACAAATTAACTTTATATTGATGTCATGTCTAACTTCATCTACCCACCAAATTTCATGCCAATCAGACTTTATTTACTTCCTTAATTAAATTAAAGAGAGAAAATTTCAAATAACCTACTTTTAGTTAATCAAATTATAATTACATTTGATTTCCAATATGAATTTCATTATCTTCAGCGCGTGTTACCCCTTCAACACTCTCCCTATGAACTAGGTATCCACAATCCCACTGATTTACCTCGCTCTCCTCTTGGTCACAATTGGTGCGCCTACTTTTGTGGTTTGCCAACTACCACAAAGGATTGATGCTTCTCTTCCCCTCTCAATTACTAACCCTCTCCTTCACCTTCCTATGGCCCCCAAAAGACATAGCCTCCTAGGTCCTTCTTCCTAGTACACCAGTGACCATGACAATTTTCCTACCTTGCTTCATGGTGATTGACATTGCTACCACCAGCCCCGCGGTCAGTGAAGAAGAAATTGGCTTCCAGAACAGAAAAGGTTGTTATCATTCTCCACCTACACACTGACCACCAGGGCTGCATACTCTGGCTATCGTACAATTCATCATCTTCACTTCAGACCTTCTCCAAAACTAGCTACTTTGATGTAGACACCACCACCAGCTCTCAGGATGGCATACAACCACCATAACCCATAGTCTCCTCTTGTTCTTGCTTCCCTTACTGTCGACAATCTGAAACACCAAAGAAAGTAGCACCTTCCATCCATATTATCCCTCCTTGTGTCATCAAACAAGATATAAGTAGGTTTCTATGGCCTGCTATGGCAGCCCCAATAGATACAAGCACATGCTGTAGTGGAAGCTCTTCTAGCCATTGGGAGATGTATGCATCTACTCACTCCCCTCTTATCCATCACCTCACTCCTCGCAAACCCTGGCCTCCAAAGATCCCTATCAAACCTCAACCTACACCTGGATATGAAGATAGATGGACTTATATCCTTCCTTTGGCACCCCAATATAATGCATTCCAATAAGTGTAAATAACCCTAGCCGCCAATGACTAACATCCCTCATCTCTGACATATAGTGCCCCTAGATCCAGTTGCCTTTTTCCACTTTATTACGAACAACCAACACCATCACGCCTATGTTGGACAACCACTACCACCTATCATAGTCACCACCTGATCCTCTCCATCTTCCACTCCCTTGCACCCCACTGCCTCAACATCAACAAACTTGGAAACCCTACCACTGGTGCAACTCACACTTCCCCTTCTCCTCATCTCCACCATGTGTCCCTCTACCCAAGGGCCCCATGCCCATGGCAGCAAGAAGCAGTCATAGTTGTTTTTTCCCATGACCACAACCTACTATCTATTAGTCATGGTGGTTGGAACGTCGCCTACTATGACTTACCTACCTCATTCTCTCTCCTTGCGTCGCCACCATGGATGCAAGACCTCTCCACCATGGTCTTAGGCTCACAACAATAACCACCATGATGTCAATGACTATGTTTGACCCTCCAATCTTTGAGTTGACTTACCTTCTAGATCGAGAACACCTCCTCAAGCACCAAAATCTTCTGAAGTGAGAGTTGGACTTCTCTTCCCCACATTCTCAAGCACGATTGCAGGTCTTAGATGCCACCTTATCAAGCGCGACCCAATCTCTAATTATTTAATTCTCAAGTGAAATATGATCCCATGATGAAGACATACCCTATAACTCTGTCCTAAATCAGCAAACTAAAGGTCAGTTTCTCTCAAAGATTTCAATTTAGAAATTCACTTTGATGATGAGGAAATTTTTAGTCTAATTTATATTGGTTACTTCATCTAATCTTGCACCCTAAATATATATACCTAAGTACAATGACATCTACATATATAAATAGTTAAATTGAGCGTTGTATACATACTTTAAGTAGTGTGTTCACTGAATCATTTAGTAATGACATTTTAATTATTCACTAAGATGATTGTTGGATGACTTTGTAAATAGAACTTGATTGTATTGGTGAATCAGATGGGGTTGATAAGTTGTTAAGAGGCTATTTGCAAACTTATGTCTTGTTAATAAGAGAACTTACTAGTCTGGTACAATCATTTCTATCTTACTGAAATAAATGAGTCATTTGAAACCAAATGGCATGTAATATAATTTATCAATGTTGTAATCCCTATCTATATATGATATATGTTGGGTCCTATCTCTATGTAATAATACTAGGAACCCTAATATGTTTCTAGATAAGCATCACTACGGTAAGAACAATATGAAAACCTATAATAGGAATGCATAGTCATGTTCACTTTTGTCGACTAACATACCTAATGTGTTCCTAGGATGAAAACATGACCTCATAGACCAAGTATATAGACTGATTTAAGCCTTAGCTATGAAGATCAACTATGTACAACCTCTATTTTACTGTGGGAATTATTTGACTTACACCTACATTCTTTTAATGAGGCATCTCTAATGAAAAATTAAATTTCTTGGACATTTATATTTCCTATTTTTGACTCAATATATTCATGTGGTTGTTGAACTACTTTATTTATATGGGTTCTTAGACCCCACCTGCTATGATTGCCTTTTTATGAGAAATTGAATAAAATGCTAGTCTTTCCACTCTATTTATGCATGCTACATAATTGACTAGAATATCTATAATAGTGGTACTTGTACAACCATACTTATAAAGGACATGTGCATTCCACCCGGGTTGTGTATTTCCACCTTTTTTTCTTTTAGGCCATGGTCCTATGGTGTTATGGCCCTATTTTAGGTATATTTTGTCTTCATTATTATGCATGCAAAAGTTATTGTCTTATACTAAGATTGTTGATAACTATTACAAAAAGGCACTTTTACTCTCGTGCTTGTAATACTTTAATATGCCTCATTTCTATTGTCATAATTCTTTTGAGTTACCTAACTACAAATAGTGCACTTCTTGTAGGAACAACCCTTTTTGCACTTCTACCCCAATATAAAGCCTAAAGTGTTTATTATGCATACAAACTCAACTCTTTGCTGACCTCTATGTTGCTTCCTATGTTATGGGTGATGTTCCCTTCCACCCAGGTATAGGTACATTAGAAGAAAAGGAATCAAGAACATCACCTACATGACATGAACTTAAGGATAGCTTGTAATGACTGGGTTGCCCTTTGCATTAGGTATTGCATGTGATTGGATCTATTTGATGTTAACTTGTTTACTTTTCTATTCCACTTTTTATGGTGAGGAACAATTGTAAATGAACCATCATGTATCTTTGTAATAGTTTTAATTTCCAATGCTTTATTATTAATTGGTATTTATATTGTACCGTTTGAGTGGATAACTCCGCACATATGCACTAAATAATATATAATAAAAGACTAATACAACCCCTAGATCACTCATTGCATGAGGGAAGATTGTTTTGTGCAATTCTTGAGTAGGAGGCTACCTACATATAAATGGTTTTAGATTTCCCATGTAGTCTAGTACAATAGGTATAAAACATATGTTTTACTTACATAGTTTAGAAATTGAGATTTAGGCATGATATAAGTATTCCTTTTAGCGTGAAACTTATGGTATAATTGGCACATGTTTTGTATCCACATACTAGGGGCATATCTTTGTTATTATTCTATTTTTCACAAATTTAGGCTCAGTGTTGATATGTGGTGTAGGACATGGGACATGCTATTTGAAAAAGACACCAGGAGGATATGTGTTACAACCCCAATTTTGGGCTGAAATGTGTTTGAAATGCAATTGCTCCAATAAATGTATGATTAGAGAAGTTACATGATTTATGTGTATTGAATGGATTTACTTTGCAATATTTTCTTTGTGAATGTGATTTCACGGATCATAATATATTCCTGAGTCCAATATGATTAAAAGGAAAAAAAAATCAAATAATGCATTATTAAGAAGGGAATTTTAGATAATGATGAAAATATGAGAAATAAGTGGAAAGATGTATGATTGACTCATAATGGATGAGATTTTGAATCCAAAAGGTTTCTATTGGTAAAAGGAATCCAAATAAGAGAATAAAAGAGTAAGAGAGAGAAAATATGTATACAATATGCATTAATAAGAGATAACTTGCATATGAAGAAAAGTCTCTCATACTTTTAAATTTGAGTCCCAAACATGGCATGCGTGTAGTTTAAGTTATTATAGACTTTCCTCTAAAATTTGGTATCAAAGAGATAAGCGGATTAAGAGATATGAATTTTGTAACTTTTCATAAAGTGAAAAGGATAACATTAAATATCACAATTCATCTCTGATTTATGTTCTAATACGTGGCTCGATAGTTGTTGGATCTTGTTCCCACGGGAGCTGCATTCTGTTTAAGACCAGGAAACATGAACACTAGATGCAAATTTCAAGTACCTCGATCTCTCTCTAGACTCTATCTTTTGCTCTGATTCTTTCTCATTTGGCTTCAGGAGGTCATCAGAATCCCATCCATACTAGATTTTGCTACCTATCGTGGATTTGGGACTTTCCCCAAAGGGTTGTGGGAGCCAGACTCTACAGGAACTGGTCTCCTAGCGATGACTATATATATATATATATATATATATATATATATATATATGGCTCTGGATTCTCTTTTGTGGTGCAAAAACACGTCTATGACTCCCTGAAACCCCCACCTTCTCTTCTCTCTCAATACTAAGCGTGCAGGCATAGCAGCATTGCTCTCTATTCTGGGTGGAGGCAGCAAGACTTTGGGGTCTGAGAACTCAAGGAGTTGCTATAGGAGGTGGCATCAGGATGATCGAAGGGAAGGGGATGGAGTCTAAGATCGTTCCCTGTGGCCAGAGAGAGCCTCATGGGTGAAGAAGGCCACCACACAAGCAAGCCCTATTTCTCTGATGAAACAGGGGAGGTGGACTCCCTGTACGGGATGGATGAGTCACCAGGAGAGGGAAGGATTGAATGGATCTGGGTATCAGGCTAGGCAGACCCAAGCAAGGGATCTACGAGTCTAGCAGAAAAATGAAAGAGAAAAGAAAGGTAATATTTCACTTGTTATGACATCACACCTTCTAATTGGTCTATACTGATTTATTTGCAAAGAATTTAGATATGGTTTGGTAACTCAGATTGCAATAAGTAATATATGGAAATTGATCAGAAAAATACAAGAAATCTATTAAAAATATAATTGAAGTCTAATTATGCTTTCTATTGGAAAAGTACTTAAAGTTGTCATCTTTAATGGTGTTATTAATGAGAAACCCTAATTTTGATATTAATGAGATTGAGTAAAGTGTTAAGGATGATCTAATATGATGTTAACCTATTGTTAATAAAAAGGAAGTTTTGTATCTAAAGGGATGATCTTTATGCTTAATTGGCTTAATTTAGGGTTCCATGTACATGAATATGCATTAATGGACCCCTAATTTTGATAATTATGATATTTAATGGTTTTCATTATGAAAATCCATGAATAAGATAGAGATATGTCGTTATAAAGCCTATTTGAGTAAAAAAGATCATTAATGTGGTTAATTTGAGTAATTAGGGTTTTTATGAGTAGAAAAGCTATTTTAGGGTTTGTTGACCTAAAAAGGATAATGTTTGAGAAATTGATCTAAGAAGCCCTAATGAATCTTTATGAGACTTAGAAACCTTAGAAATGTGTCGCAAGTCAATAACGAGTTGTTTGGGATGTGATGGTAATAGTTAAGTGTTACACATATTTTCAGGATCAAGATTTGCTTGATTGGTTGCTTGTCTTGCATGATTGAACATCTTGATTGGATATGTTGCTTATATTTGAGAATCAAAATCAGGTATGTGGTTACTCTGATGACTAAATGCTCTAGTATCACGATGACTTCTGAAGTTTTACCGGTTTCTTGAAATTAACTGCTTGGTTGACATTTATTTCATGCAACTATAAAGTGACTATGGATGTCACCATAAATATATGTGCATGACTGGATCCGATCCAAGTCCTCCTCTATAGCTCTGATGATGATGAGATGGATGTCTTAGTACATGGTCTACACTTGGGGTAGGATCATCAGGTTATCATGAGTCAATGTGTTGGTCTACCCTTGGGTAGGACCATACGACTACACAACCCTATGTCATGATCTACCTGTAAGGTAGGATCATAGGGGCCATTCGAGATCTACCATATGAGAGAAGTAGCATCCATGTCCATTGTAGGGACAACACAGAGGCAAGGATATGTAGGGATTGGGTAGTTATGATTAATACGTAAAGTTTGATCTATTAAGCAATAATTTGGTTGCATTATGTTGTTACAAATAGATGCAAGATTTTGGTTTGCCCACATACCTGTATATTCATTTATACTGACCGACATTTTGTTTGTCGGTGTTTTAGGAATATTTGAAATTGGACAAAAAGTAAAGTGGAATTTGTGAAGAATAAAATAAATTCGTAAAGGAGGATTTTGATAGATATAATTATATAGAGGGTAGAAGTCCCAGATTCCCACTTTTGAAAGGTATGTGATAAGTAAAATTTTATTCCAGTTTTAAGTTAATCTTTCATATAATTTATTTATTATTTATTATTATTTGCAAAACTATTGATCCTATTTTTGGGATAACACCTCTATCTTCTTGATCTTCCTTAATTGGGGGTTACCGGGAAGCGGTATCATTACATTTGGTATCAGAGCGATGGTTTTCCATTTAATTTCTAATGATTTTTAAATTTTAAAAACTCTTTAGAACCCAATGGAGTTATTAGAGGATTTTCCAATGGAGGGGTCTAGAAAAGGGTCACAATCCGGGGGCTGGCAAGATTTTCCTTTGCCCCGATAGTCAGTCTACGAGGACTCCCAAATTTTGTGTGACTGCCTGGCTGAAATCGGAGGTTTTGACTCGAATTAAGATACCTTTAGGACTCTCTCATCTGTCTTCTTTCCTTCTCAACCCTAATTCATATAGGATTCTAAATTCTTAGGGTTTCTCTCTCTCCACACCCCTCTTGTGTTTGGGACATGATTAATAACGATTATGAAATCCCCCACCAAATAATGAAAAGCATGTAAACAAGATGACATGGACATAAATTTTGATAATTAGAAACTCAGATAAGTTTAGTTACATGTTTAGGTTGCATGGCGTGTGTTGTCGTGTCCTCATAAGAGCTATGAGGTTAGACCTTCTTGTAGGAGGATGAGGAGAGTTAGCCTTGAAGGAAGAGGCCTCCAGGAAGAGGTAGAGACCTAATGCATCCTCTATGGATGATGCTCAACCCAAACCCTAAGTGGAAGTTAGAGACAGAGATGACAAGATCAGATACCTTATTCTTCTATACCTTTAAGCATGTGGGTTAGAAATACATGCTTTATGTAAATGTTTTGAGTACCCATGAGAAGCATGAGCTATATGTGATTGTTTGACCTAGTGCCTTTTGATGAGCCAACCTTGGGTGGTCATGCCTGTTGAGGGTAAGGGATAGATCCCTCACTGAGAAGGTTAGTGATGACCATATAGGAACCCTAACAGATAAATATGAGTATAAAAGGGGTATACACCTTTGTAGAAGAGAACGACAACAAGCCTGACAACAAGCTTTAGACTTTGGCCAGAAGGAATCTGCCTGATGTTCATGAGATGAGCATGCAGAGCCTTGGATGTTCTTGGCCGAACATAGGTCTTGATACTATGTTTCACCCAATTAGGGATAGACATGTATCCTTAAAATATAGACCCATATTCTAAGAGAGAACCTCCAGTAGTAAGATCATTTGTAGGGTTAACTCCAGAGAGAGCAACACCCCGTGCAAGAAGGTTGGAGACCTTGACTCTAAGATTGGGGAATCATGAGAAGTTGGGTATGATATGACCTGGTTTAGACGGCCCTGAGTGGTTAGATGTGGTTGCCTCATGCATGATCCTTGGAGGCTTGTTGTACCTTGGATGCTTTCGAGGAACCAAACCCTACATAGGAAAAAGAGGCTTCATGAACAAATGTGTAGAAGATATGAGTACCTACCTTTTAGTTGTAGGAAGGAGAGTCCCGTAGACCATGAATATGTATGGTAACAAGTTGTGAGGTCGCAAACCCAGTTGGTTGTCCTTGTGTAGGACTCTAAGGTGTTGTTCACATGGAAGAATGGTAGGAAGTGTATGCCATACCCTGTACCTATTTGGTCCCTGGTGGAATAATTGAGCATACGGTTAGACAACTGATCCATAGGAAGTGAACCTGGGGTTTCTAGACCGAAGGGAAGTAGAAGAACCCAATGCACATGATGGTCACAAGGTTGTATGAGTTCATGGAGATCGAGCATGGAACCCCCCATGTTTTAGAGTAAAGGAAACCCCACTAGAAATGAGGTATAAGTTTGATGAACTCCTCACACAGATTGGTGACATGTACATGTATGATATTGGTGCAACTTCGAGGAATAAGGAACAAGTATGACATACCAAGGAACTTAGAATGGCTTAGTAGGTTGTCTTCTGGTTGGCTACATGTATAAGTAGCATGGTAGGGCTAAGCATGCACATGAGGATGTAAACCCTAGAAGTAAGGACGTTCGTGACCTTTGTTACTATCAAGAGAAAGTTTTCTCCCATCCTAGGAAGGGACCCTTCATGTACAGTGTGTACCAATTTTGTTTAGGTTTGAGGTAACCTAATTAGGTCTCTCATAGGAGCTTGATGAGCTAAGTGGAGAACATATAATATGATCATGAATCTATAGACCCATGTGTGACCTCTCTAAGGGTAGGAGGATATGTTGCCATGGAGGTAACCTGTATGGGGTCAGACTAAGGTAGGTAGGTTGCCATGATCCCTATGAAAGGATGTAAGTTTGACCTTGAAGTGCCCAGAGAGATGATGGAGATTCAGGTAAGGATTCAAGAATGAGATGTACCATGATAGAATTCTAAGTGAAAACTAAGGTCAGGTAGGGGTAAGATCGATGGGAGTAGGAGTTGTCTGTTACGTAGATGCACAAGACCATAGGGTTGGGAGGTAACAACTATCTTTGCCCGAGGACCATCTGTTAGGAGGTTGACCAGTTTCATGAGTTCATGGGGCCCAAAGGGTAAATGAGGGAGGCACTCCCTGGATGCATAAGGTAAGAGGGATGACCCCAAAAGTACCGACACCGTAGGGACCTTGCAGAAATGACTAAGGATGATGCATAAGAGAGATGTCGAGACCCAAGAGTGTTTGGGAACAACCTTCATCCCAAGAGAGATGTGGAGACCCAAGATTGTGCATAAGAGAGATGTGGAGTCCATGGATGTAAACATAGAATTGAAGTATTCATGGTATAGAGTCATGAGAAGTACGTTTCAACTTAGTTTGGAAAATGTTATGGCGATGTGTGATGCACCATCTCTACTCTTGGAATAGGATGAACTCTGTACTTGGGTTGCAACCAATTGCTTATTTCATCTTGTTATGGGTTTGAGAGACAGGACAAAATGCATGTTATATACTAAGGATAGAGGTTGATATGAAATGAAACCCTTCTGCGATGTTTGAGGATGGAAGAAGTACCACATCTTTGAGAGTATGTGGGATAGATGGTTGGAAACCACGAAGAGAACAAAGGTAATATGAGGATGTACCTTTCTGGAAGTAGTTTGGAATTTATGAGTTATAAGTTTGGGTTTGATAAGTGAGATGATGAGCTTGAAGTTTCTTAGCTCAGTTAGACTTAAACCCAAGATGAGGATGTTGAGTGGAGTATATGAAGGTTTACATCTTCACCATATTCTAGCATTTAAGAACGATTATGTAGTGACAAGATGTTCTTTGCTGAATACAACTTAGGTGTACAACGGTCTTGTATAGCTAGTAGAGAAGCTGGAAGATGTTGCTAGATGAACCCTACGATCATTAGAAGACTTGACCTATGTGGCTAACATTCAGATACAACCAGACCTGTTAGTCAAGTTAGTGGTTGCCCAGTTAGCAAGTTCAGAGCTTGATGAGCTAGAAGGACTGTTATAAGAACCTCAAATACATATCTCAGGAGAAGAAGGTGAAACCCACTACTAGAGTGTTTTAGGGTTTCAGAGGAGTCAACCTTGGGGAATCATGACATGTATGAGCTCCTAACTTTAAGTACACCATACATCGTAGTACTACTAACATAGTTAAAGTTTGCAATAGTACTTTGAAGACTTGAGATGAAGAAGTATATAGAGTTGCATGTGGCCAGTTGCCATACATGCTCGAGGATGAAGGCCAAACACCAGTAACCCAGTGAGTTGCTATGGATAATGAGGAGTTCCCAAAAGGGAATAATAGTAGATCACCATAGATATTGTGGTGGGTCTCCCCTGGACTAAGAGAGGTCATGATGCAATATGGGTTATGGAAGATCGCCGTGCCAAGTTGACCTAATCCCTTACCTAAGAGAGAGAACTGTTAGTGTGATAGATCTAGTAGAACTATATCTATTTGATGGAGAGATAGTTCAACTATACCGTGATCTGAGTTTAATATCTTGAGCAAGACCTCAAGTTCACTTCCAAGTGGTGGAAGTAGGTACATGAAGAACTCGATGCTAGATTGAAGTTGAGTAAAACATATCACCCCTGGCTGATGGACAATCAAGAGAGTATGGTCCAAATTTCAGAGGGTTTGATGACAACATGTGTGCTCATTCAGGGTGAGTCGTGGGAGCAGTTCCTGCCCCTAGCAAAGGTTGATTATCATAATAGCCACCATAGCCAGTATTAGAACATAAGAATCTCTGAAAGGGAGGTCGTGTCGGTCACCACTTCACTTGGATGATGTCGATGAGAGGACCTTATGAAGGTCAGAGTGCCACAATGTATGCATATGAAGTTGCTTTGATTGAGCAATGGCTGAGAAAGCCTAGGATAGACATGAGTCGAGAGATGATGCAAAGCACACTGACATGCAGTTCACTATGGGTGAACATGTGTTATGAAACCCGACACCTCTGAGATATAGTTGAAAAAGTTGAGTCCCTGATACATAGGTCCATTTGAGATGGATTGGTAGAGATGCTTATGTTTAGCCTTACCCCTTAGGATAACAGGATGTATGATGTGTTCCATGAGTCCAATCTAGAGCACTATGAGATGTACCTAAGCCATGTGCTGAGCCATGAACCTATTGAGATTCAAGGGAGGCTGACATATCCTGAGTCACCTGTGAGGATTCTATATTCCAAGGTGAGAGAACTCAGATGTAAGAATATCAGATGATAAAGGTTCTTTGGAATCACCATGGAGAGGATGAAGCCACTTAGGAGTGAATGATGGACTTGGGTCTTATCCTGATTGTTTGTATGTTTAGAGGAATTTTGAGGGAAAAATTCCTATAAGAGGGGAAGGATGTTACAACCCCAATTTTGGGCTTGAATGTGTTTGAAATACAATTGCTCCAATAAGTGTATGATTAGACAAATTATATGATTTATGTGTATTGAACGGATTTCCTTTGCAATATTTCCTTTGTGAATGTGATTTTATGGATCATAATATATTAATGAGTCCAATATGATTAAAAGAAAAAGAAGAATCAAATAATGCATTATTAAGAAGGGAATTTGAGATAATGGTGAAAGTATGAGAACTATGTGGAAATATGTATGATTGACTCATCATGGATGAGATGTTGAATCCACAAGGTTTCTATTGGTAAAAGGAATCCAAACAAGAGAATAAAAGAGTAAGAGAGATAAAATATGTATAAAATATGCCTTAATAAGAGATAACTTGCATATGAAGAAAATTCTCTCATACTTTCAAATTCGAGGACCAGACTTGGCAGGCGATTAGTTTAAGTTATTATAGACTTTCCTCTAAAATTTGGGATCAAACCGATAAGCAGATTAAGAGATATCAATTTTGTAATGTTTTGTAAAGAGAAAAGGATAACATTAAATGTCACAATTCATCTCTGATTTATGTTCTAATGCGTGGCCCGATAGTTGTTGGATCTTGATCCAATGGTGGCTGCACTCCGTTTAAGACCATGAAACATGAACACTAGATGCGAACTTCAAGTAACTCGATCTCCCTCCAAACTCCATCTTTTGCTCTGATTCTTTCTCCTTTGGCTTCAGGAGGTCCTCAGAATACCATCCATACTAGATTTTGATATCTGTCATGGAGTATTTGGGATTTTCCCCAAAGGGTTGTGAGATCCAGACTCTACATGAACTGGTCTCCTAGTGATGGCTATATATATGGCTCTAGAGTCTGTTTCGTGGTGCAAAAACATGCCTATGACTCCCTGAAACCCCCACCTTCTCTTCTCTCTCAGTATTCCAATCCCTGAGTGTGCGGGCATAGCAACACAGTTCTTTGTTCTGGGTGGAGGCAGTAGGCCTTTGGGATCCAGACACTCGAGGATCTACGATAGTAGGTGTAGCAGACTGAAATCCAAGATCTTTCCTACAATTTACCCAATTTTGAGCTTTTCTTTGCCTTCTAGTCCATTTGGACCTTTTTCATAAATTTTCCATCCTTTTTGGATCATTTTTTAACTCTATGTGCATTTTGAGCATTAATGATGGTGAAATTCCAATCTTCCCCCATTTATGATAATAAAGGGGTGTTTGCACAA
This sequence comes from Alisma plantago-aquatica, assembly GCA_963693085.1. Taxonomy (NCBI): domain Eukaryota; kingdom Viridiplantae; phylum Streptophyta; class Magnoliopsida; order Alismatales; family Alismataceae; genus Alisma; species Alisma plantago-aquatica. The sequence goes on from OY856411.1 coordinate 118,742,647, forward strand.
ATAACCCACTTAAGGTAATAATTGAGGACTAATAATGCAAACTGGAGTTTTATGAGAGATGATAAGTGGACAACATTTATTTGGAGCTTTTTGGATAAATATGTTAGTAATAATGTGTATTTGAGTTAATATATGAGAGTAATTAACCTTTTTCTTTCTCTCTCCTCCAAATGGACCTTAATGCATTAATGAGAGGATATTATGATGAGATATGACCCCCAATATTGATATGTACCTATTATCTCGAATTTCACTCATATAATCCATTAAAAGAATCCTTTCATATAATACGTTCATTTCAATTTATTAAAATACACTTTAATGAGCAATATATTTATTAAGGGCCAAATAATGGGTGAAATGAGAATCTAATTGCATAGCATGATTCTACACATTCATTTGTGCATGTGGTTAAAATTTGGTGCCTTTTGGACTTCATTTGACCCTTCAAATCAATTTTATAAGCATTGATTAAGGTGTGGCTAAAGTCCTAATTGAATATCATGCATTTCATTTTGTAACGCTATAGTTTCGATTCATTTCTCTTTTACACGGCCCTTCAGCGCCATCTGAAGGATCTGATTAGATAAATTCTCAATCCAACGGCTCGAGCTTTGTCTCCTTCCTCCAGCCTTTCGACAGCCTAACCCCTTGGGATGCTCGAGGCCATTCTCCCTCCACAGTGAACCTTTTAATACAATTCCTTGATCAATGACCTCGTCTCACAATGATGCATCCAAAGAGTGTTTACTCGTATGCCCTCCTTCATTGAGAATGAAACACCCATTTGGGCTCTTCGCCTCTTCTTCGCAGAGAGATTACATAGCAGGGTAGAGTTCCCCTCCTGCCTACTTAAGGTCGGGAAAACCATCCTCAGCCCTCGCACAACACTCCTCCATGCTCAATTGGCCCTAGTCTTCCCTCAGTCACCCCGACCTACTCAAAGTGCTTCTCCGGTGACCTCGGCCCGGAGAATCCTCCTCCAGCCACTTCTGTGTGATTCCCACCTCTGTGAGTATCCTCAACACCCTTCCTACCCTTTTCCTTCCTTGTTTGGCCCTGGTGTGCCTCGAGTCTCCGAACCCTGCAATCGCACCACCATGCCTCACCGACGCCTAGCATTTCTCCACCTTGGTGCTTCTCCTACTGTGGAAAGATGTGCCTTCGAATCTCCCCGACTCCGCGAGTGTACTGATGACCTTAGCTTGGGTCTTTCTCGTCATTCAATGGATTTCGATTTCATTTTCTCCTTCCTCTGTTCCAGCCATGTCTAGTTATGTTTCCTCCGTTTTGAGCACGCGACGGCTAGTGTTTGTGATCTTCGTGTTTGGGGGGAACTAGGGAACTCGTTCCCAATGTCCGTTCTTAGTTGTGCGCCCTGATGGTGATTTGAAGCAAAGGAGTCGAGCTCCTGTGAGTCTGCACATGCCATGACCTTGGCTGGAAGAAGCCAGGTCATGGAATGACCAAGAGGGTCATGCGCGGGCAATGGGACAATTTACTTTGCTTGGGCGTTATCGTCTTTTCCCCCTTGTTCTTTCTTTCGGCCGCAAACAATTGATAGTTGTAAATGACTAAACTGCCCTCACAACTTAATTATTTCATTTTGGCGTCCAGGGGTATTTTGGTCATTTCACCTACTATTTACATTGATTTTCATTTTTATCTAAAATACTGTCACACTATGGTTTTCTTGCATTCTGATTGGCCGATTTTACTTAATTCATAGTAAATCAATCCATGGTTAGAAAAATGCAAATAAATACTCATTGGAAAGATAAAATTATGTAGAATCATAATTTCAATGTTTTAAGTCATGTTTTCTAATGATTTCACGAAGTTTATCTTAAATATCATGTTAATCACCTTAAATGATCTAAAAGGTGTAATTAATCTATTTTAACTCCAAATTGGGAAATAAAAGATGTTTTCTTAATCATGAGAATGTGATTAATCGATTGGACTAGGCTTTGATCCTTAAATCGTGGGTTTGAAATAAAAGTTCCAAATTAGGGTTTTTCCTATGCTTTATGCCTTAATATATACTAATACATGTGTAATATTTATAACTAGGGAAAAATGGAAGTGAAACAATATGATTGGTGAAAGTAATGTAATGAATATAGATCAGGTATGTGAAGCATATTTCATATCTGATACTTATTTGTGTATGTGGATCCTATTTTGGTATGTGAAAACCTATTGCTGTATGTGATTCCTATTATATATGTGGAATGTACGTATGTGAAATCTATGTGCAAACAATCCTAATCCTTCAGTTGGGTCTTATCCCAACCCTACAAACATTTTGTGCTAGCATTGATATCCTCCTAAATACCTTTATTTCGATCTTTACTTATTTGATGCTTCCAATTCCATTGTGGCTCATTCATTTGAAACATGTGAATCTTGCTACTACATATGTTGGCTCATATACTTAGAAATGCTTAAATCTTGCTATAGCCTATGTTGGCTCCTTCATGTGGTTTATTTCTTGGGTTTATTCCCAAATGCTATGATGCAAATGTTACTTTTATATTTTGCACTACTACCAAGTGAACTATTAAGCATGATGTATTTTAGGCCAAATGGCAATGTAGTGTACATGAGTACAAACCACCCATAGGGCACTGAGGTTTTAGTCCTCCTGCCGAGCACTGGGGTTTTAGTCCCCCTGCCATTTTATATTAGGCATTGGTGTTTTAGTCCCCTTGCCACTTTATATAGGCACTGGGGTTTTAGTCCCCCTGCCACTTGGTGAGGTCTGGTAGGTGCCTCACCCTACATTGAGATTACTTTGTGTCTTAATATATTCATGCTATGTGATTATTATTGTGGTGATTGATTATGGCAGTCTTCTCTCTCTTATTCTTATACTTGCCTCAATTCTTTTAAAATCTCTTAGTGTAGAGAATCCTTTATATTGCAATGCTTGAGATTATTTAATTGTCCTATTTCTCTTGAATAACACATACCTTTATCTTTCTTTTATTGGATGACCCCAACCATACAAGCTAGGATCAGAGTGTGCATGGAAGCTTGGTGAACCTGCCTAAGGCTAAGGAGATCTTGCACATCTAGATATCTTGGACTAGTTGCATAAAATTTTGTTATGTTGTTTGTGGAGACAAGTTGTATTAGTTTAAGTCTTCCTTTACCTAGATCATATGCTTGTATAAAGTTGTACTCCCATTTGGGAAATTTTTATAATGTACAATTTATATGTTTTGAATAAAGTCAAGTTTTATTTCTTCCGCTGCCACACATTTGATGTATTTGTTTATCATGTTTAATAGTAGAGACTATGTCTTTACAACATGGTATCAGAGCATCAAGGTAGTCAGATTCTTGACTAATTCAAATTGTCTCCTAGATAGAACCCTTATCTTATAAAGTTTCCCTATAGTATGTTTTTCACCTTAGAGTTGACCTATGATGAAAGTTTGATTTAGGATCATAATAATTTCATAATTAGAAATAAAATTTGTCAACTTTTTTGGTGAATTGTCTATTGAGAAGCTACTAGTGCAGTAAGTTGAAGTGATGGTGTCTAGAAAGTGTCAGAGCTTGGGGGCTATCAATATTTTCCTCCACCCCACTAGCTTGGTAACGAGGACTCCTGAGCTCATATGACCTGGCCTGGCCTGATCTAATACAGACAGCTCGAAATAGTCTATCTTTGGGCATGTTGCCTAATTGTTGAATACCTTAGGAAAACCATAAGTGATGATTTGATCTCTTACACAAAAATCATCCTTAAATACCTTATACTCCTATGTTTAGGGTTTAGTGTACCCTATGGTACACCTTGAAGCTCGGTTAGTAAATCCTTTTAGTGTATAATATTATGTACCCTTTTACCCATAGCTTAGTTTGACTTAGTTGACCCTTTTAAGGGGTGGAGTGAGGGTAATGGTGTTGGTACCCTATTTGGTTTTGCAAATCTGATTTTGAGGATGAAATCCCTTTTTAGGGGAATGGAATCCCAATTTAAAGCAAAATCAAATACCTTTGAAGTTAGAAACCCAATCTATGTGGACATATGTACATAATAACTTATGTGAAAAAGAATTTACCAAACACATTATACTTATAATTCATCTTGTTTGTTTATACACACATGAATATGTAGTAAGTCATATAGAGATAGTTCATATGCTTGAACCTTCACATATTCTTGATGCAAATAATAATGAGTTACTCATTACTAATTGTGGATATACATAATGTTGACTATGCCACCCTAATGGTAAAATGTGTATGGATAATGCACCCTAAGGATGCTTTAACATGTAATGATCATGTTGACCTAAACCCTAATATGTAATCATCTAGCCTTGATAACATATACATATATATACCCTTAATACCTTTCATGACACATTAGTGACATTAGGTGTCATCATCACATAATATACCTTAATCCATATAAATGGATTATAGTCACAAAGTTATCAATATATGTAAGGTATATCACCTTGTTCTCTAATGAACACCTCATCATAACTTGATATATGAATTAATTCATTAATATTTAATGTGTTATATCATATTCACTAAAATGCATATAATCACTCAAACATGATAATGAATAATTGGATTCACATAAATAATCATAAATGCCTAATGAGAATTAAAATATGTATAATTTATAATATGAAGTATAATGGACGAAAATGATTAATGATGTCATTATATGAGTATAAAAGATGATATGACAATGTGCAATATGAACATTATTTGGAATTATTATAGGCTTAATAACTTGTTGGATAATATTAACTTTTTCTACAAAATGATTTGTGATAATTCTACATGATAGTTTTAAGAGGATAATGGAAAATGAATTCATCTGATTAAGATTTTTGACCTAATACATTAATTAATGTTGAAATAGTTTAGTAAACCCTAATTGTGCTTAAAACCCTTGATGAGGGAAATACATATGATATAATGTTGAGATGTAATTGTTTTGAATAAAATGTGGCACAAGTGATGGTATAATAAATATGCTGCCTCTTTATGATGAATCTTATGCTAATAAGGCAAAATTGTTGATTATGTTGTGTTGGATAAAAGTTGATAGGTTTTGTGAAAACCATAGTAAGACTTGGCTTATGTGTAGAGTTTTTGATACCCACCTAGTTGTTTAAGGTTGGGATGTTTCACACTCACCCTCTCTTCCATCTTGTTGTGATTTCAGGGAAAAAATCCTCTTTAAGGGGTAGAGTGCTGTAACAGACTGAAATCTAGGGTCTTTCCTCCAATTTACCCAATTTTGAGCTTTTATTTGCCTTCTAGTCCATTTGGACATTTTTCATTAATTTTTGATCCTTTTTGGATCATTTTTGAACTCTATGTGCAATTTGAGCATTAATGATGGTGAAATTCCAATCTTCCCCCATTTATGATAATAAAGGGGTGTTTGCACAAATAACCCACTTAAGGTAATAATTGAGGACTAATAATGCAAAATGGAGTTGTATGAGAGATGATAAGTGGACAATGTTTATTTGGAGCTTTTTGGATAAATATGTTAGACTTTGGAGTAGTGTAAACGATGACTTTGGAGCCAACCAAGTATGAGAAAAATTTGTCAAAAGCATAGACAACAGTTAGCATTTCTTTTTTGGTGATAGTGTAATTTTGCTGAGCTTCATCTAAGGGCTTGGATGCATAGTATATGACATGGTGTTTCTTATCAACTCGATGTCCTAGGATGACACCTATGGCAAAGTCACTAGAATCACACATGATTTCAAAAGGTAGGGCCCAGTCTGGTGCACAGATGATTAGAGTGGATGTGAGAGCATTTTTCAAACACAGAAAACTATCCATGCATGCTTTGTCAAAATTGAAGGGCACATCCTTTTGAAGAAGGTTGGTGAGAGGTTTGGTGATCTTAGAGAAGTCATAGATGAATCGCCGATAGAAAACTGGCATGTCCCAAAAAGTCTCAAATGTCTTTGACTGAGGTCGGGGTGGAAGCTTGGTGATGACCTCAATTTTAGCCTTGTCAACTTTTATGCCTTGGTTACTTAATCTATGAACTAGAACAATTCCCTCCTTAACCATGAAGTGACACTTCTCCCAATTAAGGACTAATTGTGACTCAACACATCTATCAAGAATAAGAGCTATGTTTCTAAGGCAAGAGTCAAAACTATCTCCATAAATGGAGAAGTCATCCATGAATACCTCCATGACAGTTTCGATTAATCCTACAAAGATGGCTGACATACATTATTGGAAGGTGGTTGGTGCATTACAAAAACTGAAGGGCATTTGTCTAAATGCATAAGTGCCAAAAGGACATATGAAAGTTGTTTTCTTTTGATCTTAAGGATGGATAGGAATCTGATAAAATCCTGAGTAGCCATCTAGATAACAAAAATATTGTTGATGGGTTAAGCGCTCAAGAACTTGGTCTACGAAGGGAAGTGGGAAGTGGTCTTTCCTAGTTGCCTTGTTGAGCTTCCTATAGTCAATACACATTCTCCATCTTGTGCTTGTGGGAATGAGTTCATTTTTTATCATTTCTAATGATAGTGCCCCCCCTTCCGGAACAACTTGAACATGACTAACAAATGGTGAGTCAGAGATGGGGTAGATGATTCCTATAGTCAAAAGTTTGATTACCTCTAGATGGACAACTTCCTTCATGATTGGATTGAGTTTTAATTGTGGATCATGGGAGGGTTTGTTTTCTTCTATCATTGGGATTTTGTGAATGAAAATGGATTGATCTATCCCAACTAAATCTGTCATTTTATATCCCAAGGCAGCTTTCCTTCTGCTAAGTTCCGCTATAAGTTTGGTTTCTTGCTCAAGGGTAAGATCGAAATTTATGATGACATGGCACAACTATTGTTCATCAAGGAAGACACATTTCAAACCTATGGGAAGAGTTTTCATTTTTGGGGCCTTAGGTGGTTTATATTTTTCTTCTATGATGGAGATCATTTTAAGGTCCTCAATTTCAACATCAGGAATTTCCTCAGAATCATCTAAATGAGCCCTACATTGGTCTAATTGTTCATTATGAAGGTCACATTCAGGAGGGGCAGTGAGGGCCATGTGAATGGGATCATCAACTAACTCCCATTCTTGGCTTATTTGGGATAGTTTATCAACACAGTCAAGGTGGTAGACCTCTTCTTGGAAACTAGGGCCTTTCATGATTTCAAACACCGTAAACTCTAGGGTTTGTTACCCTAATCTTAACAAAATGGTTCCAGCCTCAACATCAATCAAGGCTCGGGACTATGACTAGGATGGGACGACAAAAAATGAGTGGGTAATGCAAATATTCTTTTATGTCCATGATCACAAAGTTACATGGGACATAGACATCTTTCCCAAACTTAACTGGAATGTCTTCTATGATTCCCATGGGTTTGGTCATGGACAAGTCTGCTAATTGAATGGTCATTTTCGTGGGTAACATGTCAATGAATCCTAATCTTTTGCAGAGACTGCAAGGCATGATGGATATATTGGCTCCTAAGTCGGCTAGGCCCTTTCTACAAGCATTGTCACCTAAGTAACACCCTATTATGAAAGAACCAGGGTCCTATTTTTTAGGGATTTTACTTTAATTTATGTCTGAAGTGGTCCTAGAAAGTTTCACAGTTTCATATTCTTCTGTGGCATATTTCCTAGTCAAGAGGGACTTCATGTATTTGAACTAGGCAGGCAGTCTGCTAAAGCATCAAGGAAAGGAATATCAACATGTAATTTTTTCATGGCTTCCCTAAACTTCATGAAACGGGTGTCGAGCCTTATTTGTTTGAGGAGGGCTTGGTAGGGAGGTCGTGGTTTGTAGATGGGTTCTTCATCCTCTACCTGTGGGGGTTTAGGGATGGTTGGTTCAGGAGGAGTTTTGGGTTCAACAACTACCATGTATTCATCATCAAAATCTAAAGTTATGGCTAAAGGTTTTTCTGGAAAAGGAGGGGAGTGTACTTTTCCTGAACCAGTAGAGACAACCTTGAGTTGTTTGGGATGTTTGGGATGTTTGGGATTGTTTCCAGGATGCCCAATAAAAGATTTGAAAGGGGGTTTCTGTTGGGTAAACATGCATCCTAACTGGGCGTCAGTTGCCTTTTGGTGAGCTTGTTAGGAAAGAATGATTTTCTCCAAAGTGGCTATCCTTTCATCGGTTGAGGAAGGGGGAGTAGGAACATTTTGTGGTGGTTGAGGAGGTGGTTGATTGAGATTTTGAGGAGGAAGGTTCAAGTTTTGAAATTGTTGACCTTGGTAGGGTGGTCGGTTTTGGTGGTTGCCTCGATAGTTCCCTTGGTTCCTAAAATTTCTTTGATTATTGTATGAGAAGCCAGGTGGTGGCTAATTATTGATTTTAGGATAGGGAGGTCTTTGTTGGGATGGAATTTGGCTTGAGTTTTCAGCCCCAGAAGGGTTCCCATATTGTAATCTAGGATGGTTTCTAGTTTGATTAGGGTTGTAGTAATCTTGTCCTGGTATGGTGTGAATAGATTTGAGGTCCTCCAATTGTTGTCCTATTTCTGGCTGCATGGGGGTGTTGTAGAGATATTGGCAATGTAAGGTGGTGTGATCATATCCTTGGCAGATGCCACAAAAAGATTCTATAACTTTTATTTGTTGGGGTACCTCTCTATAGGTGCCTAGGGATGACTCTAAGCAGTCTTGTTTTAGGGCAATTGATTTAAGGCTTTCTTCTATGCTTTGGATGTCAAAATTAACTTTAGCTTTAGCTACCTTGAGGACCCCACTAGCCCCCCATCTAGCTTTTGTTTCATAAGCACATTTAACAACCTCCCATGCACTAGTTAGGCTTTGGTGCATGAAATTTCCTCCATATGAGGAACTAAGGAAAAATTTGGTGTCATTGTCAACACCGCAATAGAAAATTTCTATGAGTTGGGCTTGAGAAATGTCATGATGAGGGCATTTCCAAAGCAAATCTTTGAACCTTTCCCAAGATTCTCCTAGTGTTTCTCCTGGGGACATAGAAAAATGAGTGATTTGTCCCCTAATTTTGTGAGGGAAGGAGGGTAAAATTTTTCAAAGAATTTATTTTGTAGGACTTCCCAAGTTATAACATGCTCCTCACTCTCCATGGTGTTGTACTAGCCACTAGCTTGGATGGTGAGAGACTATTTGAACAATCAAAGGTGGATTGCATCTTCAGAGATGCATGGTAGTTTGTTCAAGGAACAAAGGTCAATGAACCTTTGAAAATGATCTTGGCAACTTTTCCCATTGTTGCCTGGGAAAGGTTGGCTTGGATCATGGTGATCCATTGGGTTTGGATTTCAAATTGTGGGGTAAGGATGTCGGGAAGCACTATTGGATGTTGTGCATAGGCGGTCTTGGGAACATACAAATCCTTTGATTTTTTTTTCCTTTCATCTTCCCTACTACCGTCCTCTAACGTGTCTTGTTCAGCCATGTAGGCTTCTCGAAAAGACGCTTCTCTAGCTGCTTGATCGGCAAAGATGTGCTCTCTTTGATCCGTAAGAGCCTGGTTGATCCTAGAGCAACGTCTTCTTCTTCCATCCTAATTCAGTTTTGATGTTAGATGGTGGAAGGTTCTTTCTATCTCATGATTGAAGTTGAATGGTGTAAATTCGACGTTCGAGCGTCGCATGCACTGATAAGTAGTTAATCGTGTGCAAAAAAAATACACTGTTGGAATGAAAACTCAGCAGAAAGAGGATTAGCACTTCTAGAATTTTACTTGGAAGGCATAAAAATGGAAATAGGAATTTTCAAAAAAAAATTTGGGGTTTGAGAACACTATATGTTGTCCCTTACAATGGCGCCAAATTGATAATGCGTCGAAGCACACTATTATCACTAAGATATTAATCGTAGAGTTTAACCTTTTTTACCGTCCAACTAAGACTAGTATAGAAGGGTCGATCCCACAGGACAACATTTTTAAGATGGTAGACTCTAATCCCAATTGGTTTTCGTTTGAACTTTTATTTCTTTTTGGTATTTTTATTTAGGGAACAAGAAAAAGAAATCAAATTTGGATTTGATGGTTTATGCTAGAATAGGTAATACAATGCAAAAGTAAAGGTTACACTAGCAAGGAAGCAAGGTTACATTATTACAAGAAAAAGAGAGATTGTTAGCACAAGAAAAATGTTGAGAATGGAAAAACTAGAACTTAGAAGAAATGGATCAAATAATGATAATGGAATGACTAAATTCAAATTAAGGGAATATCAAGGCTTTAAGGAGTTTTCACTACCTCATCCTAGGAGAGAATGAACCAAATGTTTACAACAACAAAATAGACGAAGGTATGTAAATTAAATAAATCAACAAAAGATGAACTCCACATGAGCCCATTGGTCCTGGTGCTCATATTTCTTAGTTCATCATCCGAAAAGAGATAAATCTATGGTCATTTCAAAATATCTATGCAATTTGATTTTATCATTCTAAATCCCGGTTTCCATGGTCATTTCTGTCAGGATTAACATAAGATCTAATCGTGTAATCACTTTGATAGATCATAAATTTCTAAATCAAAAACTCATCTAATAAGAGTCTTCTTTAAAACTTAGTTCGATTCAAACCATGGATAAGGGTCTATTCCCCCTGTATCAATAGAGAAACTACTCACTCATAATTGTGGAGTAGAGGGAGGCAGAGGAAGAAAGTATTCTAGTCATTGTCTAGACTTAGAAAGGAATTTAACCCTTAGGCTAGAGACTATTAAATGGCTGAATCCTTAGTCCCTTGCAAGCTATAGAAGGGGAAGAAGAAGAACAACTAGATCTAATATCAATTGAAAGTAAAGGAAAACAAGAACAATCTAAAATGCACTTAACTTTGAGAATGAACAAATGATATTTATTGCTAATTCGAATGCAAAGTATAAGAGAATAATAACCCTGAATAATTCCATATTAAAGATGATGGTGAAAGATGGAGAACCCCACCTCCTTTTATAGGAGAAAGATGGGGTAGGCTTTCCTCAAAAGAGGGGGAAGAGGGGGGGACCGGAAGTTTAAAATTTTTAGATCTAGTCAATAGACTCTTGATTGCCTATAATTATCTTGACCATATAACTCTCTTTAAGATAGATTCTCACATCAGATATTTCAAGTGAATTCCTTCTGTCTAGAGAATTTGAACACCTGAAAATATTATTTTCCTGTAGGCCTTTTAATTTTCTTTCCAAATGATATTTTAACATTAAATTCCTCCTTGGGATGTGAGAGTTATACCGATTTTGGTGCAGGATATATATTTAAATCAGCACTGTGGGCAAAACTGAAATGCATCCTACCTTCATCTCTTCTTATCTTCAATAATTTTGAAAATTGAGAGAAATCTCATAAGAATTCATAAAAAGAATATTGAGAGGATAAAAGTGCAATTGATTTCTGATTAAAATAAAATTACCAAAAAAAATCTTGATTAGTTATCTAGAATGATGCACAAATAAATGATGAATATGCATTCATCACTACCTAGAACTTCTCTATTCACAAAATTGTGTGTATAATAAGGGTATATAAGTTGATTTTAAAATTAAAATATCTTATTGTTGACCTAAGTGTTATACATTGTCCATATTTTGATGATGACTTAACCATTCCATTCATATGTATCTAATATGTCTATTTGATATTGATTTTAGGTATTAGGTACATGAAAAGGATCAATTCAAACAAGCCCTAGCTTGATCTAGTTCAAGTCAAAAGCAATGCAAATGAACTTTTGTGAAATTAGCCTTAAACACTTAGGAAAATTTTAGTAATCATTTGTGTTGTTGCTATGACTTGTAATTAAGATGAGAAAAATGAGGAGCACTTAGTTTGATCATTTAATCATAGTAATGACAATTTCTAAAGTTCATCATAGAGTGTATGTTGGGTTGAGTTTCATCCTAGATAAACTCGACTAATAGCCTTGATGGATTTTGCAAATTTCCAGGTTTGGCTGAGTTTGTCTCAGAGCAAACTCGACTGACACCCCTGAATAGTAAAAAAAAAAATGAGCCATCGGTCGAGTTCCATCCAGGATAAACTCAACTGATGTTTTAATTTTTCTTTGTCTCATAGTGTAAACGGTCGAGTTACCTTTATTGAAACTCAACCAACTACAATGTATGAAAAGTGATTGTAGGCATTGGAGTGTTGCAAGCATGAATAATAGATCCATAGCAACACCCCAAATGACTAGAAATATTTCCTAAGTGCTTCTAGTGACGAACATCCCCACCTATAAATAGGAGCCCTTAGACTTCATTCCAATTTTTCTCCTTCATGCTATTCAAGCTCCTAGCTATAGTTGAGTGCATTGTGTCCACTAGTTTCCCTTTCACTCTCTTGCTTAGCCACAACCCACTTTGACACATAATCGACGAAAACTAATATGTATTCATACCCATAAGAAGAAGGAAATGGGCCCATATAGTCAATTCCCCAGATGTCAAAGATTTCTAATTCCTGCCAAGAAGTTAAGGGAATTTGGTCACGTTTGGAGATGTTACCCATCCTTTGACATGGGTCACATGAGAGCACATATTCATAAGAGTCCTTGGATATGGTGGCCCAAAAGGACCCGCACTGTAGAACTTTCATAGCTATTTTCTGGGAACTCATGTGCCAACCGTAGGGCCAGAATGACATTGTTCCAGAATGTTAGAACTTTCTTCTTGGAAAATGCAACGACGATACAGAACTTCGGCAAAAATTCTAAACAAATAAGGTTCATCCCAATAGTAGTGTTTGACATCATGTAAATATTTAGCTTTAGAATGTCCCTTGTATTCAGGGTGCAATACACTAGCAGCTAAATAATTTACAAAGTCAGCAAACCAAGGAAATTGGAAGTCTACCTTAAGCAGTTGATCATTGGGTAGGGATTCATTTATGTGGTATCATCAGTTTCCCTATAGCTAAGTCAAATTAGGTGGTCAGCCACGACGCTTTCAGACCCCTTTTTATCTAAGGTTGCTAGATCAAACTCCTGCAACAATAGGATCCACCTTATGAGTCTAGGTTTGGCATCTTTCTTAGTCATAAGGTAACGAATGGACTTTAGAACGTCCATATAAGTGTGATAGGATATGTGTGACAGAAATACTCCATTGTAGTCTTGTAAAGCTCTCAAAGCTTCCCTTTCGCAGCCCCTTTCTCAAAAGTAAAGTTGGTGAAAACCTTCTCCAAGGTGAAGGAGAAGGTGAAAGCTTCTCCAAGTTGAAGGAGAAGGTGAAGGCTGAAGACCTTGAGAAGAGTGGGTAATTCCTTCAATGTGACACACCGATCACATCAAAATGAGATTACTCAAAACAAAGCATAAAACTAATATTAAACATCTAAGATTACCAGAAAACATGATAAATTAAAACCAATCCCATATAACCATAAAAGCGGAACCATAATACACTTGAGTCCATAAACTGCCCACAAGTATTACATATCATGCCACGAGATGATACATATCACTTTTCATTTGGCCAACTTGCTACAACCTATTACATAAGATAACCTGTTCATATATATACAAGCCATATCTTTACAACCATGGCATACTACCAAACTCGTGTCCATATACAATGTATACAACCCCCCCCAATGACATGAGAGTATAGGTATGACACATTGGACTCTACTAAAAACACTAGCAGCATATCCAACCTTTAATAGATACTGCTCCTCTTGATGCTCCGCCTCAATCACACGGTCTCTACCTTATCGTGCACAACCACCTAAAAGATGTGGAAACTCACAGAGTGAGACCAAAGTCCCAGTGAGAGATATAACTCTATACCAGAATCTATTATTAACACTGATAAGCAAAAGTAGGTAGATAACATTATTATCAGGTTGAGCAGATTCAACTAAATGATATGATTACAACAATTAACATTGTTTAAGCAATTATGCATCTACAACTTAGAACATCTTATACTTTTAGAAGTTATATGAAGAAAATGTACAACATTTGATTTCTCTTAACACATTATAAATCAAACAATCAGTACAAAAGATAAGGCAAAGGGTCATCCAATGTGAGTCATGTTTAACCCTAAGCAAAAATAATATGTGGTTGTATTACGTCTTTTATTATGCCCCGAGGATATGAGGTATACCGCTCATCCTCCAACTGACCACTTGCTAAGTCAAAATTAGTTTCATACAAGATCTAAGACGAGCTGGACTCCTATGATCTCACACACCCTCGGTCATTTTGAGTCTGCCACAATGACATATAAAGTCCAACTGCAAAACAACCTAGTCTGGCATGGTGTATAGGCACAACAACACTAGTAAAATTGAGTTACGACCGCAGTCGGACTCCTACTGAGGTATGACTCAAGCCATCCTCAAAACATATCATATTATATATATATATAAATACATATATATATATATATAAATAAATAAATGAATATATATATATATATATAATCACATCACTAAAATACGGCCTCGAACGTTCTCCTTCTAGGGTATGACTGCAACCAATCCTGTGAAATGTAGATACTCAATAGTATATGACTCTAAGCTTCCACTAAGGGGGAACCCGTTTCACCATCCAACAAGTATTGACATTGAAGATGGTTCTATGACATAGGGCAACTACATGATTAGGGTTTCACTTTATTAGTTAAGACAATTGAGTATCTTTTAGCATCAATTAAGTTACAATGTACAAACCCTAAGAAAATTCTACAAAGTTAAGGGTATCTTACAAAAGTCAGAAGATATAAACTGTATGAGGTATAATTGTCACATCATTTCATGATACCAGTGCCATACAAAGCCATCAACATTGTCACATCCCTAGGGGATAATAATCCCTCATCACAATACTGGAGGATACCACCTCACATGTAGGCATTGAGCCTCTTCTAGGTCATATGACTGAATCACATTATCACAAGGTTCCTGCACATCATCACCATCTCATCATGCCTCATGAAGGCTCTCAATCATTATCATGTGTCATGTCAAACACACCATACCATTCACTAGCTATGTTATACTTTCCACCTGCAAGGTTAGGGTTACACAAGTAGGAGAGAGAAAACATCAACTCATGCAATTCAATCAAGAAATATCAACAAGTACAAAATACATTTGAGAATTAGGATTAGGGATTCTCATATAGATTATTAGGGTTTCCATTCCATTACTAGTCATTAAACCCTAGGCACGTCATCTCCCACATTCTTTGAAAACTTTAGGGTTAAGCATCATCATTAACGTGATTAGCCAAACACCCCAAACAACACTATGTATCAACCATCACTTACGTATACATGTGTACCCACCCACTAGGTTAACATATGTATAGTGACTAACATAGGATACACATTGTAGCGACCATCTCACACACCAAGTGTTGTGATCATCAAGGTCAACTCAATAAGGGTAGCGACCGCAACACGTGGGTGTCAACCACAAAACTTGTTGTGACCAAACCATGCATAAAATGTATCGACCAAGGCAGATATATCAACATGTGTATCGAACAACCCTTCTAGGGTTAGGTTTGTTGTGGCCGCAACACAACCATCAACCAAGGGTAGTGACCGCAACAAGGGTCAAGATGTAGTGACCCAAACCCTCAACTAAATCTTGTCGATCGAAGAAATGCTTAGGTACCAACCAACACCAACTAGGTCAGGTGTAGCGAGAAAAGGCATGAACAACATAGGTATATCGACCAAAGACACCAAAGGAACCACATGTCACCCCAAATAGGTGCATAGCACCAAGAAGTCCAAACGACACCATGATCAAAACTCGTGAAGGCATGGATGTCAAAACCCTAGAAACAGTCACCAGCATAAGAAACCAGGGAAACCATATTAGGAGAGAGATAAAACTAAACCTCAAACATATGTAAAACTGATCCAAAACCTCATTCAACACATGATAATCGAACCATAAGCATGGTGATGAAACCAAAGACCAAGGTGAATGCAAACAATATCAACTCACCATCACTTAGAAATTAGGTACATGAAATTAGAGTTTAGGAGAAAGAGTAATCCATATAAGAATACATCAAAATCATAAACCCTAGATCATGATAACATCATATAACATCTTAGTATCACATTTTAGGTATAAAAAAGTAGCATGCAAGCAATTTAATGGTGCAATAATAGAAGAGGGAAAAGTTATACAACCCACCTTATGATGTAGATTGAGCTCCAAGAGAGAAGAAGAACTCCAACTTGGATGAACTCCACAGCCACAAGGTCATCTCAAAATAGACGGACACACCAAGGTCAAAGAGAAGCTCAAGATTAAGATAACTAAAATGACAACTCAAACCCTAGGTTGAACAAGTGAGAAAGAAGAGAGCTTCTTCTCACATAGGTATCACCATGGTCAAACCATAGTCTCTGACCTTGGTAAAGAGAAGATCTTCATAATAGACACCATGGTGATCCATAGTCTTAGGGCCAAAAAAGGAGACAAAGGTAGGGATCCAATGGAAAATGATATCAAAGGTGTAGAACCACTTACTAAGAAGGAAGATCACCAAGGATCACCACAAAGAAGATGATCAAGCTCAAGATCACCACATGGAAGGATGATCGGCCACCAAAGCTCCATGATTATCCATCTATAGCTTCACAAAGATTCAAGGTCGGATCAAATAATAAAGAGAAAGAAGAGAGAGCTAAAAGGATTGTTTGCATGTGAAGGAGAGAGCTTATATACAGAAGGGGTAGGAGAGAGGTGAAGATATGAGGTGTCAAGACATAAGAGCACAAAAAGGACACTTGTCCACCAAAGGATCGGCCATACATACATGCAAAAGGATCATCAAAGCCAAAATGGTGTATCGACCACTTGGTCGTCAACCCAACTGGGTCAAAACAAAGCACTTGTTTCGGACACAACACACATCAAAGCACATGCATCGACTACAACACACCTCTACAAGAGCAACCATAGTGACCCAAAGCCAAGGGAAAGGCATCAAGCTCAAAGAAAACCAACCAAACATTGGTGTATTGGTCGAAGTACTCTCAAGGTACAACATCAAGGTCACTACAATGGTCACAACACTCAAGGAACACACATGGTCGACACCACCATCCATGCAACTCATGCATAGCCATGCAAACCCTAAAACGATACACATGATGCCACCTCATCATCCATGGCCCAACAAGGAGACCCATAGCATCATAATCTCTCTCATGATGCTAAGGTACAAGAAGCACAACCTACATGTGACAAATTGCAATATAGACCCTCAATAATGGGTAAATTGTAACTTGGTCCAAAATAAGCATAACTAGCTCAAACATCAACAAAATAGGTCCATATTTAAAACATAAATCATCACATGTTATCAAGGCATATCAAGAGATTATATTAAGGTGTAGGCATCTTATTAAGCAAAGAAGATACAAACAAGCACTAAACTAGGTCATGGGCCTTACAACGATAAACCCCTAATAAGGATTTCAACCCCAAAATCCTACGTGAAAAGAGATGAGTACTTCCTACACATCTCTTCCTCAAGCTCCCACGTGGCTTCCTCCACACCAAGATGATTGAAAAAAACCTTAACCAAAACAATATCCTTCTTATTCAACTATTTAATCCTCCTATCAAGGATCAGCATAGGGCCTTCCACATGTCATGTCCTCATCCAGCTCAACCTCTACTGGTTGCAGAACCAACTCAGTGTCAGGGTGACATTTCCTCAACATCAAAACATGGAACATTGGATGCAATCTGTGCATCTAGGGTGGCAACTCCAACTTGTAAGCCACCTTCCCAACACATGCCACCATAGGGTAAGGTCCCATATACCTGGGAGACAACTTACCCTTCTTCCTAAACCTCAACACACCCTTCCAAGGAGAGACCTTGAGATACACCTTGTCTCCCACTTGGAACTCCAAAGTCCTGAGACGGTTATCAACATATAACTTACTTCCTATCCTGGCTTTCCTTCAATTGTTGCTATATCATCTTAATCTTCTATGTCATCTGTTGTACAAGATAAGGACCTAGAAGTTGATATTCCCCAGTCTCATACCAACACAACAGAGGTCTACAATGTCTCCCATACAAAGCCTCATACAGTGCCATATCAATACTCCTCTGATAACTATTATTATATGCAAACTCTATGAAATTGAGGTGTACATCTCAACTACCAAAAAACTACAGAACATGGAATATAAATAGGTCTTCTAAAGTCTATATCATCCTTATAGGGTGTCCATCTATCTGTGGGTGGAACGATGTGCTAAACTCAACTGTGTACCCATAGTTGTATGCAGACACTTTCAAAAGTGGCTGGTGAATTGAGGACCTCTATATGACACAATAGTAGCTAGTATACCATGCAAACGAATGATCTCATCAAAATAAACCTATGTCAACTTGTTTGTCTCATATGTTGTCTTCATAGGAAGGAAATGTGTTGAGTTAGTCAACTTGTCAATGATCATCTAAATGGAATCATGGCCTTTGGCTATCCTAGGAAGTCCAACCACAAAGTCCATAGTGATATGATCCCATTTCCACTATGGTATTGACAACAATTGTGATGTCCCTACATGTGTCTACTGTTCTACCTTAACTTGTTGACACATTGCGCATTTAGCCACAAACTAAGCTACATCTCGCTTCAAACTGAGCCACCAATACAAGTCCTTCAAGTTCTAGTACACCTTGGTGATACCTAGATGCATAACATACATATTAGAGTGAGTCTCTTCTAGAACTAACTTCCTTTAATCATCCTCATCAACTACTACCAGTCTACTGTGGTAACATATTGTCCCATCCTTCGAATCATGGAAGCCATCATGCTTCTCACTGCCAAGCTCTGATCGGATCTACTAAATCACAATATCATCATATTGTGCATCGTTGATCTATTTCCTTAACATAGGATTCATATGTGTGCCAACAATACTTCTAACAAGGACACTTCCAACTTCACATTCATCTGACGTAAGGAGACCAACATGACTTTCTTATGGCATACCAAAGAACATAATTGTACCTTACCATAGATGATGATGAAGAAGACCTTCTACGCAATGTAGTTGCTACCACATTCACATTCCCTAGATGGCAATCTATGGTACAATCATAGTCCTTGATTATCTCCATCCAACACCATTGTCGCATATTCAACTCCTACTTCTAAAAGATGTACTACATGTTCTTGTGATTGGTGAAGATCTGACACTTCTCACCATAAAGATCGTGTCTCCATATCTTCAAGGCATGGACCACTACTACAAGATCCAGATCATGTGTTGGGTAGTTCTCCTCATGTTTCTTAAGATGTCACGAAGCAAAAGAAATCATGTTTTTATCTTGTATCAACAAACAACCCAACCCATTCTTTGACACATCAAAAAAGACTATGTAACATTTTCCTTATTCAGACAGAACCAACACTGGTGTAGTGGTTAGATTCTGCTTCAAGAGCTAAAAAGAATACTGACACTTGTCATCCTAGATAAATGACACACCTTTCCTTGTCAACTTCATTGGGGGGTAATGCCACTACCCTAAACTTCTTTATGAACCTCCTATAATAGCCTACCAAACCAAGGAAACTATGAACCTATTTCGGTGTCTTTCACTGCTCCCACTCAAACATAGACTAAACCTTCTTGGGATCCAAACACACACCCTCAGTAGATATCACATGCCCAAGGAAACACACCTCCTTCAGCCAAAACCCACACTTGCTGAACTTAGCATATACCTTGTGATGTCTCAACAAGGTCAATGCCTACCGTATATGTTACTCATGTTGTTGGCTATCTCAGGAGTAGATTAGGATGTCTTCAATGAACACCACCACAAACTGGTCAAGGTAAGGTATGCACACCTTGTTCATCAGGTCCATGAACGATGTTGGTGCATTAGTTAGCCCAAACACATAGTGACCATACCGTGTCCTAAAAGCTGACTTGGGTATGCCATCCACCTTTAATCCGCAACTGATGATATCCTGACCTTAGATCTATCATTGAGAACATTGTGTCACCTCACAATTGATTAAGCAAATCATTCATCTGTGGAAAAGGATACTTGTTCTTGATCGTCACTTTGTTCAACTGCCAGTAGTCGATGCACAACCTCATGGATCCATATTTCTTCTCCATAAATAACATGGGAGCACCACACGATGACATACTTGCTCTGATAAAGCCCTTCTCAAGAAACTCCTACAAATTCTTATTCAACTCTTGCATCTCACCCGGTGCCATCATATACAGTGTTTGTGCTATCCGTTGCATCTCGGGGACCAGATTGATCTCAAAGTCAATCTGTCAAGGTGGGGGAACACCTGGAGACTCATTAGGAAATACATCTTCAGACTCAAAAACAATTGGAACTTCCTGGATAGTAGAACTCCTTGCCTTGGTATCTACCATGTGTTCCAGAAACACTTCATAACCTTACCTCATCAACCTTACAGCTGTCATAGATGACACCATGCACGTTGGAAGAATCTTCTTATCTCCTTGGAAGATCCACAAAATGTCATTGTCATGAAATGTCACCAACTTGGTACTATAGTCCAAGACCACTAAATACTTGTCCAAAGTATCTATCCCAAGGATCACATCGGATCCATGCATGTCAAGTGATAGAAGATATACTTGAAAGTTGTGTCTTGAGAAATAAAGAACGCATGATGGTCACACATCCTACAACTCGGAGGAACCAACCAAAGGGGTTTCTAAGCGAAGACTATCACGTCTATGACTAACATGCAAAGAACACCTATAAATCACTTCTCTAGTGATAAAAGAGTGTTTCGCATGTGGGTCAACCAATATAGATATAAAATAGGAAGAAGACAAATAAGAATGAAATAACTCCATCAGACCTATCATGACCCTCAGGTTGACTACTCATTCTGGATGACTCATGGCATGGAATCAAGTCGTTGCTTGTTGTCGCTTCCATCCTCTATTGGCTTGCCTACATGAACCAACCTATGATGCCTAACCACGTCCCCATCTCCAATACTACTAAATTGTCATTTTTGTGACCCTTGTTGACTCTGTCTTGGCTATTGTGTCACATCTTCATCCTTCACCAGACATTTCCACCTTAGATGTCCTACTTACCCACACTTGTGGCAAGTCCTGGTCTCATATTGTGGCCTAGACGGCCCTGTTACTAACACTGATGCTACACTGTGAGCTCCTGTCATTGGAAAGGTACGACCTCTGCCCTTGCTTGTCGACCACTAGGATTTAACTGTCAACCTCTTATGTGATTGCGGTGTTGAAAACCTAGGCTTCTTGAAGCCTCTAGAAGACTGTCATTGATATTATGCAGGTCTCTTCTTGGCATTTGCCTCTCATTTCTCTACAACTAATCTCTCTATCCTCCTGAATGACTCCACAAATATGGTAAACCATTCCCTATTCTCTAAAGCTAAAACTAGTGTTGTCAACTCAGATCTCATACCCTTCTTTAAATGTCTGATCATCTCCTTGTCTGTAGAAGCCATGTGTAGACAAAACTTCAAAAGCTCCATGAGCTTCACCTCATACTCATTGATTGTCATAGATCCCTATCGGAACTTCTCAAATTGCATGACCATCTCGTCTAGGTAGGTCTCGGTAAGTATTATTCCATGAACTCTTGCTGAAAGTCTTCCCAATTGATCACAATGCCAGGCCTTTTCTCCTCCTAATGCCCCACCAATGGCCAAAACTCCCTTTCAACAGGTACACCACATGCTTCACCTTATCCTCTTTGGGAATATTGAGGATCTTGAAGGCCTTCTCCAGCTCACTCAACCAAATTTTAGCATCCACAGGATCTGCCATACTAACATACTCCAACACCCCACACGTCTCAAACTCTCAAAGGTCTTCCCAGAACCCTTGGATTCTGCATTGGGGACTGCCACCCTGTCTTGGGGTACGTGCATCCTATCCGCCATATGTGTCATCATGGACATGAACTCCCCAAATATGGACTAGAAATTAGGATTGGCCCAAATTGTTGGGTTGAATCGAGGCTCCTCATGCACTCCATAAACACTTGCCTACCTCCTAGCACCACCTCCTTGTGCAGCAACATTTCTCTCAGCATATTCTTTGTGTTCTCTAGACATATCTTTTCTTCTCTTCTTCTTCTTCTTCTTCTTATGCCTAAGAAGAAGTTACCATTAAACATGTTAGAGGACACTAGAACAGACACAAACCCTAGTCCTATGACCATGTAGACTCTGAAAACCTAGAGCTATGATACCACCCTGACTGTGACACACTAAACATAGTAAAATGAGATTACTCAAAACAAAGCACAAAACTAATATTAGACATCCAAGATTACCAAAAAACACGGTAAATTTAAATGAATCCCATATAACCATAAAAGTAGAACCATATTGCACTTGAGTCCGTAAACTACACCTCAAGTGTTACATTTCATGCTACAAGATGATACATATCAATGTTCATTTGGCCAATTTGCCACAACCTATTACATAAGATAACTTGCTCATATATATATACAAGTCACATATGTACAACCATGCATACTGCCAAAACTCATATCGATATACAACATATACAAAACACCCCTAAGGATATGAGAGTACAACAATGACACATAGGAATCTACTACAAAACACTAGCATCATATCCAATCTTTAACAACTATTGTTCCTCTTGTTGCTCAGCCTCAAGCGCACAATCTTTACCTCATCGTGCATGACCACCTAAAAGTTGTGGAAACCCACAGAGTGATACCAAAGTCCCAGTAAGAGATATAACTCTACGTCAACATCTATTATTAACACAGATAAGCTAAAGCATGTAGATAACATTATTATCAGGTTGAGCAGATTCAGCTAAATGATATGAGTACACCAATTAACACTATTTAAGCAATTAGGCATCTACAACTGAGCAGTAGAACATCTTATACTTTTAGAAGAAATAACAAGAACATGTATAATAGTTTATTTCTCTTACCATATTATTAATCAACTAATTAGTACAAGAGATAAGGCAAAGGGTTATCCAAGGTGATTCGTGTTTAACTCTATGAAAATATACTATACGGTAGTATACATATTTTATTATGCCGTGAGGAGATGAGGTATGCCACTCATGCTCCAAATGACCACTTCCTAAGTTGAAATCAATGCCATACAAGATCTGGCATATACCGCATATGGATACCATTCCCTCCTACTAAGAGAAGGAATAGACCTTTCTTAACACATGTGTTCTTATGTTGACCTTGATTCCTATTGGATGTAACTATGTTTTTAGTAGTGGAAAATACTTGTAGGGTCTAACATCTTCCTTCACCGCCCTATGGTAAGGTTATTGGATATAATTTCCTAACCATTCCTTTATTGTAAATTCCTATTGTCCACACTTGAAACATCCATGAAATGTGATCCATAACATTGCACTCTTTGGTGTTTTCCATAAGAAGAACCCATTGATGTAGCTAATGGTGTATTGGGCCCTCTTAAAAATATTTCCAGTATTCATCATCCCCTAAGATAGTGGAAGATACCTTCAAGCAAATCTCTTACTTTATCTTGGTATAGAAAAAAAGTTGATCTAGAAACTATTGGTTCTATAAAATTTCAACTCTACCAACTAAATATTTTAAAGTTTAATAAACTTGTAGTCCTAGCCTACCACTCTTCCTAATTATCTATCTAGAAAACCTATCAAGGAATCAAAACCCCACATAGACACCACTCTGTTGATTCTCTCTTCTTTCTTTATAAAAGATGGGAACTTCTATCATAATTCTAAAGAAGTTATCCTATCATAATTCTTAAGTTTAAGGGAATCTTCAAAATGGTAAGTCTTGTCTTTGTTGGTAGTAGTGTGCTAAGAATGAAATCATGGAATGTTGAGAAACTACACATTGTGGTCTATCATTAATATCTATGTCTACCTCACATTTTGAAGTGAAAAATATAGTCAAATATCTTTGAGGTGGGAGTATAATGTGCCTCAAACTCGCACTTGAAAAAACCACCTATGTAAAATATGTTTATTCCTCTTAGGATCCTCTTGTTTTATGATATACCCTTTATCAACGCAATAACATAGTTGAATGTACTATTTTGTGTTCTAAGAATCATGAAGATCTTCTCAAATCATATCAAGCATCGATTAACCTCTCATATATCTACTCATTTAGGGAAGCCAATTTCTCCCATGCACCTGATTCTCTTATAGGATATAGTGTAGTCCTTGAGAGGATAATACTGAGTTGACAACTAAGAGTGTTGATTAGGTATGTAGACCTTATTTGACTACATGATGGCTAATATCATGTGTTGCACTATCGACCTATCTGGGTAACTGGCTCTACAACCATATCTGGTTATACAAAAAACAATCATGAGGCTCATGTGGGTTCTATTAAGTTTTGGGACAAACTAATGCATAGAAGAACTAATATTAAATGCCTAGTAAACCCAACATGGAGATCTCTATGAAAAAATCACATTTATAATGGAGTAATGTGTGAGATATACCTTGTCGTGGAGATGATTAATGATGTTCATGGTGTGGTGGTGTGTGTCACTTGTGGAAATGCACATAAGTGGGTTGATGGTGTACTTAGAATCCCTATTCCTCTATATCATGTAGGTGGAAGATAGAGAACTCCATATAAACATCGTTTAATTGAAGGGAAGCATCTATATATATTATTCTAACTCTCTTTTCCTTTGGGTCATGATGAATAGGGATTCTGATGTGTCTATAAAGCAACCAAAACTCTATAAATCATGACCCTTTAAATATAGGAGGTAAATTATAGGTTTTTAATCAAAACTTGAGAAACAAATGTGTTGATATATTAGGTTTTAATCACAACATGAGAAACTAATGTGCTACACATTATTGTTTTAGTAGTTTACAGGAAGCTACTAGTTGATCCTCTATTTGGTCATCTAATTGGATTTGAGGTTATGGACCATCTACCATTAGTAGTCAATTGACTAATCACATTAGTCAATTAGCTAGAAAACAGTCAACCAACTAGTGTTCTAGTTGATCATTTACAGATTATGGTACCTCTGACATTTGATCACTCACTTAGATAATCAAATTATCCAACCATCTAGCATCTATAGTTGCTAATTGGATTTGAGTTATGGACCATCTACCATTAGTAGTCAATTGACTAATCACATTAGTCAATTAGCTAGAATAGTCAACCAACTAGTGTTCCAGTTCATCATTTAGGGATTATGGTAACTCTAACATTTGATCACTCACTTAGATAATCAAATTATCCAACCATCTAGCATCTATAATTGCATTTCTTGGATATGCCACACTATATATTTGATTATATAAATATCTCATGTTTGTGCTAGAAATATGTGAGTGAACGTTTTAGATGATCAAGGTAATTTTACAAGATCCAATGTCAAAGATTGTGTAGTAATTTTTTTGTTGGGATGCTTGTAAATCAAGTTGTATCTAGAATTGTAACTACATGTTAAATTTTAAAACTTGATAGGAATGATGTAAGGATAAGTGGTGAATAATTGAAAGCCATCCTAAACCTATTTTATTCTTGTATACACCATTAGGATAGTTAGCTTTTACTAAAATTTATCTTAGTCATTTCTTGATATTTTAGTATTTTTTGGTTCATGTAGATTTTGGTCAAATTGTTATTCAAACACATTGACTCTTGGTTAAATTATAATTTGGTTGGGTATTTTTTTAGTTTGAATCATAGTTCGACTGAGTTGCTTTTCTACATACTTTCAGTCAGTATGCAACTAGTCATATTTACTCCAAACCTATGATTATTATTTAAGCACAAAACTCATCATAAACACCTTTAACATTTATCTTGACTTTTCCTAAGTGTTTCATACATTGTAGTGACATGTTGACACCAAAAGTACACTTGAAAAATTTCATGCTACACGACTGATCTTAAAATCTAGTTTGCAAATCCTTTCTACTTCTAAGTTGGCCCAATTTTTTCTCATCTTAAGCATCCTACTCCACCATATATGCCTTTACATAAATATATTGTGTGATTGAGTTGTAATTTCTATATTTATTCTTTTTTTCTAATCTTATTCGTGCTTTGAGCTATGTCTTACATTATGGATGTGTCAAAGCACTTTGGGGTTTCTTATTATAGAAATGTTATGTCTAAAGGTGGTGGATGAGAAAATCACATTTGTTAAGTGGGTGATCTTTTGGAACTTAAAAGGAAGTTGCGATTTATCATTTCTCTTAAAAAGGAGGTTGGCATTGATACACAAAAGTTTTAGATATTTGTAGTTTCTATATATAGAAAATGTAATAAAGTTAAAGGTTGAGAAAGCCTTATTGAAAACAACTAGGTAGTGGAATATGACTTTTTATGTTGGAACCACCAGGCATCCTTGTGTCAATTGTGGTTGCTTTACTTTTAGATTACCTTCTTTACTATCTCCTACAATATTCTGTAAGAAAATTGTAATCAACCTTCCTTGTATTTTAAGTTGCAATAAATCATATTATCTCCATTCCCCCCAGATATATCTAATACGATATCAAAGAAATGCTTCAAGCAGATTTAAAAAGACTTATAAATTGGGTAAAACCTTCATGCCAACTCATCCTTGGAGGAGTACATATCTACTAGTCAACTCACTATGACAGCTCCAACTACACATATTGGAATTGGTGTACGTAGTTCTTATTTAAGGTGTCATCTAATAACTTTTCGAAGATGACCAACCGTATTTTCATCTAATGATAGAGCATGATCTAAGGGATGTAGCTAATATATGTGCTATTATTAATGCTAAGGTTTTAATATCTTTTATAATTTCTTTATTCTTGTTAATTAATAGAATTTTCTCTTCAAACAAATTCTACTATATATGGAGTAATTTATCTATAACTCATGATTAAATCAACTAAGTTTAAGAAACTAAATTTAACATGATTACTCACAAACTAAATTTTTTTGCATGAATAAAAATGAATATATTTGATTAATCTTAAATATTAATGTTTCCAATATATTCTCATAAAAATAATGAGGATAAGGAATTTGTTAATATGATAATTCCTTCTATAATCTCTAATTATTAAAAGAAAGTGATTATATACGTTATAGCAAAATCAAAAGCTCTTTCTACTTTGTATCTTGATGAACTTGTAGCTAATATTAAATACTAATGAATTCATACTCCAAGAACACGAGATGTAATATGAGGAACAAAGTCATGCTAAACACAAGAACACAAACCTTAAAGATAAGTTTTCAAAATGGTCTTCCTCTTCACGTAGTTGTTCATACATTAGTGAGGAAGATAAGAATTCCAAGGATAAGAAGTCAAATTCTTATTGCAACAACAAATTCTAGATTTTTCTCTATAGATTCCATTCTTGGGGGAATAAGTGAGACCGGAAGGGTGAATGCTTAGAACTAAAAAGTAAGTAAAAGAAGAAGAAGTCCAAAGAAAAGAATAAAGAATATTATGCTTCATGGGACTCTTCCTCAAATTTGAGTTCAAGTGACGAGGAAGAATCTTGGAACCATGTTGGTCAATGACTCCTTTCCAAACATGATTAAAATAATGAACAAGAAAAAGAAAAGCACAAGGTGATGATGTTGAGTTATCTCTTTCAACTTTTTCTAAAATGAGATGATTGGTCTTGTTGAACATACTTCAAAAATGATTATAAAATGTGAGAAAATGATAAAGAAATTAACTTATATTGTTGATTGCTTACAATGATAGCCTAATTAGATGCATAATCATTATTTGATATGTCATCCTCTATTTCTTTTGTTTGTATGTCATTAACTAGCTTTCAAACTTTTAGAATACCTTTCCATCCTCCATAGTTTTTGTTTTTGATGGCTTATCATTATTAAAATTGACCTTAACATCCCTGTGTGTTGGATTAGACTCTCTATTGTTTCCTTTGGTTTCAGTTGAATCTCTTATCATGAAGGACTTAATATTTCTCTCATTGGTATTATAACATATTTTACATTTGTTTCTTAGTTGTATATGCCCTAACATTCAACAAATATGTTTCATTGGTATATTGTGTTGCTTGAGTATTGTATCCTCTCCATATTTTTAACTATTTTACGTGAAGAACAATCAAGACAAACTCCTTCATTGGGAGTTTTTGTTCTTGTCCTCCTGTTTTACTTCCTAAAAGGGGGAGAAAATGATGTGATAGATTTTGTTTCTTTAGAAAATCAAGGTTATTAAAGAGGCATGCCGATTAACATATTCATATGTTAAATTGATATACAATATCATGATTAATGAGATACAATCATCATCCACAACACATACTAGTCTTGATGTATTATTTTTATCCCAACTTCCACAATTATATCTGAGTCAAGACTATGTAAGAATATATACTCTTAGAATATCTATGATCCCATTTTCACATCTTCAATCCAAAATCATATTCCATTGAGTCAAACATTCATAGAATATAATTATGTTTGATCTTTATCTATATAAAAAAATATAAAATTGATCTCCTTTATCAATAATCCAATCCAATCTAAAATATCCAAATATGGTAGTCCATAATTGGGTCTCAGGATACACACATCAATAGGTTCCTCTCACCATGTGGACCCCCTACAAGCCCTATCATCCTTCCATTTTATATGTTAATTATCCCATTTGTTATGCAATTTCTACAATTAAAACAAAAAACATCACTTGAAAAAAGACAGACTTGAAAAACCTAACTAGAAGTCCTTGTAGACTCAAAATAAAGCTAGTCTATGATGCCAAGACATGTGGTGTGCCCTGGTACAATTCTATTAATATTTTAGGAGGTACTGAACATGGTGTCAATGATAAACCCAATTCCATGACACATTATTATCAAATTAAACGAAATGCCAACACAAATATAAGTATAGAATATGTGGAATATCTATGAGTCAGATATCCTTTTTTAATTATTATAAAAAAATTCATCACCAAGTGATGTAATTAAAACATAGAAAATCATAGATCTACACCTATAATATATATACATATAACATTAGAAGAACATATTTGCATAGAACACAAGAAAATCTCAAATTAGTTCAAATGATTCACGGTTCAAAAAATGAAATAAACACACAAATATCAAGCAATCTCAATAGAACTCTCTAGAAAAATTATAGTGTAGAAGGACATGTCTATATATTTACTACACCTAGGAAAAATGACATCCCACGTAATCATGGGTATGATAAAACACCACTCATCAACACCATTCTAGGTGGTTCCCTCTTATAAGTTAGGAACATAACTTAGATACTTTAGTAGATTTAATGATATATTGCCATAGTGAGTGGTAATGTTCCACTAGAAGAAAGAAAAGAAGTAATCATACGTAGGAAATAATGCAGGGATACCATTTATACAGTATGAGAATGATTAAGCTTGTACGACATATACATAACAACCATTATTCAAAGCTTTTAATATTGACCATTCTAACCGATCGTGACAACAACCATTATTTAAAGCTTTTAATATTGAGCATTCTAACCGATCGTGACACCTATTAATTCGAAAATGTCAACAAGAAAGACAAAATTGAACAAAAAATATTTGATTTCTTAAGTTAATAACTTTTTTTCATTCCCTTGATGCCTTGACTTGTATTGGTCAAGTGAAGTTCTACATACCTGCTTCTCATGTCAACAATCAATTCTCCTAGTCTAAGGGTTTATTGGTAGTCCTAACACTAAACATAAACCTCATCCTACTAGAGAATGTCATGTATGGTGAAGTAGGTCCACATCATTTGCAATAACATTAGAACAATATCCTAAATATATAAAGGGAACCCTGACAATGAAGTACAATGAGAAAGTTTAACTCGAATAACTTAGGACAAGAAATATTAGATTTGTTGTATTATTCTTCTCCAATTATGTGTGACATTCATATATCAAACCCTCACAACAATGAGTGATCCTTATTTATAATACCAAACTATATCGTTCCAGATGAAAAAAATAGGAAAAATAAATAAGGATTAGAATAGCCATTGCAACCAAAGTATCACATGAGTATCCACCATAAATAGAAGAAACATTCAAATCAAATTAATAAAATTACATAAGTTGTTTAAAACATAGGGTTACATATTAAGAATGAATTTTAAAGACATGCATGCACATAATAAAACATTAATCTACCAAAACATATTGTAATTGACCCCACTTCCCGGTAACCCCCAATTAAGGAAGACCAAGAAGTTAGAGGCATTACCCCAAAAGTAGAGCCAATGGTTTGGCAAATAATAAAAAATAATTAATAAATTCTAAAAAAGACTAACTTAAAACTGGAATAAATTTTACTTATCACATACCTTTCAAAAGTGGGAATCTGGGACTTGTACCCTGACTAGAATTCTATCTATCTAAATCCTCCTTTATGAATTAACTTTATTCTTCACAAATAATAGTGTACTGCTTGTCCAACTTTAGATATTCCTAAAATGTCGACAAACAAAATGTCATTCAATATAAATGAATATATCGGTATGTGGGGGGACCAAAATATTGCATCTATTTGTAATAACATAATGCAACCAAATTATTACTTAACAGATCAAACATTATGTATTAGTCATTACTACTCAATCCCTACATATCATTGCCTCTATTTTGTCCCTGCATTGGACATGGATACTACCTCTCTCATATGGTAGATCTCCAATAGCCCCTATGATCCTACCTTATAGGTTGATCATGACATAGGTTTGTGTAGTCGTATGGTACTACCCAAGGGTAGACCAACACATTGACTCATGATGACCTGATGATCCTACCCCAAGGGTAGACCATGCACTAGGTCATCCATCTCATCATCATCATCAGAGATACAGAGAAGGAATAGGATCTGAGCCAGTCATGCACATATATTTATGTTGATAACCATAGTCACTTTATAGTTGCATGAAATAAATGTCAACCAAGTAGTTAATTTCAAGCAACCGATAAAACTACGGAAATCACCA
This sequence comes from Alisma plantago-aquatica, assembly GCA_963693085.1. Taxonomy (NCBI): domain Eukaryota; kingdom Viridiplantae; phylum Streptophyta; class Magnoliopsida; order Alismatales; family Alismataceae; genus Alisma; species Alisma plantago-aquatica. The sequence goes on from OY856411.1 coordinate 118,773,653, forward strand.
TGAAACTAGAGCGTTTAGCCATAAGCGTAACCACATACCTAATTTGGAGTCTCAAATATAAGCAACATATCCAATCAAGATGTCCAATCAAGCAAGACAAGCAACCTATCAAGAAAATCTTTATCCTAAAAACATGTGTAACACTTAATTGTTACCATCACATCCCAAACAACTCCTTATTGACTTGGCACACCTTTCTAAGGTTGCTAAGTCTCATTAGGATTCATTAGGACTTCTTAGATCAATTTCTCAAACTTTATCCTTTTTAGGTCAACAAACCCTAAAATAGCTTTTCTACCCATAAAAACCTTAACTACTCAAATTATCCATATTAAGGATCTTTTGTACTCAAATTGGCTTTGTAACAACATATCTCTATCTTATTCATCAATTTTCATAATTAAAACCATTAAAGTCATAATTATCAAAATTAGGGTTCTTACACCCATTAATGCATATTCATGTACATGGAACCCTAAATTAAGCCAATTAAGCATAAAGATCGTTCCTTTAGATACAAAACTTCCTTTTTATTAACAACAGGCTAACATGTCGACCCAAAAAAACAACATGTTAACATCATCTTAAATCATCCTTAACACTTTACTCAATCTCATTAATATCAAAATCAGGGTTTCTCAATAATAACACCATTAAAGATGACAACTTTAAGTACTTTTTGAATTGCAAGTAGAATTATACATCAACTATATTTTAATAGATTCCTTGTATTTTTCTAATAAATTTTCATATATTACTAATTGCAATCCGAGTTAACAAACCATTTCTAAAATTTCCGCAAATGAAATCATTATAGACCAATTAGAATGTGTCACGTCATAACCAGCGAAATATTACCTTTCTTTTCTCTTTTATTTTTCTACTGGACTCGCAGATCCTTTGCTTGGGTTTGCCTAGCCCGACACTCAGATCCAATCGATCCTTCCCTCTCCTCGTGACTCATCCATCCTGTATAGGGAATCTGCCTCCCCTATTTTATCGAAGAAACAAGGCTCGCTTGTGCGGAAGCCTTCTTCGCCCATGAAGCTCTCTATGGCCACAAGGATCGATCTCAGACTCCCTCCCCTTCCCTTCAATCATCCTGATGCCACCTCGTATCACAGCTCCTTGAGTGTCTGAACCCCAAAGGCCTGATGCCTCCACCCAGAATAGAGAGTGGTGCTACAATTCTCGCGTGCTCAGGGAGCGGAATACCGAGAGAGAAGAGAAGGTGGGGGTTTCAGGGAGTCATATGCATGTTTTTGCACCACGAAAGAGACTCGAGATCCATATATATATATATATATATATATATATATATATAGCCATCACTAGGAGACCAGTTCTTATAGAGTCCGACTCCCACAACCCTTTGAGGAAAGTCCCAAGTACTCCACGGCAGGTAGGAAAATCCAGTATGGATGGGATTCTGAGGACCTCCCGAAGCCAAAGGGGAAAGAATCAGAGCAAAAGATGGAGTATAAAGAGAGAGATCGAGGTACTTGAAATTCACATCTATTGTTCATATTTCCTGGTCTTAAACAGATTGCAACCACCATTGGATCAAGATCCAACAACTATCAGGCCAAATATCAGAATATCAATCAGATATGAATTGTGACATTTAATGTTATCCTTTACACTATAGGAAAACTTACAAAATTCATCTCTCTTAATTCGCTTATTGGCTTGATCCCAAATTTTATAGGAAAGTCCATAATAAATTAAACTACTTGTGTTTCAAGTTTGGGACTCAAATTTGAAAGTATGATAGACTTTTCTTCATATGTAATTTAACTCTTTTTAAAGCATATTTTATACATATTTTCTCTCTCTTACTCTTTCATTCTCTTATTTGGATTCCTTTTACCAATAGAAACCTTACAGATTCGAAATCTCATCCATGATGAGTCAATCATACATCTTTCCACATATTTCTCATATTTTCATCATTATCTCAAATTCCCTTCTTAATAATGCATTATTTGACTTCTTCTTTTTCTTTTAATCATATTGGACTCATTAATATATTATGATACATGAAATCACATTCAGAAAGGACATATTTCAAAGGAAATCCATTCAATACACATAAATCATATAATTTCTCTAATCATACATTTATTGGAGCAATTGCATTTCAAACACATTAAAGCCCAAAATTGGGATTGTAACATCCTTCCCCTCTTATAGGAATTTTTCCCTCAAATTCCACCAAACATACAAACAATCAGGACAAGACTTTCCCAAGTCCATTATTGGCTCCTAAGTGGCTTCATCCTCTCCATGGTTCTTCCAAAGAACCTTTATCATCTTATATTCTTACATCTGAGTTCTCTCACCTTGGTATCTAGAATCCTCATAGGTGAATCAGGATATGTTACCCTCCCTTGAAGCTCAATAGGTTCATGGCTCAACACATGGCTGAGGTACATCATATAGTGCTCTAGATTAGACTCATGGAACACATCATACATCCTTTTATCCTAAAGGGTAAGGCTAAACATAAGCACCTCTACCATTCCATCTAAAATGGACCAATGTATTACAGACTTAGGTTTCTCAGCTATAGCTCAGAGGGAGTAGGTTTTCATAACACATGTTCACCCACCATGAACTACATGTCAGTCTGCTTTGCATCAGCTCACTACTCATGTCTATCATGGGCTTTCTCAACCATTTCTCAATCAAAGCGACTTCATCTGCATACATTGGGGTCTCTCTGACCTTCATAAGGTCCTCTCATCAACATCATCTAAGTGAAGTGGTGACCAACACAGCCTCCCATTCAGAGCTTCTTACATCCTGATACTGTCTATGGTTGCTATTATAACAAGAAACCTTTGCTAGGGGCAGGAACTGCTCCCACAAATCACCCTGAATGAGCACTCATGCTCTCATCAAACCCTCTAAAGTATGGACCATACTCTCTCGACTGTCCACCATCAATGGGTGATATGTTTTACTCAACTTCAATCTAGCATCGAGTTCTTCATGTACCTACTTACATCACATGGAAATGAACTTGAGCTCATGCTCAAAGATATTAAACTCAAATCATGGTGTAGTTGAACTATCTCTCTATCATATATATATAGTTGTACCAGATATGTCACACTGACAGTTCTCTCTCTTAGGAAAGGGATTAGGTCAACTTGGTAAGGTGATCTACCATAACCCATATTGCATCATGACCTTTCTTGGTCCAGGGGAGACCCACCAAAATGTCTATGGTGATATACTCTTATTCCCTTTTGGGAACTCCTCATTATCCATAGCAACTCACTAGGTTACTGGTGTTCGACCTTCATCCTCGAGCATGTATGGCAACTGGCCACATGCATCTCTATATACTTCTTCATTCTATGTCTTCAAAGTACTACTGCAAACTTTAACTATGTTAGTAGTACCATGGTGTATGGTGTACTTAAAATCATGAGCTCCTGCATGTCATGATTCCCCAAGGTTGACTCCTCAGAAACCCTAAAACACTTGAGTAGTTGGTTTCAACACCTTCTTCTCCTGAGAGGTGTATCTGAGGTTCTTATAACAGTCCTTTTAGCTCATCAAGCTTTGAACTGGATAACTGGGCAACCACTAACTTGACTAACAGGTCACGTTGTATCTAAATGTTAGTGACATAGGTCAAGTCCTCTAACAATCATAGGGTTCATCTAGCAACCTATTCTAGCTTCTCTACTGGTTGTACACCTGAGCTGTATTCAGTAAAGAACATCTGGTTACTACATAATCTTCCTTATATGCTAGAAGATGGTGAAGATGTAAACCCTCATATACTCCACTCAACATCCTCATCTTGGGTTTAGGTCTAACTGAGAAAAGAAACTTCGAGCTCATCATTTCGGTTATCAAACCCAAACTTATAACTCATAGATTCCAAACTACTTCCAGAGAGGTATGTCCTCATATTACATTTGTTCTCTTCATGGTTTCCAACCATCTATCCCACGTACACTCAAAGATGTGGTACTTCTTCCATCCTCAAACATCGCAAAAGGGTTTCAACTCATATCACCTCTATCCTTAGTATATAGCATGCATTTTGTCCTATCTCTCACACCCATAACAAGATGAAATAAGCTTTTGGCCACAGCCCAAATATAGAATTCATCCTATTCCATGAGTGGAGATGGTGCATCACACATCGCCATAACATTTTCCAATCTAAGTTGAAACGTACTTCTCATGATTCATACCATGAATACATAAATTCTATGTTTACATCCATGGAAAGCTTGTTCCCAAACACTCTTGGGTCTCCACATCTCTCTTATGCACAATCCTTAGTCATATCCTTAAGGTCCCTGGGGTGCTGGTACTTTTCGGCTCATCCCTCTTCCCTTATGCATCCAGGGAGTGCCTACCTCATTTACCCTTTGGGCCACATGAACTCATGAAAGTTGTCAACCTCCTAACCCATGGTCCTTGGTCAAAGATAGTTGTTACCTCCCGACCCTATGGTCTTGTACATCTAGGGAAAAGACAACTCCTACTCCCATCGGTCTTACCCCTACCCGACCTTAGTTTTCACTTAGGATTCTATCATGGTACATCTCATTCTTAAATACTTACCTGAATCTCCATCATCTCTCTGGGAACTTCATGGTCAAACTTACATCCTTTCATAGGGATCATGGCGCCCTAACTACCTTAGTGTGGCCCCATACATGTTACCTCCATGACAGCATATCCTCCTACCCTTAGAGATGGTCACACATCGGTCTATAGATTCATGATCATACTATGTGTTCTCCACTTAGCTCATCAAGCTCCTATGAGAGACCTCTTTAGGTTACCTCGAACCTAAACAAAATTGGTACTCACTGTACATGAAGGGTCACTTCCCAGGATGGGAGAAAACTATCTCTTGATAGTAACAAAGGTCACAAACGACCTTACATCTAGGGTTTACATCTTCATGTGCATTCTTAAGCCCTACCATGCTACTTATACATGTAGCCAACCAGAAGACAACCTACTAAGCCATTCTGAGTTCCGTGGTATGTCATTATTGTTCCTTATTCCTCGAAGTTGCACCAATATCATACATGTACATGTCACCAATCTGTGTGAGGAGTTCATCAAATGTATACCTCATTTCTAGTGGGGTTTCCTTTGCTATAAAACATGGTGGGTGTCATGCTCGATTTCCATGAACTCATACAACCTTGTGAGCATAATGTGCACGGGGTACTACTACTTCCATTCAGCCTAGAAACCCCAAGTTCACTTCCTATGCATTTGCTGTCTAACCGTATGCTCAACTATTCAACCACGAACCAAATAGGTACAAGGTATGGCATACACTTCCTACCATTCTTCCACGTGAACAGCCCCTAGAGTCCTACACAAGGAAAAACAACTGGGTGTGCAACCTCACAACTTGTTACCATACATCTTTAGGGTCTATGGGACTCTCCTTCCTACACCAAAATGTAGGTACTCATATCTTCTACAGATTTGATCACGATGCCTCTTTTTCCTATCCATGGTTTGGTTCGTCGAAAGCATCCAAAGTACAACAAGCCTCCAAGGATCATGCATGAGGCAACCACATCTAACCACTCAGGGTCGTCTAAACCAGGTCATATCATACCCAACTTCTCATGATTCCTCATATCTCAGAGTCAAGGTCTCCAACCTTCTTCCTCAAGGTGTTGCTCTCTCTATGAAGTTAACCCTACAACTGATCTTACCACTGGAGGTTCTCTCTTATAACATGGGTATAGATCTTAAGAATACATGTCTATCCCTACTTGGGTGAAACATACATTCAAGACCTATGTCCGGATAAGAACATCCAAGGCTCTGCATGCTCATATCATGAACATCAGGCAGATCCCTTCTGCGCTAGGTCTAAAACTTTTTATTAGCCTTGTTGTCGTTCTCTTCTATGAAGGTGTATACCCCTTTTCTACTCATATTTATCTATTAGGGTTCCTATACAGTCATCACTAACCTCCTCAATGAGGGAACTATCCCTTACCCTCAACAGGCATGACCACCCAAGGTCGGTTCACCAAAAGGCACTGGGTCTAACAATCACACATAGCTCATGCTTCTCACGGGTACTCAAAACCTTTACTTCAAGCATGTATTTCTAACCCATATGCTTGAAGGTATATAAGACTAAGGTATCTCATCTTGTCATCTCTATCTCTAACTTCCACTTAGCGTTTGGGTTGAGCATCGTACTTAGAGGATGCATCAGGTCTCTACCTCTTCTTGGAGGCCTCTTCCTCCAAGGCTAACTCTCCTCATCCTCCTATGAGAAGGTCTTACCTCAAAGCTCTTCTGAGGGCATGACAACACACACCATGTAACCTAAACATGTAACTAAACTTAATCTAAATATCTAATTATAAAAATGTATATCCATGGCATCTTGTTTACATGCTTTTTAATATTTAGTGGAGGATTCCTTAATCCTTATTAATCTTACCCCAAACACAAGAGGGGTGTGGAGAGAGAGAAACCCTAAGCACTTAGAATCCTATTGTAATTAGGGTTGAGAAGGGAAGAAGAAACATGAGAGAGTTCTAAAGGTATCTTACTTCGATTCAAAACCTCGGATTTCATCCAGGAAACCACACAAAATTCAGGAGTCCTCGTAGACCGACTATTAGGGTGGAGGAAAATCTTTCTATCCCCAGGATTGTGATCCTTTTCTAGACACCTCCATCATTGGAAAATCCTCTAATAACTCCCTTGGGTTCTAAAGAGTTTGTAAAATTTAATAATTATTAGAGATTAAATGGAAAACCATCGCTTTGAAACCAAATGTAATGACCCCACTTCTCGGTAACCCCCAATTAAGGAAGACCAAGAAGTTAGAGGTGTTCTCCAAAAAAGAGTATCAATGGTTTTGCAAATAATAAAAAATAAATAATAATTCTATGAAAGACTAACTTAAAACTGGATTAAAATTTTACTTATCACATACCTTTCAAAAGTGGGAATCTGGGACTTCTACCCTCTGTATAATTATATCTATCCAAATCTTCCTTTATGAATTTACTTTATTCTTTTCAAATTCCACTTTACTATTTGTCCGATTTCATATATTCCTAAAACGCCGACAAACAAAATGTTGGTCAGTATAAAGGAATATACTGGAATGTGGACAAACCAAAATCTTGCATCTATTTGTAAAAAACATAATGCAACCAAATTATTTCTTAACAGATCAAACTTTACGTATTAATCATAACTACTCAATCCCTACATATCCTTGCCTCTGTGATGACCCTGTGGTGGACATGGATACATCTCATATGGTAGATCTTGAATAGTCCCTATGATCCTACCTCACAGGTAGATCACGACATAGGATTGTGTAGTCGTATGGTCCTACCCAAGGGCAGACCAACACGTCGACTCATGATAACCTGATGATCCTACCCCAAGTGTAGACCATGTACTAGGTCATCCATCTCATCATCATTAGAGCTACATAGGAGGACTAGGATCTGATCCAGTCATGCACATATATTTATGGTGATAGCCATAGTCACTTTATAGTTGCATGAAATAAATGTTAACCAAGCAATTAATTTCAAGAAATCGGTAAAACTTCAGAAATCATCGTGAAACTAGAGAATTTATCCATAAGAGCATACCTAATTTTGATTTTCAAATATAAGCAACATATCCAATCAAGATATCTAATCAAGCAAGACAAGCAACCAGTCAAGCAAATCGTGATCCTAAAAATATGTGTAACACTTAATTGTTACCATCACATCCCAAACAACTCCTTACTGACTTGGGACACCTTTATAAGGTTTCTAAGTATCATTAGGATTCTTTATAGCTTCTTAGATCAATTTCTCAAACATTATCCTTTTTAGGTCAACAAACCCTAAAATAGCTTTTCTACCCAAAAAAAACCAAATTACTCAAATTATCCGCATTAAGGATCTTATATACTCAAATTGGCTTTGTAATGACATATCTCTATCTTATTCATGGATTTTCATAACTAAACCCATTAGAAGTCATAATTATCAAAATTAGGGTTTTTAGGCCCATTAATGCATATTCATGTACATGGAACCCTAAATTAAGCCAATTAAGCATAAAGATCATCCCTTTAGATACAAAACTTCCTTTTTATTAACAATAGGTTAACATCATCTTAAATCGTCCTTAACACTTTACTCAATCTCATTAATATCAAAATTAGGGTTTATCATTAGTAACACCATTAATAATGACAACTTTAAGTACTTTTCAAATTGCAAGTAGAATTAGACTTCAATTATATTTTTAATAGATTCATTGTATTTTTGTGATAAATTTTCATATATTACTTTTTGCAATATGAGTTACCAAACAACTCTAGAATTTTCAAAAATAAAATCATTATAGACAAATTAGAAGGTGCAACGTCATAACAAGTGAAATATTACCTTTCTTTTCTCTTTTATTTTTCTGATGGACTCGTGGATCCCTTACTTGGGTCCACCTAGCCTAAGACCCAGATCTATTTGATCCTTTTCTCTCCTGGTGACTCATCCATCCAGTATAGGGAGTCCACCTCCCCTGTTTCATCAGAGGAATAGGGTTCACTTGTGCGGCGGCCTCTTCGCCCATGAGGCTCTCTGCGGCCACAAGGAATGATCTCGGAATCCCTCCCCTTCCCTTCAATCATCCCCATGCCACCTACTATAAAGACATAGTCTCTTCTATTAAACATGATAAACAAATACATCAAATGTGTGGCAGCGGAAGAAATAAAACTTGACTTTATTCAAAACGTATAAATTGTACATTATAAAAATTTCCCAAATGAGAGCACAACTTTATACAAGCATAGGATCTAGGTACAGCAAGACTTAAACTAATACATCTTGTCTCCACAAAAAACATAACAAAAGTTTATGCTACTAGTCCAAGCTATCTAGATGTGCAAGATCTTCTTAGCCTTAGGCAGGTTCACCAAGCTTCCATGCACACTCTGATCCTAGCCTTGATGGTTGGGGTCATCCAGCAAGAGAAAGATAAAGGTATGTGTTATTCAAGAGAAATAGGACAATTAAATAATCTAAAGAATTGCAATATAAAGGATTCTCTACACTAAGAGATTTTAAAAGAATTGAGGCAAGTATAAGAATAAGAGAGAGAAGACTACCATAATCAATCACCACAATAATAATCACATAGCATGAATATATTAAGACACAAAGTCATCTCAATGTAGGTTGAGGCACCTACCGGACCTCACCAAGTGGCAGGGGGACTAAAACCCCAATGCCTATATAAAGTGGCAGGGGGACTAAAACCCCAATGCCTAATATAAAATGGCAGGGGGACTAAAACCCTAGTGCCCAGTAGGAGGACTAAAACCTTAGTTCCCTATGGGTGGTTTTCACTCATGTACACTACATTGTCATTTGGCCTAAAATACATCATGCTTAATAGTTCACTTGGCAGTAGTGCAAAATATAAAAGTAACAACTGCATCATAGAATTTGGGAATAAAACCCAAGAAATAAATCACATGAAGGATCCAACATAGGCTATAGCAAGATTTAAGCATTTCTAAGTATATGAGCCAACATATGTAGTAGCAAGATTCACATGTTTCAAATGAATGAGCCACAATGGAATTAGACGCATCAAATAAGTAAAGATCCAAATAAAGGTATTTAGGAGGATATCAAGGCTAGCACAAAATGTTTATAGGGTTGGATAAGACCCAATTGAAGGATTAGGATTGTTTGCACATAGATTTCACATACATACATTCTAAATATATAATAGGAATCACATACACCAATAGGTTTTCACATACCAAAATAGGATCCACATACACAAAAAAGTATACATACGAAATAGGCTTCACATACCTGATCTATATTCATTACCATTACTTCCACCAATCATATTGTTTCACTTCCATTTTTCCCTAGTTATAAACATTACACATGTATTAGTATTTATTAAGGCAAAAAGCATAGGAAAAACCCTAATTTGGAACTTTTATTTCAAACCCACGATTTAAAGTTCAAAGCCTAGTCCAATCGATTAATCACATTCTCCTGATTAAGAAAACATCTTTTATGTCCCAATTTGGAGTTAAAATTGATTAATTACACCTTTTAGATCATTTAAGGTGATTAACATGATATTTAAGATTTGAGAAATCATTAGGAAACACGACTTAAAACTTGGAAATTCGGATTCAACATAATTTTATCTTTCCAACGAATATTTATTTGCATTTTTCTGACCATGGATCAATTTAATATGAATTAAGTACAATTGGCCAATCAGAATGCAAGAAAACCATAGCGTGACAGTAATTTCTATGAAAATGTAAATCGATGTAAATAGTAGGTGAAATGTCTGAAATACCCCTGGATGCCAAAACAAAATAATTAAGCTGTGAGGGCAGTCCAGTCATTTACAACTATCAATTGATTGTGGTAGAAAGAAAGAACAAGGGGGAAAAGACGATAATGCCCAAGCAAAGTAAATCGTCCCATTGCGCGTGCATGACCCTCTTGGTCATTCCATGACCTGGCTTCTTCCAGCCAAGGTCATGGCGCAAGCAGGATCACAGGAGCTCGACTCCTTTGCTTCAAATCACCATCAGGGTGTGCAACTGAGAACGGACATTGGGAACGAGTTCTCTAGTCCCCCCCGAACACGAAGATCACAAACATTAGTCGTCGTGTGCTCAAAACGGAGGAAACCGAACTAGACATGGCTGGAATAGAGGAAAGAGAAAATGAAATTGAAATCCATTGAACGATGAGAAAGACCCAAGCTAAGGTCATCAGTACACTCGCAGAGTCGGGGAAATTTGAAGGCACATCTTTCCGCAATCAGAGAAGCACCAAGGTTGAGAAACGCCAGGCGTCGGTGAGGCATGGTAGCGCGATTGCAGGGTTCAGAGACTCGAGGCACACCAAGGCCAAACAAGGAAGGAAAAGGGTAGGAAAGGTGTCGAGGATACTCACCGAGACAGGAATCGAACAAAAGTGGTCGGAGGAGGATTCTCTAGGCCGAGGTCGCCGGAGAAGCACTTTGAGTAGGTCGGAGTGACTGAGGGTAGACTAGGGCCAATTGAGCGTGGAGGAGTGATGTGCGAGGGCTGAGGATGGTTTTCCTGGCCTTAAGTAGGCAAGAGGGGAAGTCTACCCTACTCTGTAATCTCTCTGTGAAGAAGAAGCGAAGAGCCCAAATGGGTGTTTCGTTCTAAATGAAGGAGGGCATACGAGTAAACACTCTTTGGATGCGTCTTTGCGAGACGAGTTCATAGTTCGAGGAATTGTATTGAAAGGTTGGAATTGGAAAGTTGTAAGGACACTCTCAATTTAATCAGAGAAGAAAGCGTTGAAAAGAGAGGTTTTTCTTCGAGGAGCTCGGGCCCAAATAAAGGAATGAGAAAGAGTCTGAACTTCTCTTTAACTTGTGATTGCAAACCCATTAAAAAACTCATTAAAGACATTATTTTCCTAGATTTAGAATCATGCACACCGTCATTTCGGACGGGGGATCCCATTTTTTGGAAAAAAGCTTTGAGGCTTTATTGAAAAAATACAGAGTCTACCACAAAGTCGCCACCCATTACCATCGTCAAACTAGTGGGCAAGTTAAAGTATCCAATAGGCAAATCAAATCCATCTTAGAAAAAACTGTTGGTAGCACTAGAAATGATTGGGCCTTGAAAATCAATGATGCATTGTGGGCATATAGAACTGCCCACAAAACACCCATAGGAACTACTCCTTTCAAGCTGATTTATGGAAAATCATGCCATCTACTAATAGAATTAGAACACAGGGCCAGTCGGGCCATCAAAAGCTTGAATTTTGATCTTTTGACAGCAGGACAAAAACATTTTCTCCAAATGAATGAATTAGATGAACTTAGAATGAGTGCTTATGAGAATGCGAGAATCTACAAAGACTGGCCTAAACTATGGCATGATGGTCACATCAAACGCAAGGACATTAGAGAAGGTGACCAGTTCTAGTGTATAACTCCACGTTCCTTTTCCTAGAAAGCTTAAGTCAAGATGGTATGGTCCCTACCTCATCAAATGTGCCTATCCACATGGTACTTTTCTCCTCTGGGATAAGCTTTTAGGTGAATTTAAAGTAAATGGGCATCAACTCAAAAGATACATAACCACTGAAAACCTTGTCGCTACAGATATGAATAAACTCTCATTCTTGGAAGACATTAATTTAACCAACCCCGGTCCCTCCTAGAACCTCAGCCCAAACCAACAAGTTGATTTTTCTTACATGCACCTGGCCTTCGACATAAAAATAGGGCGCTTTTTGGCAGGCAACCCAAACAATTTTTGTATGTTTATGTTTTTTTTCTTTTTCTTTCTAACATCACCACTTTTGTTTTACTTTTTTCACTCTTTTGGGGGAGCCTCCGCTACCATACTTCATCATCCACCATAGAGATTCCTCTTCCCCCATCTCAATTTTTTATTTTTCTTTGGATGAGCAAAGTTTTAAGTTTGGGGTGGGGGTGGGTGGTACGTTTCCACCCCCTTATCGTTTCCTTTCAACTTCTTATTTTCCTTTGTTTTGCATATAGTTGCTTGTATATTTTCTTCTTTTATGGCCATTATCTAGTCCACCATGTTTTAGTTTCGTTTATTATAAAAAGGCCATTACCTAGTCGGCCAATTTGAATAGATGTTTATCATTTTACCCCCTTGAATTAGTATTTTTTTGCAAAATCTATTACAAATTGCCATGTCTAAAACCAGCGTGTCACCTAGGACCCCTAAATAACATCACTCCTTGGAATAGCTGGCAAGTCATAAGGAATCAATCAGAACTAAGTATATTTTTTCCCAATATTTATGCAATGGATTATCTTGTTATAAAATTTGTATGATGTGATTTATAGGAAAACTCTAACTAGAACAATGACACTCTCTGATAAAAATATATGAAAAAAATGTTGAAGTTATAAGCACAAGAACATCTCTTCTTTCCCTCTATTGTTTCTAAAAAAGAGAAGTAAAGAATCACCATCGGACAAAAATCAAGTTCTGGGTGGCATGCTTCCCAAAATAAAAAATCCATACCCCACAAAGGGGTGTGCCATCAAAAGATGCCAAAAGTGTACATGAATAAAATTGTGACCAATGTAACCACAACTACACAAATTCATATCTCGAGTCAAATAGAGGAGGGATCAATATTTTTTACCACTTCTTTCTCTATTTTCGCACCCCTCAATTTCATCTTGATCTTGTGAAAAAAACTTACAAAAAATAAAATAAAAATTGAGAGTCAAAGTGAAAGTAAGATGAAGCCTATTTTTCTAAAAAATCTCATTTTTTAAGCAAGATGTGATAATTGTTTGATAGGGTATATAAAAATTTATGCTAGGTGGTTCTAAGAGATTGGGTCACTTGGCCAAAAATTGGAGGTAAGGATTATAGTGATGATACAAGGGTGAGGAATGACATATTGGGAGTGTAACGACCCTGCCTTCCAGTAACCCCCAATTAAGGGAGACCAAGAGGTCAGAGTCGTTATCCCAATTTCCGGATCAAAGGTTCGACAAATAATCAATAATAATTATCTAATTCTACCAAACTAAACTGAAAGGTTGTAATAAAGTAAAACTTTGCATACTTTTTTTTTTAATTGAGAGTAACTACTTCTATCCATAACTGGAGTCTATTCTAACTAATCCTCCTTTGTACTTTAATCCTCATTTAAATCCACATATGCCACTTTACCGTTCATTCTTTTCAATAGTACCTAAAACGCAGACAAACAAAACGTTAGTCAGCAAAACGTTTGTATGTGGGGGAAACAATAATCGTACAACTATGATAACAATGTAATCAACCAATTATCATTTAACAGCCAAGATTATGACTTAAGAAATACTACTCAATCCTTACCTATCACCTATCTCTGTGTTGTCCCTGTAGTGGACCTGGATGCTACCGTCCTCATGGTAGATCCCCATTAAACCCAACATGATCCTACCTAATAGGTAGATCAATATCTAGGGTTGAGTCGAATGGCACTACCCATAGGTAGCCCAATCCCTAACTCATGGTGTGCTAAGAGTCGCATGGCACTACCCATAGGTAGCCCAATCCCTGACTCAAGGTGACTTGATGGACCTACACCATTGGTAGCCATGTACAAAGTCATCCAATGACCTGATGGACCTACCCCATGGGTAGCCATGTACTAGGTCAAACTATTAAGCCACAAAGGGGACTAGGATATGAGCTAGTAGGCACATATCTTAAGTGATAGGAATATCTACATTATAGTTTGCATGAATTATCATCCAATAGTTTAATTCAAGTCATCGAGGAAAACTTCTAGAAAAAATCGAAAAACTAATTTGAGATATTCATAAGCGTAACCACATACCTGTCAGGCAGATTTGAGATAGAATCAACCAAGAAGGGCAATCCAATCAAGCCAGTACAAGAATCCTAAAATCACATCCAATTCCTTTTTATCAAAATCTATTAAAACCATCTTGCTACTTAAGGTTTCTATTCCTTTTCAGATTTCTACCTCTTTTAGGGTTTACTTTGCAATTAGGGTTTTTATTTCATTTTACTCCTTTAAACCCTAATTTCTCATCTATCCTTCATGAACGTTATTAAGGTTACCTTTTAACAACATATAACCTTAATTTCAGAAACAACATAATTAATCATCAATTAAGTCCATTAAGCCTCTTTTACATTAAAGCTACCATTTTTATCTTTAATCCATGTCAAGATCATTATGCTCATTTATCATCATTTCATAGTTCATTGTGGTCTAAATCACATATGAACTCTATTTGCCATTAATTCTACCTTTATCCATTTGAAAAACCCTAATTACTACACTAAGGGTATTTATCCACAATTAGGAACTTTTATACTTGAAATAGCTTGGAATTATCACATCTTACTTTATTCATGATTTTGAATTATTAAAACCACTATGAGTCACATTTATTAATATTAGGGTTTCAAGGCCCATTAAAGCATATTTATGCACATGAACTCTCAATTAAACTAATTATGTGCAAAGTTCTTCCTTTTTGTTCTTAATGTATATTTTTGTATTTAATAGGTTAATATCAACTTTAATCATCCATTAAACCCTACTAAACACATTAATCATCTCCTTAGACCTTGTATGGCACTGGATTGGGCTTCGCAGCCAATGGTTGGATTTGAGCAGGTAAGGCTCACTTCCTCAGGGCATAATAAAATGTAATCCAGCCGAATAAATATATCTTGCTTAGAGCAAAACATGGAACATTGATTAAGGCCTTTATTACATAGCTGATCTAGTTACACCTTGCAGATATGTGTACGATCCTTATATCTTGTGAAAAGTTCTTATAAAGCTTATCTTGTTAATCATGTTCCATAAATAAATACTTGGTAATATGCCTCCCAGATATCTTGGTAAGCTTGATGGTAATAATAGCTTTGCTCAGTATGCTTCTCTTGTTATACGCTTTTATCAGTTTTTTGTTGTTATCTGCTTTAACCTTTAAGGTTTTATAGTTGCAGCGAGGAGTTATGCTTCTCACTGGGACTGTGTGTCTCACCCCGCTGGTTTACACCCTTTTTAGGTGATCATTCCAGACGTGGTGGTGGTCGTGAGGTTGCGGCCAAGCAGCAAGAAGAGCAGTAGAAGGCAAGAGATGGACATGTTGCTATTTCGGTGGTTTTGTAGTAGAGTCCTAGAGTCATCCCTATACTCTCAGGTCCTCGGAGGTGTTTGATGATGTTTCATGATGTTTATCTGTTATAATTTTTGTATACCCTGCTACGGGCCGTACGTGGTCGTTCTGTATGTATAAACAGGTGATGAACTAATATGCGGTGTTGCGACAGTGGGTGGCTTTAAGTTGTGAACATATCTGGCAGGTGATCTTGAATATATCTATATATGACCTGAACTTCTTGCAGGGCCTGGTTGCAAATGTTCTGTATGTATGTTTCTGCAAAATAGTTTTAATTAACCCGTGTTTTCGGTAATATATGGATTTGAACGTTTTCGCATTTCATCTCGTTGTCTATGTGATGGCGGGGTGTCACAGTAGGTTTGGTATTAGAGCTCTAGGTTCACTGAGTCTACAGGGATCTAGGATTAGGTTTGCGTCTATTCTTATGAGTTTCCCAGATTTTCTTACAATAAACTTCTGCCCTCAGCAGAAGATAAAGCTTAAAGATGTTTGGAAACCATGAAGAACATGTTGCCGAGAGCAGTGATGTTGTATCAGTTGATGGAGCAGGAGGACAGGCACATGGAGATCGGGTGCCTGAGGTCCCCCAACTTGACCCAACCATTCCCGAAAACCCTGCCTACCAACAGCTTATGGGGCAGATGATGGCTACAATGAATCACATGGTGGAAAGGTTACAAGTGCCTCATCCAAGAGCACAGGCTCCCCATGGTGAAGCATCAGGTATTGGGAAGACCTTAGAGTGGCTTCGTCGAGTCGGAGCTTCGGATTATGCTGGGACAGCTAATCCAACAGATGCATATCTGTGGCTGACAGGTCTTGAGAAGGCCTTCTGGATCCTCGACATCCCCGAAGCAGACAAAGTCAAGCATGCTATCTACCTTCTGAAGGGCAGTGCTGGCCAGTGGTGGGCCATTGAGGAGGAGAAGTGACCCCGTGAGGAGATCAGTTCGGAGAT
Source organism: Alisma plantago-aquatica (assembly GCA_963693085.1). Taxonomy (NCBI): domain Eukaryota; kingdom Viridiplantae; phylum Streptophyta; class Magnoliopsida; order Alismatales; family Alismataceae; genus Alisma; species Alisma plantago-aquatica. Next base: position 118,790,346 of record OY856411.1, read on the forward strand.
CTTCCGACAAGAGTTCGTCAGCAGATACTTTCCGAAGACGTATCTGGATGAGAAGATCAACCAATTTGAGCGTCTACGCCAAGGAATGATGAGCATCACCGAGTATGAAGCCAAGTTCATGGACTTGCTGAGGTTTTGTCCTCACATGGCAGCGACAGATGATGAGCGGATCAGGCGGTTTGAGAAAGGTTTGAGTGCTGAATTGTCGACACCTGCTGCTGCTTTAGAGAATCAGGAGTCGTTTTCCACGTTTGTGGAGTCCGTCCGCAGGATTGAACGATCTTTTAAGGAGAAAATGGAGTCCATGAAAAGGAAAAGGCCTGCTCAGTTCCAGGGACACAGGTTTGGTGGCTTCAAGAAGTCAAGGTTTTCAACACTTTCCATGATGAGAGGTTCTAGTGCACCGTCACAGTGATCTTTGAGTAAAGGAAGAGGTCATGTTTCTTCACCATTGAAGGCACATAGTACAGCTTCTGTGGCTGTAACAAAGCCATCTAGACCATAGATAGAAGGCAGGTCATGTTACCATTATGGACAGACTGGGCATTTAAAGTCAAATTGCCTAAGAATAGATGTTGAGGTAACACAACAGCTGAGACAGAGTCAACAAGGGTCAGACAGACAGCAGCCCAGTGCTAGCAGAGGGAAAGGACACGGTCAAGCATCGCAAGTAGGATCGTCTGCTCAAGGAAGCAGAGGACGTGGACAACATGCAATGGCTCGATTCTATGCTATGAGTCAGCCAGAGGCGATAGTCAACCCACGAGTGGTGACAGGTCAGATGGAGTTGTTTCCTTCTGATTTGTCTTCTTCTTGCTTTAAATATATTTTGGTTGACCCGGGTGCTACATACTTTTTATCGCACATAGTCTGCTTGATAGCTGTCCTTTACCTATTAGTTGTAAGAAAGATAGCCTATTGTTAGAAACCCCTCTTGATGGTTCCTAGATGCTTCGAGAAGAGTGTCCATCTTGTGTCTTATCTTTTTCGGGACACAATATACAAGTGGATCTTATACCACTTGATATGCATGGATTCGATGTGATCCTAGGGATGGATACTTTACAGAAGTATAAGGTCGTGTTGGACTGTGGTTACAACACTACTAGAGAAACAACATTCAACGTCGCTTTTAGAGGCCTCAGTTTTTTAGTAAAACCGATGTTGTTAACATTAAATGTCGGTTAATAAGGACATCCAACGTCAATATTTGAAGAGCAGCCAGACACGAGTATCACTATTCATTCAGTGTTGGTTGAAGAAAAGAAACTGACACCTAAAATAGCCCGTGAAATCCAATTTTTTCGAGCAAAAAAAATTGCGCAAAAGTATCAGATACAACGTCGGTGTTTTATCTAATAACCGACACTGAATGAAGATAAAATTTGCGCCAAAAGTTCCAATATGGACTTCAGTTGTCTTAGCATAATCGACGTGATAAGGGTGCTCGCGCCGTCCCCGCCAAAAAAATTTGGGTAAAGGAATGTCTAATTGGACGTCCGTTTGTTACTATCAACCGACGACTATGGTCATTAATCAAGAACAATTGTTTTAATCAGCATATGTATATAGATGTCAGTTTTTGTCTAGTAAAAACTGACGACTATCATTGAGAATAGGCGTCGATGTGTTTGTAGAACCGACACCTTTAGTTTTAGGTGTTGGTTTTATTTAAGAACCGACACCTATTGTTAACTTAACAACACCCGCACGAGCCTGACTCTTCCCCTTTCTCTGTTTCATTCATTCTCGCGCTACTCCAAGGTTTGGTCCGGCGATTTCTCCTCTTCCCCCACCTCCGCCGCTGCTTGCTCTGGCCGCTCGCTGCTCCACTCGCTTGCTGGTCCTCTACCCACCTCCGTCACTGCTTGCCCTCTGCCCCCAGCTCACTGCTCCGGCGACCTTCTCTCCTGCTCTGGCGACCTTCTCTCCCCGCACCACCATCCTTCTCTCTTGCTCCGACAACCTGCTCCCCACACCGCCTCCGCTCGCTGCTGCTACTCTCCCTGCCGACGCCGCCGAAGGTACCTTCTCTACTCTTCTTCCTCCACCCTCAAGCAGGTACCCTGCTCTGCGACCGTGTGAAATGGTAGGTTGGCACGACCGTGCTGGGCAGTACGACTATGTTGGTAGAACGGCCATGCTGCATAGCACGGCCGTGTTGGCTGATTTTGTGCTATATTGCTCAATTATAATCGAATAGCTACATTTTGGTGTCATGATTATCTTGATGATGAACATGCATCTACATTTGTGTGTATTTGTGTGGCTGATTTTTTAAAGGGAGTGGTTTTTTAGATTAAATGATTGCAGAAGACATAATATTAACTCTAGCATAATCTCATGTGTAGGTGATATTAATCTTTGAGATATTAATTTTTTCTCAGACCCAAGTGATATTTTTTTTGATTTAAACATGATTGGGCATTATTATGACTAATTTTTCCCATAATAAGGCAATTTTTACAATACCTTGCTCTTGTTCCAATTGTTGGACAATTCATATACTCTCAATTGGGAAATATTATTACTCTCCTAAAATTATTCTTATAATGTTGAATCGGGTCAATGAACACCTGCTATTGTGCCTGAATTATGCCATGTATGTTTGTACAAAGTGAATCTTATCGCTCTAATTGTGAATTATTGCATGTTTGAAACTGTTGAATTCTTGATTTATTATTTAATAATGCTCTAGTTGTGAGTGATGCAATGTAAGTGAGCAAATACATGTAGTGGATATGTACTCATTTTCCTAGAAACCCGTCCAATATTTACTCATTAGCAGTGCTCGTGTGGAAGAATAAATTGCCTCTGATGACGTAGATGTGAATGAACCAGTTCTAGTAGACATCGTTGATGTGATGTTGGATACTTGTGGGGTAGAGAAAACTGATCCACCTCCCATTTTTAGAAACATTATGCATGATGCTGAGATATCGTTATACACAGGTTGTACTAAGTTTACGAAGCTTAGCGATGTGTTGAGATTGTATAAGCTGAAAGCTATCAATAGATGGAGCGACAAAAGCTTGACGTCATTGTTGTCTTTGTTGAAAGAAATTCTTCCTGAAGTAAACGAGCTGCCAATATCAACATACCAGGTAAAGAAATTGTTGTGCCCAATGGGAATGGATGCCAAAAAGATACACACATGCCCGAATGATTGTGTATTATTTCAAAAAGACTATGTGGATTTGAAAGATTGTCCAAAATGTGGCACGGTATAAATTGACGACTTCGGGGGAGTCCAAAACTGGTTCTCCTGCCAAGGTGATGTGGTATCTACCTATAATATCATAGTTTCAACACTTGTTTGCCAATCCGATAGATGCGCAGAATTTGAGGTGGCATGCGGATGTTAAGAAAAATAATGATGGGATCCTACGACATGCGTCTGATTCCCCACAGTGGAAGAAGATTGATCTATTGTACCCTGAATTTGGTGAAGAAGTCAGAAATCTAAGACTTGGGCTTTGTACAGATGGGATGAATCCGTACGGGACATTGAGCAGCCAACATAGTACTTGGCCAGTCATGCTTGTTATATACAATCTTCCTCCCTGGTTGTGTATGAAAAATAAGTACGTAATGTTGTCGTTGTTGATATCGGGCCCTAAACAACCTAGAAATGATATCGATGTTTATCTTGAACCTCTAATTGATGACTTAATTGAACTCTGGGGTGAAGGTGTGATGACCTATGATGCTTCACAAAGAGAGACATTTTGTTTGCATGCTATGTTGTTTTGCACTATTAATGACTTTCCAACATATGGGAATTTGTCTGGATATAGTGTCAAAGGAGCTAAAGTGTGTCCTACATGTGAAGAGAACACTGATTCAACAAGACTAAAACATGGTGGTAAGAATGTATATCTCGATCATCGAAGGTTTCTTACAAAATTCCATCCGTATTGTAGGAAGCGCCAAGCATTCAATGGATTGAATGAGGAACAAAGTGCAACCTAAACCTATACCAGGGGAGGTTGTTTATGAAAGAGTAAAAGACTTTGTCAATGAATTTGGTAAGAGATCACAATGTATGGACACACAGAGTGACAATTCTTTATTCAAGAAGAAGTCAATATTTTGGGATCTTCCTTATTGGAGTTCTTTGATAGTCATGCATTGTATCGATGCCATGCACGTTGAGAAAAATGTCTATGATAGTATCATTGGTACTTTCTTGAATATACCAGGTAAGACTAAAGATGGGATAAAATCCAAACTGGACCTACGTGAAATGGGAATAAGGTCAGAATTAACAAAATTATGTGAAATGGGAAATCAGAGAACATACTTACCTCCCACTTGTTACACATTGTCTAGAAAGGAGAAGAAAGCTTTTTGTAAATGTTTGGTAAATGTTAAGGTGCCACAGGGTTACTCATCCAACATCCGTAGATTGGTATCAATGCAAGATCTGAAGTTGATAGGTCTTAAATCTCATGATTGTCACACTCTAATTCAACAAATATTTCATGTGGCAATTTGATCTATATTGCCGAAGCATGTAAGGTTTGCAATCACCAGAATTTTTTTCTTTTTCAACAGTATGTGCAGCAAAGTTATTGACCCTGATACTCTCGATAATTTGCAAAGAGAAGTGGTTGTTACCCTATGTCATCTTGAGATGTATTTTCCTCTGTCGTTCTTTGATATCTTGGTACATCTTGTTGTCCACTTGACTAGGGAAGTGAAAATGTTGGGACCAGTTTTCTTGCATTGGATGTATCCCTTTGAACGATACATGAGCGTTTTTAAAAGTGATCAAAACCGTTATCGTCCTGAAGGGACTATTATTGAGGGTTATGTGGCGAGAGAGGTTACAGATTTTTGCAATGACTTTCTTAGTTGTAATGACACTCCTGGTAATGACAAGAATATTGGGGAGTAATTTGGCAAAGGAATTTTGGGATCACGGGTGAAAGTAATCAGCCGTGAGCAGTTGGAACAAGGTCACTTGTATATTTTACACAAAATGGACGAAGTGAGTGTTTATATCGAGGAACATACCAATTTCATCAAGAGACAATATCCTCGAGCTAATACAATGTGGCTTGCTAGAGAGCATAACAAGACATTTATTAAGTGGTTTGTAGATAAAGTATTACATCAACTATCTCAAACACCAGATGATATTACTGAAACTATCAAATGCCTCACGTTTAAACCAAAATTGAATGTTATGTCTTATGAGGGGTATGACATTAATGGATTCACATATTACATAAAGCGCCAAGATGATAAGAGTGTCGTCCAAAACAGTGGGGTCACCCTTCAAGCGTTGACTATGTTTTTTGCAAGTGCAAAGGATAAGAGTCCACGTGAAGCTAAAATGTTATATTACGGTGTCATTGAAGACATATGGGAGTTTGACTACATAGATTTCAGAATTCCGATCTTCAAATGTAATTGGGTTGATAACACCAAAGGAGTTATAGTGGATGAATTGGATTTCACTTTAGTGAACTTTGAAAAGATTGGCGAGAAGGGTGAACCATTCATATTGGCATCACATGCGAAACAAGTATTTTATATCGATGATCCTGCAAATGATGAATGGTAGGTTGTTCTTCATGGTAAAAGACAGTTCATTGAAGATCCTATAGATGAAGAAGAGTACTATGATAAGTATGATGACTCCAGTCCATTCTCAGTTGGGTTGCCAACACTAGCAAATATTGAAGCTAATGATGACTTATATGTGCGCCGAGATCACAATGAAGGATTGTTAATTGATAAAAACTCGCAATATTAGAGGCATGTTTATATTTTTTTTAATGTTTTATTTTTTTGAATGAGAACTTTACAATGTGAATTACTTTACAATGTGATTTTTACAATGTGAATTACTTTACAATGTGAACTTTACAATGTGAATTACTTTACAATGTGAATGTGAACTTTACAATGTGAGCTTTACAATGTGAATTACTTTACAATGTGAACTTTACAATATGAATGTGGACTTTCAGATGGATGAGCATTCTCTTGATGAGCGTGCTGATGATTATCGTGAGGGTGAGGACATCAATGCCCGCCACACAATGTAAGTTTTAAAAATATATCATATATTTATATGTACATGTCCATTTATAGTTATATCATGTAAGTGTGTTTATTTTGTCAAATTTTAGGTTGATGATGAACATGTACCCTCTGAAGCACTTGAGGCACTTGATCAACAACACCAAAAAGTTGACAAGAGAAGGGGCATCACTATGATGAAGAAGCTAATAGAGTAAATGGGGCAATGGACCCAAACTTGTTGTGGATTTTGATAATGCAGGAAATGCAATTGGAGTGAATCACAATTCGTTTGTTTCATATCTTGGGTATGTTACTCATAGCCATTGTGGTTGTAAGACAGATTCTTGGCATAAAGTTCCTAAGGGGAAGAAATACGTAATATGGAAGGATTTATTCATGAGTTATTATTAATTTGCAATTCTATTTTGTAGGTTACTAATTTTTTGGATATAGTTAATAGCAATTCTATTTTATAGAGTATATTTGAATTGGATGAAAAGCTGCATCGTAAATGCATGATGCAACACTGTGGGATAGTCCTAAGGAACTATAGGACAAATCTCACCCGAGAATACATAAAATAAGGTGGCAAGAAGAAGAAGACAACCACTGAACAATGGAACTTCCTGGACCAAGAAGAATGGGACGCGTTTGTTGCTTCAAGACAAACTGATGAATTCAAGGTATTAGGCGTCACTCCCAATTTAATTAATATACATTGTATTCACCTATTCATGATTAAACTTTAGTGTTACCTAACTAGGCCCTCAGTGAGGCGCAAAAAGGAAGGTGTGCACTGAATGTGCATGACCACACAATGGGTCCAAAGGGATATGCAGGCATTCACCAAAGACTACAGGATGAGTCTAATGCTCAGTCTGCTGCTACTCAGGATTCCTCTACTATAGGTTCCACACCACTGCCTCACCATGATGTCTGGATAGCTGGGAGGCAAAATAAGAAGGGAGAAATAAGGAAGCCCGCAACTGCTGAGGCGGCTGCAAAAATGGTAAAATATAACTCTTAGAGAAATCGTTCGAATATTGATTATTTGTGGTGTTTACTTAATTACAAATTTTTGTTTTGGAGATTAGCGGGAGCTGTACGAGCTGAGGAAACAAGGCAAGTGCATCCCTGAGGGCACAAGGGGTGAATTGACAGTTGCTCTAGGTAACCCAGAGCATCCTGGACGTGTTAGGGCTGCATGCGCTGGTGTGGGCATCAAAGTGTTCTTTGGGCCATCCCAGCGCAAGCATGTCCCAAAAGAGGGACTTTCACAAGAAGAGGTAACCTATTCTTTCTTTATAATGTTACTGTAAAGGAGATTCAATAATCAGAAGCTAATGTTTCTTTTATCCATGTATAGGTAGATAAGTTAGTTGATAGGAAACTCGAAGAAGCAATGAGCAAGTGGTAGGCATCTCTGACTGCCACTCAGCAGACAGTACCTATGGCATCCCGCTCTACTCCTAATGTAAAGGTTGGGAGTAATCATGTAGACCCACCACCTAGCACATCTACTGTAAGTATTTTTATGACATAGTAACTAGTCTTTTCAAGATGATATGTATATATGCATATAACATTCTTTACACAAAAATTTGTAGGGGTTGAAGCCATGCCATCTAAAAAGTAAAGAATTTGTCATTGCAGAGGCGTCGGCTTACCCATCCCTAATAGGGGAAATGTTTCATGGGTCTCCATTACCAGCTGGTTGGGTTTGTGTGAGTCCAGTACATATATTCCCCAAATGGATGAATCTTCCATTGCCATATGCCCACCCAGATTGTGAAACACTTGGTGAGGCAGAAGGCGGAGTGATATTGTGGCCAAAAGCGGATGTCCTCTATACTGAAATTGTATGGTAAATTTACATTACGTTAAATTGTTAGTGTGTGTATATGATGTCAATTGATCTAAAATTTTATATATATACATTTTAAAAAGAAGACACCCAGAGCATCTATGCCTCCATCTCCACCTCCTACATTACCAATTTGGGTTTCATAGGACGTACCTATCCCGTTAGGTCCTAATTGTAGCGGTATGGCAATATGGTTAGGCGAACGTGATATAAATTGCCACATAACTATTTCTATAGATGCGGATGCTGCAGGTCAATCATACGAAAGCAATCTATTTATACAAGATATTTTGGAGTTGTTTCGATATGATTGGCTGAATACATCTGTGATAGAGCTATGGATAAGGTGAGATCTTCTTTATACATCCATATACTATGTGTAGGATCTGGTGATCTGGTTTCTTATTTATTAATGCATACGTAATAAATGTTTTGCAGCTACTTAGACAAGATATGTGCAGATTTTTCATTCGAATATGTAGGATTTTTGATTCCATCTTTGATTAGTCTAGTAGCTAAAGACCCTCTGTCAGTTCATCAATACTGTTGTGATGCTTTTATAAATTTTGCTCAAAATAAGAATATGTTGATAATAGCTCCATTCAATGTGGAGTAAGTTTACTTTGCTTATTATAATTTAGACTTAAGAAAATTACATTTTTATTGTGGATTTTGAGTTATTAATTTTTAACTTTTTTACCTCTAGTGGTACGCATTGGGAGTTACTAGTTATTGTCCCCGAGACATTCACTGTCTATTATCTAGATCCTAAGGGGACTAAATTGAATTCAAAATATGGACACAAAATAAAAATGGCATTATTCCGGTGAGAAATATTTCATTTTCATATCCGTTAACATATGTTATTAAATTACAATTTAATTATGCAATGTACTATGTTACATTAATATGTAGGGGTTTAGATGAATTCAAAAAGGTTGGAGGAAAGGTCCCTGAGAAAAAGAACTAGCAAATAACTTGAAAGAACGTGGAAGTAAGTTCCCGACTACAATGTATAATTATTTATGTGAACAATGCTAAATTAGTTGTATTTTTTATATTTTGTATGTTTCAATTTATAGTGTGCTACACAAGACAATGGATGGTCATGTGCATACTATGTGATGAAATTTATGCACATGATTATCAAATATGCCGCAGTGGACATCGAAACCATTCCTGAGGTAATATATGTAGTCTCATTAGATAATATGAAATATATTAATCTTATTTATAGCTCATTAATTATATATATACATCATTCTCTTTGAAGGTGTATAAAACTGACCAAACTACAAGAAAGGCCTTACCAGATGTACATGCTCCCTATACGACGGGAGAATTAAATGAAGCAAGAGAAGAATGAGAAACAACCATACAAGTAGTGGGGGTTTTAACATATAATTGGGATGTTGATAGTGAATAATGACTAAAGAATGATATTTTGTAAATAAATTTCTAAATTATAATATGTGTGAATGTTTCTACATGTGTCTGAATGTTTATACATGTGTGAATGTGAAAATGAATGAAACTGCTGGTTGCTATATGAATGTTTCTACATGTGTGAATGTGAAAATGAATGGAACTACAGATTGCTACATGAATGTTTCTACATGTGTGAAAATCGAATGGAACTGTAGGTTGCTAAATGTGTGAAAATTAATGTGGTTAATTTTGCAAGTTTGTGGCCTGTTGTTGGCTGATGTCAATGGATGTTGTAAAACCTGCAGTTCATAACTAAACTGCAGGTTTCTCATCCTGCGACCAGCCACATCAGGTCTGCAGATTGATAAAAAAAACTTGCAATAGGCGTCGGTTATTTATTTAAAACCGACGACAAATGGTTATAATGTCGGATAAATAATTAAAAACGACGCCTAATGCATGTGATGTGGCATCGATATCAATAATTGATGTCGATTTACCTAATGAGGCTAGACACCATGGTCGTGCTAGCCAACATGGCCGTGGCAGCGGGCCAGAAAACATGATCGTGCTGGCCAACACGACTGTGGCAGCGGGTGAGATGGCATCGGTTATCACTAATAAACCGACACTGATAGTGCCCCAGATGGCGCCCTTTCTATGGCGCAAAGGTTTATGGCATCGTTTTTAACGCTTATAACTGACGCCTATACCCCACTACAGGTCCGTTTTCATTGGTGCGCGAAGGGTTGTGGCATCAGTTTGAGAACTGATGCCTAACGGTTGGCCTTTTAGCGGTGCCTACATAGGTGTCACATTGAAACCAACACTAAAGGCCTTAAATAATCAATACTAAAGGCCAGTTATGTACTAGTGCAAGCAGGCAGTGTTTGATGATAACGGAGAGAAGTGGATCTTCCAAGGAGATAGGAAGATTCTTCTGACATGTTTAGTGTCAGCAACGGTGGTAGAAAAGTTGTTGCGGCAAGGTTGTAAGGCTTTCTTAGCTCACATTGTGGATACTAAGGCAAACGGTCCTAGCCTCGAGGAGGTAACAGTTGTCTGAGAGTTTGTAGATATCTTTCCTGATGAGTTTCCTGGTGTTTCCCCACCTCAAGAGATTGATTTCGAGATCATTCAGTACTAGGAACACAACCAGTTGCACAGACACCGTATAGGATGGCTCCAATAGAGATGGTAGAGTTGAAGAAGTAGTTACATGAGTTGTTGGAGAAAGGTTTCATCCGACCGATCACGTCACCTTGGGGTTCTCTAGTGTTGTTTGTTAAGAAGAAGGACTTTACGCCAATTGGATGCCTTTTAGCATCAAACAAGTTACAATGTACAAATAAAAAATATACTCTACAAAGATAAGGGAAAGGTGCGGCAGTTGAACAAAGTTACGATCAAGAATAAGTACCTGTTACCGAGGATAGATGATCTATTTGACCAGTTGCGTGGTGCTATAGTGTTCTCAAAGATTGATCTACGGTATGGATATCATCAATTGGGGATTAAGGTAGATGACATACCAAAGTCAGCGTTTAGGATGAGGTATAGTCACTCTGAGTTTGTGGTTATTCCGTTCGGGCTAACCAATGCACCTGCTGCTTTCATGGACCTGATGAACTGAGTGTTCCGTCCGTTCCTAGATTAGTTTGTTGTAGTCTTTATAGACGACATCTTGATCTATAGTCGGGACAGTCAAGAGTATGAGCGACATCTTCGACAAGCATTGACTCTTCTTCTCTAACATCAGTTGTATGCCAAGCTCAGCAAATGTGAGTTTTGGTTGAAGGAAGTGACATTCTTGGGTCATGTAATATCTGTAGAAGGAGTCAAAGTGGACCCTAAAAAGGTGGTGTTAGTTGTAGATTGGGAGAAACCAAAGACGCCGACAGAAGTTCATAGTTTTCTGGGTTTGGCCGGATACTACCAGAGGTTTATCAAGGACTTCAGTGCAATCGCGTTGCCGATGACAAAGTTGACCAGGAAGGATGTACCTTTTGTTTGGGATGATCGTTGTCAGCAAGCTTTCCAAAGTTTGAAGGAGAAACTGACTAGTGCTCCAGTGCTTGTGCTGCCAGAGCCTAGGAAGGGCTATGTTGTTTTCTGCGATGCTTCCAAGAAAGGCCTAGGTTGTGTGTTGATGCAGGAAGATCATGTGGTTTCTTTTGCTTCGCGACAACTTAAGAAACATGAGGAGAACTATCCGACACATGATTTGGAGTTGGAAGCGGTGGTCCATGCGTTAAAGATTTGGAGACACTATCTTTATGGGGAAGTGTGTTAGATCTTTACAGATCATAAGAACTTGAAGTATATCTTTTCGTAGAGTGAGCTGAATATGCGACAATGTCGTTGGATGGAGCTAATCAATGATTATGACTGCACCATTGAGTATCACCCTGGTAAGGTGAATGTAGTAGCTGATGCGCTTAGCAAAAAGTCTTCTTCTCTTTCCACAAAGAAGGCACAGTTGAGTTCCTTGGTATGCCATAGGCGGGATATGTTTGTCTCCTTACGGCATATGAATGTGCAGTTGGAAGTTTCCTTGTTGGAAGGATTGTAGGCACAAATGCAAATCAAGCCTACGCTGAGACAACAGATCAAAGACGCACAACAGACAGATGATACAGTGCAGCTGATCGGGTCAGAGCTTGGTAGAAAAAAGTGTGATGGGTTCCATGAGTCCGAGGATGGACTAGTTTGCTATCATGGTAGGATGGTGGTCCCCAACGTTGATAATCTAAGGAAGCTAGTACTCGAGGAAGAACACACATCAATGTACGCTATGCATCCAGGAGTCACCAAGATGTATCATAATCTAAAGGACCTCTACTGGTGGTTTGGCTAGAAGAAGGATGTAGTTGAGTTTGTGGCTAAGTGTGCAGTATGTCAGCAAGTTAAAGTTGAGCATCAAAAGCCGGTAGGTATGTTGCAACCCATGTCGATACCATAATGGAAATGAGATCATATAACCATGGATTTTGTAGTTGGTCTACCAAAGACAGCTAGGAATCATGATTCCATATGGGTAATAGTGGACAGGTTGACAAAATCTGCTCATTTCATACCAGTAAAAACAACTTATATAGCAGAGAAGCTTGCTCGGGTGTATGTGGATGAGATAGTGCATTTGCATGGTGTACCATCCACAATAGTTTTCGACAGAGGTCCTCAGTTCACAAGTCGTTTCTGGGAATAGTTGCACAAAGCGTTGGGAATGCAGTTGAGGTTCAGTACCGCTTTCCACCCCCAGACGGATGGACAGTCCGAAAGGACTATTTAGACTTTGGAGGATCTTATCCGAGCTTGTGTTTTGCAATTCCTAGGTAGTTGGGACATGCATCTCAGTTTGATAGAGTTCACTTATAACAATAGTTATCAGCAGAGCATTGACATGGCTCCTTATGAGGCTCTATATGGAAGGAAGTGCAGATCCCCTTTATGCTGGTATGAGTCTGGTGAAAATCAGCTTTGGGGTCCTAAGTTAGTACAGCAGACAACAGAAAAGATTAGAGTGATACAGCAAAAGTTGAAAACGACACATGACAGACAGAAGTCTTATGCAGACAATTGCCGACGAACTCTAGAATTCCAAGTGGGAGACAAAGTGTATCTCAAGGTCTCACCTTAGAAAGGAGTGCTAAGGTTTGGTCGAAAAGGTAAACTGACACCTAGGTATATGGGACCATACCCAGTAATAGCACGTGTTGGCAAGGTAGCTTACAAGTTAGAGCTGCCGCCAGAGTTGCGCAGGTTTCATCCAGTGTTCCATGTCAGTATGCTGAAGAAAAGTCATCCGGACACAGGGACAGTGATGCAGCCAGTTGAGTTTGATCTTGATGAAGATGTAACCTATGAGGAGGGTCCGGTGACGATCCTTGACAGAAGAGTAAAGAAGTGGAAGAGGAAGGACCTGGTTCTTGTGAAGGTTCTGTGGCATCATCGTGGTGTTAAGGAAGCCATGTGGGAGCTGGAGGAAGAGATGAGGAGGAAGTATCCCTCGCTTTTCTCTTCAGATTTCGGGGACGAAATCCCTTTGTAGAGGTTTATGGCTTGTAAGGACCCTGACCTTCGTTTTGGGCTTACCCTATTTGTTTTTCCTAAACCTGGTGCTTGGTTGCTTGCTAATCACCTTTAGTGGTATTTAGGGTTTGCTTGTGCTTTGTTAAAAGTTGAGGTGCTACTTGCAAAATATCCTAACATAGGGTTGAAGAGCAAGTTTGTCACCTTGAGAGATGTCTTTCTCTCTCTTTGCTTCCTCTAGGGTTGAGAGGAAGGTTTGGGCTCGTGCCTTGAGTTGTCTTAGGCTTGGTTGAGCTCTTTTGGGCCTTGTTCTCCCTTGTTTGGGCCTTGCCTTGCTTGGTTGAGCCCTGTATCGGGAAAGGGTGCTTTGTGTCGCCCATGAGGGGTGTATCGGCCATGGATGGAGTGTGTCGGCCTTTGACCTTTGTTGACCTTCTTGCCTTGGTTGTGTCACCCTTGCTTGGACAAGTGTCCGACCCTTGGGAGAGTAGTGGCATGGCATGTGCATGAGTTTTGCAAGGTGGTAAAATGTGTGGACAAGTGTCCCTTGGTAAGGTGACACCTTGCCTTGGTCTAACCTTTACCCCCATCTATATATGCCTTTCCTTTCTCTTGCTTAGGAACCCTTTAGCTCTTTGTTGCTCCTCTCTTCCTTGGTGCACGATACACCTACCCTTTGGAGCAATTTGGTGGCCGATCCTTCTCCCTTGGTGGTGATCCCTTCTTCTTCCTTTATCTTGGTGGCCGAACCCTAGGTGGGTCTTGTCCTTTAGTAAGCATCTTCCCTCTCTCCCTAGCATCTTCTTCTCCATCTTGCTTACTCTTCGGCCATGGTGGTTATGCTTCTTGTTCCTTTTCTTGAGGTGGCTGAAGTAGTGTGCTTGGAGCTAGGAGCATGAAGCTTGGAGCTTTTGGAGCTTGAGGAGTTTTCTTGAGGCGGGTTACATAACTTCTAACCCTAGCTATACTCCTTTCTTTATGTTGCATTTTGCATGTTTCATGTATGTTGACAATCGGCCATGCATGTATGTTTCTTGCTCTAGAACATGGTGTTGATCTTATGGATGTTATGAGAATGAAGTTGTTGTTGTTGTTGATGGTTTATATGCCTTTACACCTAGTTGTTCGAACCATAGTTGGGGTTTTCTTTGGTAGAAACACTCCTTTCTCTCCTTCATCTAGAGAAGTGAGTTTGAGCTCTAGTAATGTGGGCAATACCCCTATCTCATTTAGGTTGAGAGGTGAGCATATATTCTAGTTGCTTGGGCAACACTCTCGTCTCACCATGGATTTGAGAGGTGAGCTTTTGATGACCTATGTTGAGGTTGATCCTTGTCGTTGCCCGATTTGTGAAAGAGGTTGTGCAACACCCCTCTCTCTTAGTTGTTGAGAGGTGAGCCACCCTTCTTGATCAACTAGGGTTTGGTTCCCTTGTGCTTGAGGTTGAAGATGACCTTGTTGGGTTGTGTCTTGCACGATATGACCTTGGGATATTGTTTCCTGATAACCTTCTTGTCTTGGGTTGTACCTTTGGCCGATACCCATGTGTTCTTGGGCGTAATGCTTTATTGAGTGTCCTGCACGATACACCTTGTTGAGATAGTTTTACCTTGGTGCCTGATATCCCTTATCCACCCTAGAGTTAGGGTTTGGGCAACATGGTTGCTAAACCCTTGGATGGGCATCTTGGTTGATATGAAGCCTCAACCCAAGCATGGGTATGTTTCTCTAGGAGACATGAGTTGTCTACCCTTAATGCACGATATGTCCTTGAGGTGTAATCCTTGGTAGATAAGTTTGCTTGGGTGATCCTTGTATCCCTGGCCAATATGCCTAGTTGAAGCTTAGTTGGTGCCCGTTATGGTCCCCTGGTCGATACCCTTGGTGGAGTTGATAAATGGGCGATACACCCTTGATGAGATGTTGCCCAATACCCTCCTTAGGGATAAGTCTTGGATGACACACCATGTAGAGAGGGTACTCGATGCACTCCCTTGTCTTTAGGTGGCCTTGGCCGTTATCCTTGATAAGCTTGGACAATATGGTTTTATGCCCGACATGCCAAACCTAGGATGCTGATCGTTATGATGTTGGCTATGCACGACACCTTTCTTGGGCATCATGGCTACCTTGGTCAATAGGGTTAACCCTCAGATGATGCTAGAAGGTTGCATGATAGGGGTGCCTTGGGTGATATCCCTTTAGCCGATATGGCTCATGTTGAAGGTTAGCCCGATAGTAGAACCTAACCCTAACCCTATCTTGGTGCACATTAGACCCTTGGCCGATAGCCATGGTAGTGCTGCACGTTATGACCTCATGGTTGGATGGCGGACACCATGAGTGTTAACAGAACCTTGATGCATGTTAGAGGATGTGCAATGTTTGGTCGGTATGGTAGTGAATTGCTTTAGGGTTTGAAACCCTAGCCGATACACCCTTTGGTGAGGGTTGGCGCTGCTCGCCATACCTGTAGTGAGGGTTGTAGGAGCTTTGGTGAGGGTTCTGATAACCCAAAATGTATATAGTTGATGGTTCTCTTTTAATAATGATAACACAAGTGATATGATGTAATCACATTGCATCCTGCAAATATAATGATGAGATGTAATGATAGGTTGTGAACCAGGAAGCTTGGAAACTTATGATGTTGCTTCACATGTTGATATAAAACATGCATATGGTCACAAGTATAAGCCATAACATATGCCCATGATTGATAATAATACTACAAATGATAAATCTTGTGTGATATACTCATGGATGCTTCTTTATAATTGATAGCATGATCATTCTGTTAATCCATGATGGTTTCAGTAATCTCTACGAATGTGTATACTAACCATGCATGTATTTCATGTGGATTCATAGCCTAGTAAGATCTATGAGATATATGTGCTTTGATTAGCACAATGTGATGATAATCCTTGTTAATGGAATAACAAGTTGATAGGTCTGAGAACCTGATATAAGGCTGAGTGCCTAGTTGAGGTGTTATCCTTTGATGATAAGATAAGGGATGCGTTCCCAGGATGCTGATACATGATTATGATGCCTTGAGAGGCAATGGTTGATATCATAAGGGATTGAGGTCCGAAGACAGTATGTTGATGGAAATAATGATGTAATTCTATAAGGCTATGTTTATACCTTATTTTGCCTCAACAATTGGCTTAAAATATACTAATCAATGATAGATGAACATATCATGTAGTTTTCCCTGGCCATAGATCCATTACCGTTAGTATTTGGTGATGGTGAAATAGGTTTATCCTGCGGGATTACCTGGAGCACATATTGTTGAATATGTGAGGTTTCCCCTAGCCTAAAATAGGAGGGTTGAGTGCAAATGGGGTTGCAGACTCGGGATATTTGGAGCATGGTGAACATACCCACGGCTCATGATATGTGATGATGAGCATGATGCGTTCATGGCTTGGATGTATATACTAGAACCTATGATGAGGTGAGCTAGAAATATGGGTAGCTTGTGGACCTATCCCAGATGCTGAGGCCTATAAGCATAAGACTGTGGTCTTGCTTGATGATTCGTGTACTAGCCATGAGAAGGTGAGGTCATGGAGTCCGAATCTCCTTAGACCTTATATGGCACCAGATTGGGCTTCGTAGCTAAGGGTTGGATTTGAGTAGGGAAGGCTCACTTCCTCAGGGCATAATAAAATGTAATTCAGCCGAATAAATATATCTTGCTTAGAGAAAAACACGGAACATTGATTGAGGCCTTGCTTACATAGCTGATCTAGTTACACCTTGCAGATACGTGTACGATCCTTATATCTTGTGATAAGTTCTTATAAAGCTTATCTTGTCAATCATGTTCCATAAAGAAATACTTGGTAATATGCCTCCCGGATATCTTGGTAAGCTTGATGGTAATAATAGCTTTGCTCAGTATGCTTCTCTTGTTATACGCTTTTATCAGTTATTTGCTTTAACCTTTAAGGTTTTATAGTTGCGGCGGGGAGTTATGTTTCTCGGTGGGATTGTGTGTCTCACCCCGCTGGTTTACACCCTTTTTAGGTGATTGTTCTAGACGTGGTGGTGGTCGTGAGGTTGCGGCCGAGTAACAAGAAGAGCATTAGAAGGCAAGAGATGGACATGCTACTATTTTGGTGGTTTTGTAGTAGAGTCCTAGAGTCATCCCTGTACTCTCAGGTCCTCGGAGGTATTTGACGATGTTTCATAGTGTTTAGCTGTTGTAATTTTTGTATACCCTGTTGCGGGCTGTACGTGGCCGTTCTGTATCTATAAACAGGTGATGAACTAATATGCGTTATTATGACAGTGGGTGGATTTAAGTTGTGAACATATCTGGCAGGTGATCTTGAATATATCTATATATGACCTAAACTTCTTGCAGGGCCTGGTTGCAAATGTTCTGTACGTCTATTTCCACAAAATGGTTTTAATTAACCCGTGTTTTCGGTGATATATGGATCCACACATTTTCGCGTGTCATCTCATTGTCTATGTGATGGCGGGGAGTCACACCCATCCTCTTAGGGACTCTTTTATCCTCTATATCGATACACTGGGTTACTAGTATTTGTCCTTCACCTTCTATCATGCATGGTAACAAACCATATACAAGTTCATCTTAAGAATCCAAAGTACTACTGTCACTCATTATCTTGGTAGTACCATGATATATGGTGATCTTAAATCATGATCTCCCATATATCATGAATCCTCAAGATTGATTCCCCAGAAACACTAAACCACTCTCATCAGGGTTTTATCACCTTCTTTTCCAAGGAAGTGCATCTGAGGTTCTACAACCATCCTTTCATTGCATCAAGGACTAGGCTAGCTAACCAAACAACTGGTATTGTTACATCTGAGTGTTAGCCAAACTTATCTCATTTCTATTAGGGGTTATCCTATCAACCTCTTCTAGCCTCCATCTAAACTAGGCAGTTGTATCTCATCCAGAGCATCCATTGCCACTTCACATCCTTAGGTGTTAGGTAACATTGAAGACATACACCTCCATGTATTTCATCATCTCAGCTCTAATTCTAACTTTATCAAGAAAACTCTGAGCTTATTCTCTTAGTTTTTCAAACTCAAACTTGTATAACTCATTGCTCATGATAAAAACATCTGCATAAGATGACTACCTGGTTTCTCTTAATATTTGTAAACTATCCACATATCGTTCACTCCACCAAGGTATATTATCATCTCTGTCCTCATACCTCGTAGCAACGTTCCAACTCACATCATCTTTATCCTTGGTGTATGGCATGCGTATTGTCCTATCTCTCACTCCCATAACAAGAAGAAATAAGCATTTGGCTGCAGTCCAAATACATAGTTCTTCCTATTCTGAGAGTAGAGATGGTACATACCACCTTGCCAGTACACCTTTAAATCTAAGTTGAAACATGTAGATTATGCCTCTACATCATAATCATCTTGATATCAAAGTCACTTCCAGGGAAAAACTGGTCTCAAACTTACTTGGGTTCACATTCCTTGGTCATCTCCTCTAGGTCTATAGGGTGTCGCCACTTTTGGGGTCATCCCTCTTCCCTCGTGCATCCAGAGAGTGCCCTACGCATCTGACCTTTGGGTCCCATGAGTTCATGAAGGTGATCAATCTCCTAACCCATGGCCCTTAGACAATGATAGTTGTTACCTCCCGACCTTATGGTCATGTGCAACTAGGGAATCAGGCAACTCCTACTTCCATCAGTCTTATCCCTACCTGACCCTAGGATAGACTTACGATTCTATCTTAGTACATGTCCAACTTAGAACCTTACCCAAGCCTTAATCATCTCTCTCTCTCTCTGCATTCAAAATTGACTGCCATCCTTTCATAGGGGTCACGACAACCTGCCTACCTTGGTCAGGATCCATACCGGTTACCTCCATGGTAACACATCCACATACACTTAGAGATGGTTATCTATGGGTCTACAAGTTCATTCTCATACTATGTACTTTTCACTTAGCTTCTCAAGATCCTATGAGACCTCTTTAGGTTTCCTAAAAACCCAAAAAACTGGTATACACCCTTTCAAAGGGTCCCTCTCCCTGGATTGGAGGAAACTACAACTCTTGACCAAGGTCACAAACATCCTTAGGGTTTCTATTCACATGAGCATGCTCAACCCAGAAATACAAAGGCACAAGCAGACCACCTACTAAACCATACATGGTCCTACTTGTTTTCTTTTATCAACACTAGATCACGATCATACCTTCCCATGTCATCCACTTATCTGTACGGGATTCATCAAGCATACCCAAAACTTAAGGGGTTTCCTTTTCCTCTAAACATGATGATTACCATGCTCGAATCAATAGAAACTCAAATCTCGTCATGAGCATCAGGTACACCACTTCCCCTCTTAGGCCTAGGAACCATAGGTTCTCTTTCCTAATGTCCAACTGTCTGCTCAACCTCTTAACCACAACCCAAACATGTACCGGGTATGACATGCACTTCCTGTCATCCTTCTACTCGATCAACACTTTAAAGTTGAGTCCCCCTCAAGGACAATCAACAAGGTACAAGGCCTCACAACCTGTCACTAAACCTCTCCAGGTCTAAGGAACTCTTCTTCTCATCTATAGGTACAAAGTACAAACAAACTCATCCTCTCTCTAGGGTTTGGTTCCTCTCATGGAAACCAAGACATCATCACCCCCCCAGGGATCAAGCATGAAGCAACCACAAACATCCAATTAGGTTGCATCATCCTCAACTCCCCACTTTTCCTCATATCTTATAGTCTAGGCTTCCAACCTTCTTTCTTGGGTCCTGCTCTCTCTTTCTCTCTCTCTAGAGTTAACTCCACAACCAGCCTAATACTAAAGGTCCTCTCTCCATGAAGATGGATTAGGCTCACAAGCATACCTCTACATGGTGAAGCCTATGTTCACGCTTATGTTTGCTCAAGGTTATCTACATCTCCTTATGCTTATCTCATCAGTTATTCAACATACTCCCTTGGCTAGGGTTTCAATCTAATGCTCACACTACTGACGTATTCTGGGTGCCTACTATGCCATGCTCATATAAGTTCATGGGGTTCCATAGGTTCTTCTCTAACCTCATCAATGAAGATGTCATCCTTCACTCTAACATGTACGACCCTACCTAGGGTTGGGTCGCCAAAGGTACTCGATCATCCAACCTCTCATGGCTCATATGGAATCCAAGGAATGTCCATCCAAACACCTAGTTTACCATGACATCTACTCATCATGTCACCTCTCTCTATAACCTTCACTTAGGGTTAGGGTTAACATCATCCTTAGAGGATGTGCTAGGTCTCTACTTTTAATGGAGGTCTCTACCTCTAAGACTAACTCTCTTTACTTATCCTCCTGACAAGAAGGTCTAGCCTCAGATCTATCATGAGAGCATGACAACTTATGTCATACGACCTAAGCATGTATCTATTCCTTTATGCTTAATCTATTCAGCATATGTCCATGACATCTTATTTACATACTTTTTATTAATTTGGTGGAGGATTCCTTAAACCTTATCAACCTTACCCATACCTCAAGAGGGTGAGGAAGAGAGAGAAAACCCTATTCCTTAACAAAATTGGAGTTGAGAGGGGACAAACAAGATGAGAGAGTCCTAAAGGTATCTTATTTTGAGTCAAATCATGAGACTTCGGCCAGGAAGTCACACTAATCCAGGAGTCCTCGTATTCTGACTAGCGGTGCGGCGGAAAATCTTGCCAGCCCCCAGACGTGATCCTTTTCTAGACACCTCTGTCTTTTGGAAATTCCTCTAATAACTCTCTTGGGTTCTACAGAGTTTGTAAAATTTAATAATTATTAAAGATTAAATAAGGAACCTATGCTCCGATACCAAATGTAATGACACCGCCTTCTAGTAATCCCCAATTAAGGGAGACCACGATGTCATAGTCATTATCCCAATTTCCAGATCAAAGGTTCAACAAATAATCAATAATAATTATCAAATTCTACCAAACTAAACTGAAAGGCTATAATAGAGTAAAACTTTGCATACCTTTTTTTTTAACTGAGGGTAAATACTTCTATCCATAACTGGAGTCTATCCTAACCAATCCTACTTTGTACTTTAATCCTCATTTAAATCCACATATGCCACTTTACTGTTTGTTCTTTTCAATAGTACCTAAAACGCCGACAAACAAAACGTCAGTCAGCAAAAAGCTGGTATGTGGGGGAAATAATAATCGTTCAACTATGATAACAATGTAATCAACCAATTATCATTTAATAGCCAAGATTACATCTTAAGCAATACTACTTGATCCTTACCTATCCCCTATCTCTGTGTTGTCCCTACAGTGGACCTGGATACTACCTTCCTCATGGTAGATCCCCATTAAACCCAACATGATCCTACCTAATAGGTAGATCAATATCTAGGGTTGAGTCGCATGGAACTACACATAGGTAGCCCAATCCCTAACTCATGGTGTGCTAAGAGTCGCATGGCACTACCCATAGGTAGCCCAATCCCTAACTCAAGGTGACTTGATGGACCTACCCCATTGGTAGCCATGTAATAAGTCATCCAATGACCTGATGGATGTACCCCATGGGTAGCCATGTACTAGGTCAAACTATTAAGCCACATAGGGGACTAGGATATGAGCTAGTAGGCACATATCTTAAGTGATAGTCATATCCACATTATATTTTGCATGAATTAAATTCATCCAACAGTTTAATTCAAGTCATCGAGGAAAACTTCAGAAAACCTCGAAAAACTAATTCGAGATATTCATAAGTGTAACCACATACATGTCAGGTAGATTTGAGATAGAATCAACCAAGAATTTGGAAATCCAATCAAGCAAGTAATAGCATCCTGAAATCACATCCAATTCCTTTTTATCAAAATCTATTCAAACCATCTTGCTACTTAAGGTTTCCATTCCTTTTTGGATTTCTACCTCTTTTAGGGTTTACTTTGCAATTAGGGTTTTTATTTCATTTTACTGCTTTAAACCCTAATTTCTCATATATCCTTCATGAAAGTTATTAAGGTTACCTTTTAACAACATCTAACCTTAATTTTAGAAACAACACAATTAACCATCAATTAAGCCCATTAAGCCTCTTTTACATTAAAGCTACCATTTTTATCCTTTTAATCCATGTCAAGATCATTATGCTCATTTATCATCATTTCATAGTTCATTATGGTCTAAATCACATATGAACTCTATTTGCCATTAATTCTACCTTTATCCATTAGAAAAACCATAATTACTACACTAAGGGTATTTATCCACAATTAGGAACTTTTATACTTGAAATAGCTTGGAATTATCATATCTCACTTTATTCATGATTTTGAATAATTAAAACCACTATGAGTCACATTTACTAATATTAGGGTTTCAAGGTCCATTAAAGCATATTTATGCACATGAACTCTCAATTAAACTAATTACGTGCAAAGTTCATCCTTTTTGTTCTTAATGTACCTTTTTACATTTAACAGGTTAATATCAACTTTAGTCATCCATTAAACCCTACTAAACACAATAATCATCTCAAAATAGGGTTCCTTAATCTTTAATTCATTAAAGTTGATAAGTTACACTACATTTCTAATTTCAAAGGAATTAGCCTCTAAAACTATTTTTAATGAATTCCTCTCATTTTTCTGAGCAAAATACATATATTTTTTGCTACTATCAGAGTTACCAAAAAGGAGATACAATTTTTGAAAAATTAACTCACTGAGCCAATCAAAGCGCGCCAAGTGTCCTGCTCCATGCAACGTTGCTTGGTTTAGTTAAAAACATTTCGATTTTACGATCCTGCCCTAACTTAAGATGTTGGCGCTCCAGCCCACAGAGGGGCAAAATTGACAAACGCCGCCCGTGCCATCTTCTTCCTCCCGACGCCCTAGTTGCGTCAACCTGCAGGGCGACACAGGTCTACCCTTCCCTCCTCAGGGCTCGGGGGTGGCCGCCCATGGCTGCCTCAACTCTGCTTCACCATGGCGCCCTCGAGGTGCCTCCTAAATGTGGCCAAGATGGCAGGAAGAAAGCCCTAGCAGGCCTACAATGGGATCGGTTTGCAACTCACTTGCAGGCATCGTACAACTGGAAAGAGCTAAACAGATGATCACCACGTCTCTCTCCGGCGATGTAGGAGCATCACAAACTCCTTGTACTACACTCCTTGCTTTTTGGTTCGCTCCACTCCCTCCGGTTAGGGTTAGAACTGATGCAAGGTTGAAGAAGGAGAAGATAACGTGTGGGATCTCTCAAACTCGAGCCAAATGCCCTGCCCCTTATATAGGGGAGGGCATCGATGCCCTAAGATGCTTGCCCACGAAGCAACATGGCTCTTTCCCAATAGGAATCTAATTCCTTTATTGAGAAGCAAGATTCTCTCTCTCCTAAACATCTTTTTGATATCCTTTATTATTTGGATATTTAGGAATTCGAAAATCCTCTCACTTATCCTCTTTATTCTTACTTTTTAATCCATTGGCATGAATTTCTATTTTCCTTTAGTAAAAAATACTTTCTTTTTAGCAATGCCACCAAAATTCATTAATAATGTATTACATTACACTCTTATTTTGCTTTATTAATAATGTAGGAACTTTTATACTTGAAATAGCTTGGAATTATCATATCTCACTTTATTCATGATTTTGAATAATTAAAACCACTATGAGTCACATTTACTAATATTAGGGTTTCAAGGTCCATTAAAGCATATTTATGCACATGAACTCTCAATTAAACTAATTACATGCAAAATTCATCCTTTTTGTTCTTAATGTACCTTTTTACATTTAACATGTTAATATCAACTTTAGTCATCAATTAAACCCTACTAAACACAATAATCATCTCAAAATAGGGTTCCTTAATCTTTAATTCATTAAAGTTGATAAGTTACACTACTTTTCTAATTTCAAAGGAATTAGCCTCTAAAACTATTTTTAATGAATTCCTCTCATTTTTCTGAGCAAAATACATATATTATTTGCTACTATCGGAGTTACCAAAAAGGAGATACAATTTTTGAAAAATTAACTCACTGAGCCAATCAAAGCGCGCCAAGTGTCCTGCTCCATGCAACGTTGCTTGGTTTAGTTAAAAACATTTCGATTTTACGATCCTGCCCTTACTTAAGATGTTGGCACTCCAGCCCACAGAGGGGCAAAATTGACAAACGCCGCCCGTGCCATCTTCTTCCTCCCGACGCCCTAGTTGCGTCGACCTGCAGGGTGACACAGGTCTGCCCTTCCCTCCTCAGGGCTCGGGGGTGGCCGCCCATGGCCGCCTCAACTCTACTTCACCCTGGCACCCTCGAGGCGCCTCCTAAATGTGGCCAAGATGGCCGGAAGAAAGCCCTAGCAGGCCTACAACGGGATCAGTTTGCAACTCACTTGCAGGCGTCGTACAACTGGAAAGAGCTAAACAGATGATCACCACGTCTCTCTCCGGCGATGTAGGAGCATCACAAACTCCTCGTACTACTCTCCTTGCTTTTTGGTTCACTCCACTCCCTCCGGTTAGGGTTAGAACTGATGCAAGGTTGAAGAAGGAGAAGATAACGTGTGGGATCTCTCAAACTCGAGCCAAATGCCCTACCCCTTATATAGGGGAGGGCATCAATGCACTAAGATGCTTGCCCACGAAGCAACATGGCTCTTTCCCAATAGGAATCTAATTCCTTTATTGAGAAGCAAGATTCTCTCTCTCCTAAACATCTTTTTGATATCCTTTATTATTTGGATATTTAGGAATTCGAAAATCCTCTCACTTATCCTCTTTATTCTTACTTTTTAATCCATTGGCATGAATTTCTATTTTCCTTTAGTAAAAAATACTTTCTTTTTAGCAATGCCACCAAAATTCATTAATAATGTATTACATTACACTCTTATTTTGCTTTATTAATATTTTCTCTTTCTTTTTCTCCATTGGAGTTCCTTGGACCTCAAGAAACTCTATTATTTCAAAATCCTTTTAATGGATACTTGTTATCCTTCTAGATGCATCAATATTCATTATTTCACATTATCTTGTTTATTTCTTATTAAAATATCTCTTTTTGAGGATTTCTCTTGATCTTTCTTTTTATTTTCCTCATTGGCATTCCATTTAATATTAGGAATCCTTTGGATACAAAAATCCATCAATGATAACTCAACTATACCTCTTTTCACTTATTTTCCACATTTTATCATTGTTTTCAATTTCTTTCTTAATAAAGAAATATTTAATTGATCTTTTCTTTTCCTATTGCTTTCTTTTTTGCAACTTTGGACTTTCTGGAACCCGAGGAACCCAAGAGGCACGAAATCCACCTTTGGATTACATACTTTTGCCTTATGGAGTTTCTACATTTTTCTTTTCTCCATTTATTATTAATAATGAAGTTCCTTTTGTCTCTTCCTTGTTATTGGGCCCAATAGCCAATAAAGCCCACAAAACAATAATCAAGGCTATTGTAAACGAAATCCATTTATTCAAAACAAATCATATCTTTATTTGTTCAAATATCTTTAATATGAGAAATCACATTTCCCACCAAATGAACCCAAAATTGGGGTTGTAACATGGAGTATAAATTGGACTTTATTTGTAATTTAATTTGCTTGAGGATAAGCAAACATTCATGTTCGGGGTATTTTGATGAATGCATATTCATCATTTATTTTTGCATCATTTAGGATAATTAATCAATTTTTTTGGTAATTCTATTTTAATTCTGAAATTAATTGTACTTTCATCCTCTCAATATTCCTTTTATGAATTCTTATGACATTTCCCTCAATTTTTAGGAATTATTAAAGATAAGAAGAGATGAAGGTAGGACACATTTCAGTTTTCCCATAGTGCTAATTTAAATATATATCCTGCACCACAATTGACATAACTCTCACATCCCAAGGCAGAATTTAATGTTCAAATATGATTTGGAAAGTAAATTCAATAGACTACATGAAAATAATATTTTTGGGTGTAATTTAAATTCTCTATGTAGAAGTAATTCACTCGAAATAGCTGCTATGAGAATCTGCATTAAAGAGAGTTACATGGTCAAGATAATTAGGACAATCAAGAGTCTGTTGACTAGATCTAAAAAATTCAAAATTCCGGTCCCCCCCATTTTTACTCCTATTTTGAGGGAAGCCTACCCCATCCTTCTCCTATAAAAGGAGGAGGGGTTCTATATCTTTCACCATCAACTTTTGTTCAGAATTATTCGGGGCGATTATTTGCTTGTACTTTGCATTCGAATTAGCAATAAAGATCATTTGTTCGTTCTCAAAGTTTTTTAAAAAAGGGAACAAGCAAGAACCAAAATGAAACAGAGTAGAAACAGAAAGGGGGAAGGAACCTCGGCTCCTCAGAACCAAACCGTCGCCCAGCCTGACACGGCAGAAACATGCAAAGGACAACGACACCAAGCACAAGGCGAAGAGGGTGAGTCCCCCGCCAGGAGAAAAACCACGGTAGAACACACCCATCCCAGCACCACCGTCACCCCGGAAACCCATCGTACGAGGATGGCGAGAAGCAGGCCCAGCCGAAGGCATTGAACAAATGCTAGGTTGAGGCAGGTCGAGGCAAGAAGAGGCCCGGGGGACATGGGGGAAGAAACCACCAGCTGCGGCTGCGGCCACCCCCACCCCCCAAGCCAAAGGGCACCCCACACTAACCCTAGATCGCAAGGGTGATCGCCAGAGCAACTGAGCGACATCCGCAGCCAGTGGCTTCAACCTATCCCCCTTATCTTTCGTTCTCAAAGTTAAGTGCATTTTAGATTGTTCTTGTTTTCCTTTAATTTCAATTGCCATTAGATATATTTCTTCTTCTTCTTCCCCTTCTATATCTTGGAGAAGGGGACTAAGGATTCAGCCCTTTAATAGTCTCTAGCCTAAGGATTAAATTCCTTTCTAAGTCTAGACGATGGCTAGAATACTTTCTTCCTCTACCTCCCTCTGCTCCACAATCATGACCGAGTAGTTTCTCAATAGAGGAAAGAGGAATAGCCCCTTATCCTTGGTTGGAATCGAACTATGTTTAAAGAAAACTCTTATTAGATGACTTTTTGGTTTAGAAATCGATGATCTATCGAAGTGATTACTCGATTAGATCTTGTGTTAATCTTGATGGAAATGACCATGAAAATCAGAATTTAGAATGATAAAACCAAATCACATAGAGGTTTTGAAATGACTGTGGATTTATCTCTTTTGGGATGATAAACTAAGAAACATGATCACTAGGTCCAATGGGCTCATGTGGAGTTTATCTTTTGTGGATTTATTTAACTCACGTAATATCGTCTATTTTGTTGTTTTAAACATTTGGTTCATTCTCGCCTCGGATAAGGTGGTGAAAACCCCTAAAAGCCTTGATATTCCCTTAATCTGAATTCAAACATTCCATAAACATCGTTTGATCCATTTCTTCTAAGTACTAGTTTTTCCGTTCTCAATATTTTTATTGTGCTAACAATCTCTCTTTTTATTGTGACAGTGTAACCTTGCTTCCTTGCTAGTGTAACCTTTACTTTTGCATTGTATTTCCTATTCTAGCATTAACCATCAAACCCAAATTTGATTTCTTTTTCTTGTTCCCTAAATAAAAATACCAAAAAGAAATAAAAGTTCAAATGAAAACCAATTGGGATTAGAGTCTACCATCTTAAAAATGTTGTCTAGTGGGATCGATCCTTCTATACTAGCCTTAATTGGACAGTAAAAAGGTTAAACTCTAGGATTAATATCTCAGTGATTGTAGTGCACTTCGACGCATTATCAGGTAGATGCAAGTTGATGATGCAATTTCTTCCCTTGACTCTTCAGTTATACAAGATATACTAAAAATATATAGTATTGGCGGATGTTCTGTCTATATGTGTGAAGGTTTTCTTTATAGATAACGTTCATGTAGATGTATTGCCACTTGTATGAACAAATTACATTCAACCTTAGCACATATGTCTCAATTATGTATAATTTGATGATATATTTTGTATTCAAGGAGGAGTTCAATGGTGAAAACTCTACTTGTCTTTTTGGGTGATAGAGAGTTTTCCCTTACATGCATAGTTTCATTAATAGTGATAGAAAGGATGATGGCTGGCACATATATTTGATCCTATGGTCTAAATTCATAATCTCTCATGTGTGCCACTCATGAGAATGTTTATTCACAATCTCTATGATGACCATTGTGAATTACCATTCTATTAGACATATTAAGTTTGAGATCAATCTCATTCCTTGGACTTAATTAATAATACATGCACCAAATGACACATAACCACATAAGTAAAGAAATAGAAAAAAACATGAGATCCATATTATAGTTTTATATATCCTAAAATATATCCATGGGGAGAATCAATATTATTTGTGAAGAAGAAGGACCATACCATGCCATTTTGGGTAAAATTATAGGAAGATAAATAAGGTTATCAATATATAAGTTCCCACTTCCTAGGATATATATATTTTTTAATTAGTTGGACCGATCAACAGGGTTTTTAAAGTTAGATATTAGGATAATTCATTGTCACTACATTATACAAAGGGCTAGTTTCTTTTCCATTGAAGCCTTCATGACTAGGTAGGAACATCATAGTTTCTTCATTATCTATTTGGGATAACAATTGGGCATACCATTCTAATGGACATTATAGAACCAAGTGTTTAGATTAGTTTTTAAGCAATTTAGGAGTTTTTTATACAAAATATGATAATAATATCTATAACTGTTAAACATCATGAGATTCATTATTTTACTTGACTTGCAATTCTTAAGATGACACTAGCCTTATTCCATGCTCAACAAGTTGGGATCTTAGATGTCATAGGTAGAATTTCTAGGTCAGGTAAGGGAGTTTATGTAGATCGTAAGAATATAGAGTCTTTTATTACAATTATATAAACTCAAAACTGATAGAAGTTAATAATTTTTTGCCCAAAATGATACTACAAGAGGTTCATTTAGGATTTGAACATCATAGCTACACACTAATTGGTTTAATTATGAATAATGCATAATTAAATTGGTCTATCACTAGGAGCACAATTTCTAATTGTTGAAGTATAAATAGATTACCACTCCTATTTAAATCCTATTCAATTGTGGAGGGCTTGTGTAATCTTTTCCAATGCCTCTAAGAAGGTGATTTTCATGTCATGATACATGAGGGAAAGGTAATCACTTGTGCTTGTGGATATTTATTGAAACATGAGAACAATTGTCAAACTCTTCATCTGTGTCTTTCTAATTGTTTTTTGTGTAGAATATGTGGAGCTAATATCTATAATCTGATCCATAAGAGTTGTTCAATCATTACAATAGCTTGAAATTCCCCCTAAAAGAAGGCAAATTTGAGATAACTTATGTGTTAATAGTTTATTTAAGAGTATGAATATCAGATAGATTAGCATCTTGAAAAGGTCAATGTGACAATTCATGCATTGATTAGTAAGTCTACTTCCTCTTTTATACATGATGAGGATTTGTTTCATATTGTGTATGTTAGATGGGATATGATTCTATTACTAAAATATACAAAACTACATTAAATACTTTAGCACAAGTCGTGTGCTTCTTATGTTACAAGTTAATCCTATACATATTAGTGAGATATAAGTCATTTGTACTTAATTTTAGAGGATATATATACATATATATGTATATATATATGTATATATATATGTATATATATATATATATATATATAATGGAAATACGAGGTTACAACCTTTTAATGGATGATACTATTTTTTCATACCATAATATCGAAATTCTTTGAGATGATAACCTAAATAAAGTTGTGTTGGAGGTGATGGACTTGTTATGTATACTATGATCCTAAGAAGTTTTTTTTATAAAGAACTAGAATAAATTGTGTCAATGATTAAAGAGATATAGTTGTAGCCTATGGCACATTTTTAGCAAGTGAAGAAAAATAACTAGAGAATAGGATGTTTGATTCAATATATATCTCTGCTAGAATGGAATTGCGGTCATGTGAAGATGAACTTTGTATTTGGTATTCCCATGATAGGAAGGGTGCATGCTTCTATTCATTTAGTGGTTGAAAAGTTGAGAGAGTCATCAAAATTTTTCCTTCCAAAGACTACATATAAACTGGAATATTGACATATATATGTGTATGAAATAATTTGACTGCACATAATCCCAAATAATGGGTAGTACTGAAGGACTATCCTAACGACAAGGAAAATGCTTGAATCATGTGCACAATAGTTTTGTAGTAGTTTGGATGCCCATTCCTTGTGGTCAAATTTCACATAAAATATCTAAAAGACAAAATTATATAAGGCATGATATGAAGCTATGTATTTATAATGATGAAAACTTTGTCTTTTATAAGAGATAGGGAAGAAAAAATATTTACACTAGATTAACTGCAATATAAAATAGAGGAGACACTAAGTTCTAGACAACAGATGAAGTTGTGATAGTGCATATATAAGTCAAAGTTATAAGGGATTCATAGACCTCTATAGTTCCAAGTACATGGCTTGCTTTTTCTAAAAGGCATCTTCTTGCAAAAATAGGTTCGAGATCTAGAATGAAGGGGAAGTTCTTAGCAATATATGTACCCAAAGTAGTAGGTATAGGAAATGGGGCCTATCACCTTGAGTTACCACATGAGATATAGAGACTATGAATTATTTTATGTATAAATACTAAAAACTGTCACCTAGTTCACACTTGATCTTTTAAGTTTTTGATATTGAACAACCAAAAGAGGATGTTCTCACAAGATGTTCCAATGCATATCTTAAATACGAAGGAGAATGAGCTGAGGAGATGAAAAGATAAAATTCAAGAAGTATTGGTAACAAAGTGAATACTATCTTGATGTAAGTATTAGAGGAGGGAAGATTCTCAGGCATCATATCTAGCTGAGGAAGCTAATACCCAAAGGAAGGGAATTTTCAATCTTATATCTTCTCTTATGCCTTTCCTCATTCATTGGATTTCTGTGATGTAGACATTCCTATTTTCTTGGTTATATTTTATAGTGTATTTGAGAGGGGTTAATGGTTTTCTTTAGGGAAAACAATCAGATACTATTTGAATAAAGATCAAGTACAATTGCATAAATGTACACCATACATGAATGTTTTAGATGTCAAAATAATCAGAATTTATCAAACTGAAACTAATTATAACGTAAATGTGTCAATATATTGAAAATGCATTGTGATCAATGTGAACGATTATTTCATTCTTATAAAACAAATCTACTTTCATGTAAATAAGAACTAAAATAATCCATCCATACCTTTATCAAAAATATTCATCATATTTAGGTATTACAACATATAAACAAATATTGAATTTTAGTTTTTGAGGATAGTCGCTTAAGTGTTGATATTTGTGTTTGTTTGTAGAAATTATTTACAACTTAGTTCAGTCCATACATAAGTATAACATATTCTTTTGTTCATGAGTTTCTTTTGGATCCAGCGTCCGCTGACTTGATCATTCTAGGAGTAGGCCACACCCTGTTGCACATAACACCACCTATCAAGTACATTTAAACCACACCCTACTCTTTGATGTTCTGATAGACATGTAGGTACATGACTATAGACGTATTCCCCACTGAAATGAGGACCAACAAATGTGTTCTCTTCTTTTTGATATGTAGATGAATTCTTACTAACAAATATGATAGCTCTAAATTTTAAACCTTATATTCTTTTTCTTTTACATGAAACAAAATTGATTGATGACAATCCTAACTGTTCTTAGATTGTAGTTGCACCATGATCAACCTTATGAGAACCCAACTTATCACTTAGCACATGCATTTTAAATATGATTGTACCTACACTCCTCCATTTTATCCACTACTTTCACTCTTAAACTACCAAAACATGCAAAATGTTAGATCCCTATTTCTACCTACCTTAACCAATTCTAACTTACATTTGTAGGATACTTAGTTTTCATAATAAAATTGAAACATGTGACATTATGTGTTAGGACCTATACTTTGATAGTTTAAATTATGCAAATTTGTTATTATGTCCAAGCATAAGACACAAGTTAAGAACGAGCGCTATTTGTGACTCCAGCTACCACCTAGCTCATGGCCAACACTAAGGTGCTAAGTAGCATAATCATTCATCATCTTTTATCCTAGACTGATCCTAGTCTCTTTCATGTCATATTGCCTCTACAATTGTCACCTTAAGGTAGCCTGATAAATGAGTGATACTTAGATTCCTAGTCACTTTCCTTACTGATATTGCATTTTCCTCCGTTGATCCTCCACACCAAATGTGAATTGTGACAATTGTGTATCTTGAACTAGGAAAAATAATTCATTCGAACTTGAGACAAATTTCATTTTGCAAATTAATTTCACAACCCATTATACCTACTAATAGACCTACCCCAATATCATTCTTCCAACCCAGAGCCCTTTTCAACATGTTCTTCTCCCTAGATAAGTGAAACATCATCCTTCTTACAAAAAATCATCTTAATTTTTTCATTCTATCACAATAATACCTCAAATCGCTTCACACAGTCACCATTCTATTACATTTTTTCCCTAAAACCCTCCAGAACAGAATGACTTTGTCAAAATGTAAGCCACAAATGCAACAAGTTGGGTTGTATATTTCTCTCCCTCTTCTTTTTCTATCCACATTTTTGTTCCAAATCAAAGTTTTCTTTTACAATTGAAATTTTTTTCTTCAAAGCATCACATTCCATTACTTTCTTCTCATTTCATTTTGGGATACCTTTCAGAAATATGAGTGATGTGTGGTGCCTAACCTCTTCCCAAATAGAAATGATCGGCTTACTCAAATCCAATATCGTTTTAACTATCTTGTCATTGACTTAAAGTTTGTTGTTAGTTTTCAACACCTCCTCTTATGAAAGCACATTGTCAGATATTGTTATTCCTCTATTTTTTGGATATCATGTGTACCTTCCTTGAGTGGGATTTGCCCAAAACCTTAGAAAGAAATAGTAGTAACAATCTAATGGTGTATTCCCACTGGCATTTTTTGTTACTATCATGGAGTGCGTACACAAATATGCAATAATAAAGCCTCAATACACATAAGCTTTCATATTTTACCCGCCATCAGGTGAAAATATGTTGAGATCGTGTTTTTTTTTCTTATGAAGTATTTTTTTCAAAAACAAATGATTTTGTTAAGATAACATATCTTTACTACCCTATAAATAAGCACAACAGACGTGTGTGCTTTTCACATATGTGTCTGTCTACTTTTCCATTCACTTGGTCACATAAATTTAACTTTGAGATGTATTTTTTTAAATATCATTGCTACCTTATAAATAAGCACAACAGAAGTGTGTTCTTGTGTGCTTTTCACATGTTTATTTGTCTCCTTTTCTATTCACTTGGTCACGCAAATTTAACTATTTGAGAAGTATTTTTTTAGGTAACGTTTTGAAAAGACATAAATATGGACCTCTTTGGACCTTGTCTGACAAATATTTTGACATATACTTTAAGCCAAACTTGATTTACTTGAGCTATGTAGAAAATCTTGATTCAGAATTTTATTTGGCATGGGTCATGACAAGATAAACTGGGCCTAAAAACTCAAGTCGTAACCATATTTAACTATTTGAGTTGTTTAATGTGCTTGTTTTTAACGTGTCTGTGTGTTTGCTTCTCCAGCAGCTAGGGTGTCTGTTTGGCACGCAATTTAGATTTTTTTTATTTTTTAATAGGGAAGTGATGTGGCTGTGTGCTTGCTTTTTCAGTAGCTAGGGTACATACTTTACTTTTACCGGTTGGGTGCCACATCTTTGGCTCAATTTTTTTCTTTTTACATTTCTAATCTATGTAATAATTGTCACATTTTTTTATTTTAATTATTTATTAGGATATAGAAGGATGAGGGGAATTAGTTGATGGAAAATTGTGTGTGCCACATCTTAAATGGATGTGTCACCATATATATTATATAATAAATTTTTCATTATTTTTTAAATTACAAATCAGTCTGTGTCTGTGCACTATACTTTTGTCTTTTCTTTTTAAAATTTTATATTATATAATGAGACTCATCAATACTATATACGACAGGTCGTGGGGTACGAATGAAATTTTCTCCAATATTTTTTGGAATTACAGACTGATTTATGTGTGTTTACTATATTTTTGTCTTTTCTTTTTAAAATTTTATGTTGTATAAGGAGGCTCATCTAAAGTATAGAAGAAGCCCACGACGGAGGCTGAATGTAATTTTCTCAATTATTTTTTTGGAGTTATAAATAGGTGCATGTATGTGCACACTACATTTTTTAATAAAATTTTATATTCTAGAAGGAGACTCATCTATACTATATAAGAAAGCTTGCAGAGGGCACTGAATGCAATTTTTTCTATTATTTTGTAATTACAAATAAGTCTATGTGTGTGTACATTACAATTTTATCTTTTCATTTTAAAATTATATATTGTACAAGGCAACACATTTATACTATATAAAAAAGCCCACAGAGGGGGCTGAATGTAATTTTTTCATTTTTTTGGTATTACAAACCAGTCCCTATGTGTGTACACTACACTTTTGTCTTTTCTTTTCAAAATTTTATATTGTGTAAGAAGACTCATCTACACTATATGAAAATGTCCCTGGACGGCGCTGAATGCAATGTTCTTCATTATTTTTTAGAATTACTAATCAGTCTCTTTTGGCAGGTAGTGTATATCTTATTTTGAATACTAGCTACATATTGATCATCAACATACACAAAAATGATAATTCAAACTCACACGAAAAGCTTATCATACAAATCTAATGTAGCGAACAAGAATAAATGTCGAGCAACTCATTTTGCCATAATTATTATATGCTCACATATTATATTGATTCAACTATTTCACATGTGTGTAGCACATGTCTTCCTTCATTATTTTTTAAAATTACGAATCGGTACCTATGTGTGTATGCTACACTTTTTTCTTTTCATTTTAAAATTTTATATTTTGCAAGGAGACTCATCTATATTATATGACAAATTCCTAAAAGGGAGTGAGCACAATTTTTTTCATTTTTCTGGAATTGTAAACCGATCACTCTTTTAGCGGGTAGTATGTATCTTATTTTGAATACTAACTACATATTAGTCATCAACATACACAAAAATAATAATTTAAACTCACACGAAAAGTTTATCCCACAAATCTGTTGTAGCAAAAAAGAATAGTTGTCAACCAACTCATTATGTCATAATTATTATATGATCACGTATTGTATTGATTCAACGGTATATCACTAGTCTTCCGCTCGTTTAAATGAAGGTCAGTAGAATACGAGTGACAGAGTAAAAATATGGCTTTCTACAACGAATGACGAAAGGAAGAAATTCTAAATCAAAGTCTCCATCATTGCTTTCGATCTCACACACCTTAGCCAAAAAATGCCTAGCTCAAAGGTGATGGACGACGGAGCCAAGTGGGCCAGGCCTGCGATTTTGACAGATTTGAGGGTAGGAGTGCATCACGGCAGTGCTGTTGTTGATAGGCTCGTCTTCAAACTCCTATTCCATATATTAACTTCGTGATAGAGATGGATTAACAAGTCCCCATCACAAAGGCAAACAGAACATGTGAAAGAGGAACGACGTCGTTGGAAGCAATTTGTGGTACAACTAACTCCCTCAAGCAAGCTCTACAGTAGGCTTGTCAGAGACGCAGAGCCTGCAATTGTAACAAGTCAACATGTCGTTACCTCTGCATTTAGTTCAATATATACGCCTATGGTTATTGCTTACAGTCAACGTAAGGAGGGCATACTGATCACCATGAAGGGAAATGAGTAGTTTTAAAAAAGATAAGGTCGGAAATCTACTAGCACGTGGTTTCTAGCGAATGTTTTGTTTGGTTCAGATGTTTTGTTGAAAAGTCAGTTATTCAGAGAAAATATCAGCACTCGACAGCCAGGTTAGATGAGCACCACTACTACTGTTCTAGGGGGGCGTCCGATTGGTCGTTATGTATAAGTTTAATCATGCAGGGGAATGTTTAAATAGGAATCTAGGCGCCATTTTTTAACTCACCTTTCTACCAGTTCCAAAGCTCCCAATCCTTCTGTACTTTTTTCAGGCTTGGCTAGCATCTGTGTTCTTTTTCGTGTGTTAGAAGTGATGTGCAGATTACCATGAGATCATATATAACAACAGATTCTTAAATTCTTTCCTATGTACATCTGGTTCAAACAGTGCAACTATTTCCCTCGTGGTTGCTCAGTTTTGCTCCCAACAAGCACATGGGCTTGTATGGTTCCCCGGGAGAAGAAGAGCAATTGACAGGAACCTAACAGAAGCGGGCCTAATCAGCCTGATCACATGGATTGCTGTTGCGGTGGCTGCTCTAGCCTTGGTATGCCTAAAGAGAACGGAAGCAATCAGGGGAGCGAACAGATTCATGATTGAAATGATGTGTGGGGTTTTATGGTTCCGATGGAAGGAGCGCTGGGGGGTCGTGTCTTAATAGTTGTGTTTGGTGTGGGTTCCTATTTGCTGTTGGCGGTGCCACTGTTGTAGTGAGTGGGTGAAAGAGGAGAAAAGGGAAAGGAGGAAGGAAAATCAAAATAGTCACTCAAGTTGCAGAAACTGTACTCTAATCCCAGTTGGTGCCAATT
Source organism: Alisma plantago-aquatica (assembly GCA_963693085.1). Classification (NCBI taxonomy): domain Eukaryota; kingdom Viridiplantae; phylum Streptophyta; class Magnoliopsida; order Alismatales; family Alismataceae; genus Alisma; species Alisma plantago-aquatica. The sequence goes on from OY856411.1 coordinate 118,827,386, forward strand.
GCCCTACTGGTATGCAACCTGTCTCCGTCATTAATGGAGCGACCTGAACGTCATAAATGATATGGGGTACCCATGCTGCAAATCTTTCGCCACCATGGTAGAACCAATTAAATTACTGGTTTGTGTAACATTAAACTTATTTACCTCTAAGCTAGCCTGCTCTGCATTGCAGTATATTTTCTTTGTAGTGGCAAAAGTAGCTGGCTCTTATTGTAATTTGCTGTCATACAATTAAGTTAATTGGTGCTAGCAACAGAAGTACCAATCAAGGAGATGTCACATCATTGATCAACTGTCTCACCAAAGAATTAGGAAAATTTTAGACACAGTAACCTACCCACCCGCTGGCATACTCGGAACATGGGGAAAAATGAAATTCAATTTGTCCTAGAGATATTCCACATGTAACCGTTTTGCCCATTCAACAGTCATGCAAAGTGCATTCAAAGTACAACTATTATGTCTATTCGTCAACTTATTGCACATGTGATATCTCAACTCCACCGAAAAGTACTTAAAATTAAATTTTTATCCGTTTCTAATCCCCTCAAACTCACGTAAATGTATTTACGTTTGTTGATATTTTTTATTGTAACTTATTTGATATGTTGCGTCTAATATTGTTATATGTGCACAACAATATAGCTTTCAGATTTTAATCATATAGACACAATATTTTACACAATATTACATATTGCAATATTTACTCATGCATAATCATGATCATTTTAACTCAATTTTATACGCTTAGTACAAGATTTACAGTACAATATGTACAGTATAAGACGTACAATACTAAAAATCGTATATTACATGTAGCCCTCAAATCTTGTTACCACCGCCCCATGAGATATTTGTATCTTTAATAGGTACGGTACAAGACATACAGTAAGATACGTACAATACTAACATTATGTGGACAATACATTTAGATGTACAGTACAAAACGTATAGTATGAGCGTGCAATATAAAACTCATTTTGCATACATTTAGAATGTAGTGCTTGTCAAAATTACACACAAGAAGTACAATACTAACAACCACATTGTATAAAGACACAATACTAACAACCACATTTTGTATATATTCAAAATGTAGTGTTTGACAAAAGTATGCATAAAAAATAACTTTCAACTACGTACTGGAAACGCTTGTAGTGGAGTTGTAAAAGACAAAGTGAATTTTTAAAAATTGGAGCTGGAGAAAGTAGGGAGAAAATGTCGGGATTCTTCAACTTCTGCATGTAGTTAATTGATGTGGAATTAATGTACATGAGAGAAAACAGTTGACTCGTACTTTTGTAGGCTCCCGAAAACCAAGTGTTTAAACGGGTATATAAGTTAACCCATTCAAAGTTGTAGCCTTCAAGTTACTAAATTACAACGTGCAAACCGAATTCGAAAAGTTGAAATGGGAAAGTTGTCACCGGCTTTGATACAACTTTTCTTGTCTAATCTTTCATTGGTCTACCTAACTACATCATTCTTTAAGATAACACTTACATTTGGATCGAGGCCTTTGCCGTTAAATATAGTATCTTGTAGCCATCAAAGAAACGTATATCTAGAACACTAATGCCTTGAGAGAATTAACATAATAGACATCTAGCTAATAATTCTATATGATATCAAATGCCACATTGGAACGTCGAGAAGTCTAACGTTTGGTGATGCAATTGGATTGAATTATCCTGATCTTCAAACTTTGGGAACCATGATTGAATTAAACAATACACACGTCACTGAACTCAACCTTGTGCAATAAAAAATGTACATCTTAGCAATCGTCGACTTCTTTTTCTAAAGTCAGGAGTTGATCTTATTCATCCTGTCTTTCCCATAGCAGACTATCATAAAAAAGAATACCACATGAGAATCAAAATAAAAGAGCACGCCCCTCAGCAAGAACATCCACTTGGAGCGACACAGATATCAAAATAGAAGAAAGCAAAGACCTATATAGACTCTGTATCTGTCCAACAAAGTGTGATGTAAGGTATACCTTTTGCATCCTGATGTATAAGACCTTTAAAAGTTATGTCTCCTCATCAGCCATGTACCAATGTCCAAACTCCCTAGCAACACAATCAATTTCTTGTATAATATAAACCTCAAAATACCCTAGTCCTCCACTGTCTCCTCTTGAATAATCTTGATATATGGAGTGATTCTCCAAGGCTACTTACGTTTCCTCCAAACTTTTTTATATAATATTGTATCATCCATTTCAATAACAATCACTGAACAATTCTCATCTTCACAAATATTCAAGGCAATGATCAATACATGAGCACTACCTTCCTCACGATCACTTGAACCAGTCGGTTCACAATTCAGTTAGTCAATTTCCAACCATTTTTATTTAAATTGAATATCTAAACTCTTTAATAATCAAAATAAACATTATTCATGAATAAACTCCTACCCCATGTTATCCTATGTGTGTGACCCTATAGGTCCCAAATTTTGTTGACAGAGAATGTCTATAATCAATTTATGATATCACAAGCCATGAGCGGTAACTAACAACACATCATTTCTATCCAAGTAATTCAGAAAGTTGGAAAACAACATCAACATACAATCCATGATCAATGTTACTGTGATTTTATATGTCTTTTGTTTTTAATATCTAGATTTAACTCGAGGCATGGAAATTTTCATCATCCTATCGAAGTTCAATTCATGTTACTTGAACTAGAGCAGACTGTATGACATATATTTGAGCTCACATATCACATATTGAGTCACACGAGTATGGCAATACATTTCCCAGTCTCGCTTATCAAGTATCCATGATATCAATCTCATGTAGTAGGGAAAAATTGTTGGATCTAGGTCTCTACAGGGGGGTGAATAGAGCTTCAAAATTCTCACAAGACAAGTTAGACCTTCAAATTATATTTATCAAAACCAATAGCTTAACAGTAATTTGAAGTCCTAACTAAGCAAGCAGAGCAAGGATGAGAGAAATTGAAACAAGCACTTGGACAAGGTGGTTTAGAGTGGTTCTACTCTCCAAACTAGGAGAGAGTCAATCCACTACCTAGAGAGGTCAACCTCTAGGACTTTGCAAGTGCTTTCCTCTATATATTCACTTATAAGAGTTACAACACAAGACACACCAAAGGACTTATCTATCCATTACAAAGAGTTTTCAACCTTACTAAGGACTTACCCACTTTGCAAAGAGTCTTCTGCCTTCTCTAAGGACTTACCTACTCTTACACAAGTCTTCAACCTTCAAGGAATTACCCACTCTTCTTGGATTTTTAGCCTTTGCCTTCTCCTTCACCTGGAGAAGATCTTCACCTTTTCTTCAACCTTAAAGAAGAACAACAACAGCTTCACCTTTACTTCGAGTAGCTTGCTTCAACCTTTTCTTCTTTGAGAAAGGGGGTAGGGAAGTTGGAATGGAATGACATCTTTATAAGCATATGATGGTAGCTCTCTTACAAATGGCCCTCACTCATAATAATAGAATTCTATGTAATGAGAGAGAGAATGGGGATCAAGGAGTTGCAACACACTAAACTATAGTAAGGACTTAGAATAGCATGAATGAGAAAACTTGGAATGAACTCCAAGGGGTTTAAAGCTGGGGGTGTTCCCTTGAGTGTGGGACTACTTAAGGGTGAAATATAGTCATTTTCCAAGTTCTAGAAGATCTATTCTCGCTCAAAACAACTCACCAATAGTTATAATCACTTTTTCGCATTTTCCGTATAATACATGCAGTCGAGTTTCAATAAAGATAACTCAGCCCGATCCACTAAGAGACAAAGCCAATTTTCAAACTATCGGTTGAGTTTGTTCTAGGAAATTTGACCAATAAGATAAAATTAGTTTTGCTCAGTGATTCGGTCGGTCGAGTTCTCTGAGTGTGCAACTTGACTGATTGCTCTCTTCATAAAGTCTATCACTAGATCGGTTGAGTTTCCAACTCGACTGATAAACAACATGTGACAAATTTTCTAAATTAACATTTGAGTGATCAAACGTTGGAATTAAGTGTCCCTGATTTTTTCTTATCTTAGTTACAATTCATATCATCAATACAAGTGATTACAAAAAACCGTCTAAGGTCATTTGGAGTGATTTCCCAAATTGCACACTTGCATTGCTTTCGACTTGATCTTGAACAAGCTAGGGCTTGTGTAATTTGATCCTTTTCATGTACCTAAAGCCTGAAATCAATATTGAACAAACATATTAGATACATAGGAATGGAATTGTTAAGTCATTATCAAAATATGGCAATGCATAACTCTTAAGCCAACGTTCTCCCCCATTTTGATAATGACAAACCATTCCTGAATCATATTGAAAAGGATATGTAAAGTTATACCTTTGCCTTGTGAATTGCAAGGGTATTCAAGATTTGGACAATGTGAATTGCTCCCCCTCAATATATGCTTAGTCTTACCTACATAGTTAGTATATCTACACAAAGCAACATGACATATATACTATATGGTCCTTTAGCAAGTCACACGATAAAGCATATATAGAACAAGAAAAGGATCACATAGAAAATAAAAGTAATATTATTGAGCTTCAAAACATTGAAATTCTCTCCCACTTTTTAATTATCAAAAAGGAAGGGGGGTTAGAAGAGCATAGAAACCAAACACACATCCATAACATGTAATCTCAAAGCATACACCAAATAGAGATGAGAGAAACACACACGCTAGGTCATAATCAAAATATGGTAAACATGGCACCAACTCATGAGATATAATAAATCAAAGAGTAAGTGTATAAGAGATTAAGATTACAACACAGAGACCATGTCCTTAGAAACAACTAAAAACCAAAATGATGAAAACATGATGATAAAATAGTACAGCTCAGAAAATGTACCCAGCTATTTTTAATACAAAATAGCGTACAAAGATATATATGATCAACATCTGGACTAAATACTAGAAAAACTGAACATATAGGTCATCTATGCCCACATCATCAACAACACCATCATCATCATCAACATCCAAGGCCTTTGGATCATAGTCATCATCTCCATCTGAAGGTGCAGTAGAGACAACAACATCCTCATCACCAGAGTCACCAGCAGAGCCATCATCAGAAGCATCACCATCATCCTCATCAGCCTCCTCATCAACAGTAGTAGCCTCCTCATCAGCTTGGTCTGGCATCTCCTCATCAACAAGAGAACCAAAACCTTGACCAGGCCAATGGGCATTTGATCATCCCTAGACATGCCAAGAGCATGGAGCTCATTGGCTTGTGAAAAGGTAGGAGAAGAAGAACTAAGATTAGCAAGCATGGTGACCAAGGGGATAGTAGGTATAGGCAACACTCCTGGGGTAGATCCACCAACAACAGAGGGTGTAGTAGCAGAAGAAGTAGGTGGAGGGACTGTGTAAAAGTGATCATATGCATAGGATGCGTAGTCACCTCTTTGGTAGGGCTGGTAGGTAGGACAAGGGTGTGCACATGAGCTTCCTCATCAGCAGCACCAACCTCCTCATCAGCCTGGTCTTGCATCTCCTCATCAACAAGAGAACCAAAACCTCGGTCGGGCCAACGTGCATTCTGATCATCCCAAGACATGCCAAGAGCATGAAGCTCATTGTCTTGTGAAAAGGTAGGAGAAGAAGAACTAAAATTAGCAAGCATGGTGGCCAAGAGAATAGTAGGTATAGGGAACAGTCCTGGGGTAGATCCACTAACAACAGAGGGTGTAGTAGCAGAAGAAGCAGGTGGAGGGACTGGGTAAAAGTGATCATATGCATAGGATGCATAGTCACCTCTTGGGTAGGGCTGGTAGGTAGGATAAGGGTGTGCACATGATAGGTTCATGTTGGACATGATGGAATAGAGATCTTGATGCATGTGCTCCAGATTCTAAAGGTTGTACGCCTATTGATGCATCATGTAGCCCATTAGTGTTTCATTCCATACATGGAACGAGGCACGGGCAAGTCAGGTAGGATGAGGTGGAGGAGGTTTTCGGGTAGAGGTAGAGGTTCCAGGTGTGGTAGAGGATGGGATAGGAACAAACTTCTGAGGTGTGGTCTCACTGATGCAAACTCCTTTTCGGGCAGGTTTGTAGTGCAGGTCATGGAAAAGAGATTTGCTAGTGGCAAGCTGGAAAAAACCACAGATCAGGGTTGGGTAGGGTGGGTGGGTGCCATAGGTGTTCTTTCCTGAGTCAAAGCAGGTCATATGGTGGAGAATATATCTTTCCCACTTGACTCCTATGTTCTTCAAGAGACAATACACAATTACTGTAATGTTTTCTACAATTTCAGTCTGATTTTTCTTGGGATGAATATTGCAGTTAACAACTAAGGCAAGTATGCAGTTCTTGAGGTCTAAGGTAGAGGAGGGAAGGGCGCACTTCTTCCAATATGGGAATTGAGGCTTCTTTAAGAATTTATGAATATTAGGGAGAGTAAGAACATATTGCTTATAGAAGGCCTCAGGCTTGACTAGGTCAAAATACTCAGGATAGTCCTTTCACCAGCTGTCAGTCACTTCAGTACCCAAAAAGAAGATGTTCAAGGTATCCTCAGAGACTTGGAATTTCTTCCCAGTAATCATGGAAGTGAGGACTACTTGAGTATTAGGTGGGGGTACGAGAGTGTCATAATTCCAATGCAAATTTGCGTAGAATTTGTGAATGACTTTAGTGCTTGTGATGGAATTGTGATAGAACGCACGTTCAACACTCAAGGCGAAGAGGTGGTGGTCATACAACAACTCGACTACTTGATCAATGACCTCTTGTCTTCATGGGTGTGGCTCCAACAAGGCATGAAACAGAAAGGGGTTCCTAGGAAGGAGCTCCTTGTACCTATTAAGAGCCTCATTGGAGACAAAAAAAGGTGTCATCAAATGGAATGAGATACGAGTTGGTAGGCAATGATGGTGCACTAGCTAGGGAGACCCTCTTTCTCTTGTTGGACGCCATGAAGACAAAATGGAGAGGATGGAGAGAGAAAAATAAAGACAAACACCACCACATACCTAGGGTTGATAGGAGAGAGGTTAAGGGAGGTCAATTTAGGTCAAACTAGGGAATGGGAGAGGAAGGTCGGGGCTAGGGTTGAGAGCTTGAGGGAGCTAGAGGTTGGATCGGTCGATTTTTCTCTAGTGGAGAGGGAGAAAAGTTGGCGGAACGTAACTTATGCTTGCTCCATGCTGGCCATCGATCGAGTTTTGTGACTCGAAAACTCAACCGATAGGCTCTTTAAAAAAGCTCTCGACCATTGATCGGTCGACTTGGCAACTCGATCGATGGTCAACCTAGACCAACATTAGAAATTCTAATTTCTAGCCATTAGAGTTCTAATTAGATTTGTTTTTCAAGTGCATTTTGTATTTGAAACGTTCTTAGGCACATATCACTCATCATTGGGTACTATTTTGCGATAAAATGTGCATTTGTGAAAAAATACCCAAAAATAAGAGAGAAACAAGGCAAAAAGAACATGAAATTTGATTTTTTTGCATATTAGCAAGCATTGGTGATCAAAACATAGGAGAAACATATAAGATAGATGACAAATAGATAGAAGGCATATCAGATTCATTCAAAGTAGTTATGAGCATTTTATATCTAATAAAGTTAAATTGCTCTCTAGCTAGAGGTTTAGTGAAAATTTCTGCCAACTAATTTTCTGTGTCCACGTGTGTGATATAGATATCCTCTTTGGTAATGTGATCACAAAGAAAGTGATGGGAAAACCTCTATATGCTTAGCTATACTATGCAAGATAGGATTCTATGACAAGTTAATTGCACTAGTATTATCACAATAGATAGGAGAAGCATCAAAGTGAATGTTGAAGTCTTGGAGCATTTGCTTCATCCATAGTACCCGGGCACAACAACTCCCGGCTACAATGTATTTAGCCTTAGTGGTTGTTAATGTGCTCTATTTCTTAGAGAACCAAGACACCAAACATGGTCCTAGGAGAAATCAAGTGTCACTTGTGCACTTTCTTTCAATCAAGCAACCTGCATAATCCGCACCACTATAAGGTGTAAGAGTAAAGTCCCTTGACTTGGGATACCATAGTCCAAAATTTTGGATTTTGGTTAAGTACCTTAAAATCCTTTTAACAGCTATAAGATGTGATTTCTTAGGATTCGATTGAAAGCGCTCACACAAACCAACACTAAACATTCTATCAGGTCTAGATGTAATTAAGTAAAATAAACTTCCAATCATACTTATATAGAGCTTCTCATCTACCTTCTCACCTTCTTCATCTTTATCAAGTTTGGCGGTATTTGACATGGGTGTGTCCATCGACTTGGTGTTCTCCATCCAAAAGTGCTTGAGTAACTCACTTGTGTACTTTCCTTGGTTGATGAAGTTCCCATCTTTAGTTTGCTTGATTTGAAAGCCAAGGAAGAATGTGATCTCACCCATCATCCTCATATCAAATTCACTCAGCATAAGATCACTAAATTCCTTGCAAAGATCAAGGTTAGTTCCGCCAAAAATCATATCATCAACATATATTTGAATGATAAGAAAATTGTTAGAAGTGTGCTTTAGAAATAAAGTAGAATCTACTTTGCCCATGATATACCCATAATCTAACAAAAAGTTCTTTAATTTCACATAACAAGCTCGAGGTTCTTGTTTGAGTCCATAGAGATCTTTTTGTGACAAATAAACATGGTTAGGTAAACTATCATGTTCAAATCCTGGAGGTTGTGTAACATACACTTCCTCCTCAATAGTACCATTAAAAAATGCACTTTTAACATCCATTCGATAAAGAAGAATGTTTTTATAACTAGAAAAGGCAAGTAAATATGAATCAACTCAAGTCTAGCTACATGTGCATATGTTTCATCAAAATCTATACCTTCCTACTGATTGTATCCTTGAGCCACTAACCTTGCTTTATTCCTTACCACTTTACTACTTTCATCTAGCTTGTTGCAATAGACCCACTTGGTGCCAATGATCTTTCTATCACTTGGTCTTTGCACTAGGGTCCATACTTTGTTCTTTTCCAATTGCTCCAACTCTTGTTACATAGCTAGCTAGGATCGATTCATCATCCCCAAGAGCTTCATTGATGTTCTTTGGCTCGACTTGTGAGATGAAGGTGTTGTTGACTTGTTCTTTGTTGAATGCAACCTGTGTCTTCACTCTTTCAAAAGGATCACCCTGGAACGACCAATCATCAAACCGACAACCAAATCATTACTAATTAAGAGGAATAAACATAAACAATGGATTAACACAAATCACTAAAATTAAAAACCATTTTCTTGCAAGAAGATCCGTTTCCAGATAACTCTTACTGAAAGATACAAAACTTATACATATTATGATTTACATTGTACAACATTATTTCATCTCATCTTGAGGTCAACATATAATAGTTGCTATATAAAAACGCATACTGGAGCAACATAAAACCTCGAGGCTTACAAGCTAAAATCTCATATTGTTCATGAAACCATTACGAACCGACTCCAAGGACCTAAGAGTATAGAGATGACACATAGGACTTCTATCTACAAGATACGATAGACAATACACTCAACCTAAGCTGTCACCGCTGTCACAGCTGTTGTTTCTCCTCTGCAAGAAGGTCTCCACCACCTCGTGCACGTCCACCTAAAAATTATGGATCTCATAGGATGATACAATTGTCCCAGCGAGAGATATAACTCTCCGCCGACCATATTATTATTGTAGATAAATATTATAAAACTGATCAGGGGTTCTTTTATATTAACATACATGATTATTCATTGTATGAACATAATAAAGTAATCTCTTTACTTAAGAAAATGATGCATCTACCCATGGTAGAATAATAAACCATCTATCTACTTTACAAAGAATGTAAATAAACATAAATAACATCTATCAACTAAGATGTATAACTGAATTGTGCAACAAACAATGTTTTCCGTATTCGATCCTTAAGAAAATATACTACACAGCTGATCATATTTTACAATCACACTTATGCCCTGAGGAGATGAAGTATACCCCGTTCATCTCCAACCAACCACAAACTTCTCACAAGTCGGTACCATACAAGGTCAATGGGAGAGCCAGTTGCCATGATCTCAGTTGTCTCGGTCAATACGAGACCACTGGTAGTGACATCTCATGTCAATCTACAAAAGAGTGTGCTAGGGTACTAGGCATCTTCGCTCAGAGCTACAATGTCAACTGCACTCTCTTAGGGGAAACATCTACTAACAACTGTCCCCAGTTATGAAATTATTGAGTCATGGCATATAGCCAAACTCTAAGCTACAGGCCAGTTCACCGTACTCCATTGAGACATTTATTTATATTTAGTAAGGGGATCGACTCAGACATGGTCATCTGTTTATATATACGCCCCCACATATTTAAAAATAGGCACTCCGGGTTATGCCACAGGGAACCCATTTCACCATTCAGCAAATCCTGACACAGATGGATCTATGGTAAGGGCAACATTTTATGGTTTCTAGTGATATATTATGTGCATTACAATATTCTTTTAGCATCAAGCAAATTATAATCATTAACCATAACAAATGCTATAAAGAAATGTGCAATACATCTATCAAGTACTTTTCAAATCTTTAAGACCCATGATACTTGGGATCATAGTCCCTTATCACATAAATGGGAATTCTCATCCCTTCACATCATCATTATCATGATTATTGGATTTGGGTATTCAAACCCTTAGATCACCACATAACATTGCTATCTCAGTAGCAGGTAACTATTACCTTTAGGTCCTCAGACCAAGGTATTCATTTCATTTATTGTACAAGTATTTCATATAGCTCACATGGTTTGATTAAGCATCTTGTCACCTCTCACTAGGAAACAATTATTCACATGACTCACAAGGCCATTAAACATCTTGTCACCTCACACTAGGAAACAACTATTCATATGGCTCACAAGGCCATTAAACATCTTGTCACCTCTCACTAGGAAACAACTATTCATATGGCTCACAAGGCCATTAAACATCTTTTTACCTCTCACTAGGCAACAACTATCTTTTAGATCATCAGACCTCATAACATTATACTTATTATATTAGTAATTAGCATGCTTCGCATGCTTATTTAATAAGAGAAGTACAACCTTCCCATATTTAGGTTAAGGGTTTCTCTTTATAGATGAATAGGGTTTCAAGTTCATATTATCAATTCAAACCCTAATTCATTGCTCCACACATCTAGGAGCATATATTGATATTATAAGTATGCAATCATGCTTATCTGTTCTCATCATTTATCATTAAATGATTATCAACATAAGGTATGAGTTTCTCTCTCATCCTTACTAGGATATTGATTACATCATGCTTTTGGTTCAATCCTCCTCTTTGAGAAATATATGTTCATCATTAACAATTCACATCATCTTTTATATTGCATTTAATTCAACATGCAACATATGTCACTCAATCAATTACATATAATTAAAGTGTCTCTACCCTATTGGGTATTAAGATGAGTGTATGTTATCATATCATACTTTAAGCTACATTCTTTACTTCATGTTGTGTATCTATATTGAGCATGTGAGATAATCATGTCACCATGTCATGTTTCAGGGTGTATCCCCTAATCATCATATCATGTACCCATATCAAATTGACTATCACTTAGTTCTTAACATATCAAGATAACTTCATATCGGGTATGAGCTAGGTGCTTGACCCCATATCGGGTATAAGTTATGTGCTTGGTACCATATAATGCACGTGGTGTGCACCATATCATACATAGAGCATATGCCTCATCATGAATTCATTTGAGTGGTATATATACAAGATACCATATCAGTTTCCCATTCAAGATTATCATATCAGGTCTCCATGTTGGATAACATATCGGGTTACCATATTTGGTAGACCCTTAGGTTCATAACCTCTTTATACATTCAAGGATGAACCTTATCATATAGTTACATGGCAAGCTAGGTGTCTAATTGAATTCACTTATCACCATCTATAACTCAAAGGATAGGGATATTTGATTTCAATCCATCATCTAGGGTTATCCACCATATTGGGTAGAATAGGAAATATCATGCATGATGCATAATTGGACTTCATATCATTCACAAGATAGAATTAGATGTTACTCCTATTATTCAAGGGATATCATTCATATTGTCCATGTGGTATCACTCACCACTTGTATCAGCTTACCCATCACCTAGGGTTATCCAACTCTATATTGATTAGAGTGCTTACTTCCTCTATATCATGTAAGAGGTGTAGTTTTAGACTTGCACCGTGTAAGTAGGTATATCCCATATTGTCCATAAAAAATTGCTCATATCGTGAATGAGCTAAAATCCATATCCATATCGGGTTAACCCCCATCTTGGGTTTCATATCGGGTTGAGGTATTTCAACCATATCGGGTTATACCATGTATTTGATTCTATGTCTTATATTATGCATATGTGTACAGTCAATCAATCATATCGTGCACCATATGTGTGCTTCAAGGTATCGTGTACCAGAGGTGTACTACATGATCATATCGTGTAAGGAGCACTTGCTATTCTCACTCATATCGGGTTACCCAAACTAGGGCTTCATATCGACTTACAAGTATGCCCTTCTTCCTATATCGTGCATGGAGTCTATATCGTGCAATAGGTATTATAGTTAACACCATATCGTGTTCCAAGGTATGATCGTCATCTCCATATCGTGCAAGGAGATATAATCTCACAAGCATATCGTGCAATTGATACATGTATACTACCATATCGGGTATGAGCTACTTGTTTGTGTGCTTGCACCCAATATCACTTTATAAAGTGATACCATCTTCTTCAAGCTCTAGACCTTCATTCTTCATTCTAACTGTTCTAGTTTATGAATAACAACTCTAGGCAATTCTTAGAACTCATGGATTCATCAAGTATTCAATAAAAACTCAAAATTGAAGGTGATCATCGAGTGTAACAAGTTAAGTGGTTAATAATAACATGATTGGGTTCAAGTTATAGAACCCGCCTTGTGAACAACTTCAAAGATCCAAGCTCCAAAGCTTCACATCCTAGGGTTTAAGAAGAACTTCTCCAAGATCCAAAGCTCGTTCACAACTCCTCCATAGACAAGAAATCACCATAGTTAAGCACTTGGTGAAGAAGGAAAGAAAGGAATATTCATAATCTGATATCCTACTTCAACCAAGGTTGAAGATGACCAAAACCTTACCTTAAGCTTGGTGATCGAGATCTATTTCCTCTTTGAGCTACTTTGCATGATATCTAAGGGGATTTGCATGATATCTCCAAGGGATATGGTTGTGAGGATCGTAAACTTTCATAAGTTGGTGAAAGATGAAGTATATATACTTGGTTTCATGAGATAAAGTGTATAAGAGGTGTCTTCACCTCAAGATACTAGATGACACATGACCATGCATGGTTGACACGTGGACATGCATGCACACATATATATCTTTCCATGCAAGAGTCTTGAGGATAAGCTAGGGATAATATCTCGGCCATCCTTTATCTTGTTGGATAAGTTTCCTCATCTTTATCTCATCAACAAGGCAACCCATTTCACTTTATGCAAGGGGCTTTGCAACCCATCATGGACCACCTCCTCGAGGTGCTCTACCTATCATGGCCTTTGTTAAGGGTCAAAAAACTGATAGGAGACCTCTGTCATGGCTCCTTGGCCGATAGGACTCCTATGTCAAGCCTACAACCTGATACATCACATATAAGGCTTCTCCTTCAACTCTTTCCTTGGTCTTTCCATCACCAAGAGTATCATCAATCAAAGGTGATTCAACATAGTGTGTCCTTCTTTATATTTCCTCTAAAAGATATGTAGAAGGAGTAGGGACACTCTAGAGGTGGTAATTTGCATTTCAACCCAATCTTGTTAGGTAAATTACAAATTGTACCGAAAGTGGTGCACAAAGTACTAGCATTGTTCAAACAGGTTATAACTTGGGATTTAGGATTTCCACAACATACCACTTGGCATCATGCTCTCTCTCTCATGATATGAAACATGTGACATATTGCAATGTAACCCCTCATCTTGGGTAACTTGCACATTTCACTCTAACTATCAAATAATGCACAAATAGTTTACAAATAAGCTCAAACTTGACAATAAACTTCACAAGAAGCCTTAATCACTTTTCAAATCATTAGAATTAGTTTGTAAGTAACTTACTTAAGCAAACTCCTAGGGATAAGCCATAACCTAGGTCAGGGGTATTACATTTATAAACCCCTAACAAGGATTTCATCCCTGAAATCCTAGACGAAGGAAGACAATTGTCATTCATGTATAATATCATCAAGTATACACATAACATCTTGATGTCATGGAGATGAAAAAGAACTTTGACCAGCACAAAGTCCTTCCATAAAAGATCATTATAAGATCAGTCACACATGACACATACTCAGTTGTCCTATCCATTACTAACTATGGAGTCAACCTTGTGTCAAGTAACATTTTCTAAGTTGGAGAATTACTATTCATACGTGAATAATTTAGGTGTCAATCCTTATTGACTCACATCTTTTATGTGACAAGATTCTAGGGAGTCTTCCATACTCCTCACTTAGTTTAGCATTTCACTTTCAAGAAGAGGTCAGGGTTACGTTTTGTCACCCACTTGGGACTACATGTCTTATCATACATCTTTAGTGCCACTCTAATCTATTATCACAACACAAAACTCTCTTATGACTTGTATCAACTATCTTCCTAATTATTATTATTTTTTTCAACAGAAGATGGGACGCTATCTTATTCAACCCGCCCTCCCCTTGTGAGCAAATCAAGATTAATTTTACATTCACTAATAAATCAGTCCAAAGTAAATGAGGTAGAACTACCACCCTTACACACATCATCAAATAAAAGATTAAGAATCCCCTGAGGGGGAAGGTAGAAGCTCCTAAGATTGTAGGAGTGAGGGTTTTTTTCTTCAGCCATTCCATTGACCACCCGATTGGCTTCTCTATAGACATGTTTCACGATCCAATTCGGGTGTCTCATACTTTTAATTCTCCACAAGATCTTAGCATATCTGGGTGAATCAGCAGAAGTGCCATTGATCATACTTACTGCCTGAGTAGAGTTAGATTCGAAGGTGATGTTCGATAGCTCATTGCGGCTAGCAATCTCCATAGACAAGTAGATACTTTCCAGTTTAGCCTCTGTGACATATGGGGTCTCGATCTCCTTGGAGGCTCCCTTTGCCCATCTATCAGTATCATCTCTGTCCAAAAATGCACAGTTCACCTTCGAGCCCCTCACAGATGCATCACAGTTGAATTTGAGGGAGCTCGGTTCCAGTTACTTCGAGCTTTGAACTCTCATCCTCCTGTCTGGTTGATTTGTTCTCTGGAAAGCCTCCAACTGGGCTGCAATTTCGTTATTGACGTGCATCAGTTGGCTTGGGAGTCCAATGATTTCTCCATTGAAAACTTGTTTATTCCTATAGTTCCATATGGTCCAGCAAGCGATCAGGAACCAGGCGATGTCTTTTTCCATTCCTATCAAAATCTTTCCCAACCACTCCTTTGCGTTCTCAGTAGAGAAGAAACCAGGTTTCGTTCTTTCCGGGAGCTTGTTCCAAACTTCTTTGGTGAAAGCACAGTCTCTCAATGCATGAATTGTAGACTCATCATCGTTTTCACATCTAGGGTACAAATTGTTGGAGGTCATTCCTTGTTGTACCCTTCTACTGTTCATGAGGAGTGCCTCATGCATCAACAACTAGGAAAAGGTTTTGACCCTTTCAACAACCCTGGCCTTCCATATCTCCTTCGACTTGCCTTCAACCGGTCTGTTCCTCACCTCTGCCAGCCTATAATACGCTGACTTCATCGAGAACTCTCCATTGGGCGTATGTTCATCAATTCCTTTCTCTACCATTGGATTCTTGACCTTCAGAATATCCTCAACTATCTATGGGGGTAGCCATTCCCACAGAAAGGCCGCATCCCATTCACCCTGCAGGTTGATCAATGATTCCACCTTAAGATTAGCAAGGTATGGCGAAATGGGTTTTAAAGCGTGTTCTTTCAAGACTGGCACCCGCGCTACCACCTATCCGTCCACATATAGATCCCACTGACGCTCATCAGGATGATATATGAGTTAGCTTCAATGAATTCATTTTGGTGCAAGGCAGCATTGCTCAATCTGGATAGATCGCTACATTTAGTTTGCATTATTTTATACTTCTCTCACATCACCATTACACCAAATCGAGTCCTTGTTGGAGCTCAGTTCCCAGACATGCCTACTTAACATGGTCGTGTTCCATTCTCTCATCCTCTTCACCCCGAGTCCCCCATCCTTTTTGGAACAAGTGACCTTATCCCAAGAAACGAGAGAGATTGGATTGTTCTTTTGAGCCCCTCCCTAAATGAACCGCCTCACTGTACTATCAATTCTATTGCAAAGTTGTACGGGAAGCACCACCATCTACATGATGTAGGTAGGGAGGGCATCTATAGAAGACTTAGCCAGCGTGACTCTGCCCGCGAGAGATAGGCACTTAGCAGACCACACATTCACCTTATTGTTCAACTTGTTAATGATGTCATTGTATGTGTCCTTATTCACCCTGTTGTGGATCACCAGAACTCCTAAGTACTTGCCTAGGTCGTCCGTCTCTTGGTACCCACAACATTTCCTGATCCTCCTCCTCTGGTCCCTGGCGACGCCACTGGAGAAGAAAAGCCTGGTCTTCGACTGAGATACTATCTGCCCGGACGTAACCCCAAAGGTGGCAAAAAATTTCATAATGGTCTGGACTTGGCCAATGTTAGCTTGGGCAAAGATGAGTAAATCATCAGCGAAACAGACATGGGACACAGTAGGGCCATTTTGACCCAATCTGACCGGCCTCCAGTTGCTATTTTGAACTTCACTTTCAATCATCTGGGACAACCTCTCCAAGAACATCATGAAGATATATGGTGAAAGAGGGTCACCTTGTCGAAGACCTCTGCTGGCTTTGAAGGCTTTTGAAGTTCTTCCATTCCACACTATAGATGAATTGCCTTTTGAAATCGACAACATGATGTAGGTCCTTATATTATCTGGTATCCTAGTACTCTCAAGAGTGTCAGCTATGAAGGCCCAAGACATCTGACCGTACGCCTTATTGAGGTCAATTTTGATGGCATAGATCTCACCGCTCCTGCATTTCATCGTATGGATGATTTCCTACACCACCACTATGTTGTCGATGATCCTTCTATCAGGGACAAAGCTGCTCTGGGCATTGGATATCCAATCCAACATCAAGGGCTTGATTCTCTCTACAACAAGTTTGGATATGACTTTAAGAATCACATTGTTCAGGGAAATTAGTCTTAAGTTCTCACACTTCTCAGGTTCAGCCACCTTAGGGATCAATACAATGGTGGAATTACAAATCTCCTTTGGCATGTTTCCATCATTCAGAGCCTTTCTGATAGTAACAACAACACTTCTTCTCGGTGTGTTCCAATTTTTCTGTAGAAAAAGGCTACTGAACTTGTCGGGGCCAACCTCCTTTCCCGATTCTAACATCAGCACAACCCTGTGGATCTTATCCTCAGAAGGTGAGTCACCTAGGACTTCCGTTTGCTGAGGCGTCAGCCTACTGAATACGTCGTCATAAGGAAAAGTCACTTACTAAAGAAGAACTTATCTCAGAGATACCTCTAGATTTTATGAATAGACTGCCTCAACAGATCTAGATAGGGATACATTAAGGAATTATTTTTATCTTTGATAAGCTTCCTCTCAAAATGATTCTACAATTGTTCCTTCAATTAATACATCCTTATTAATGTTATGTTTATGCAGACCATAAACCCCTAACATATACTATATCTATCTCAAGGTTGGCCCTTTCTAGGTAACCAAACATTCTTCATCTTATTAGAAGTCATATTCTCACTTTCCCATACCACCTGACACATCTTTGGATACCAGAGTCTCTTACCTTGGTATCCTTCACATGTGTCAAAAACAAATGATATCCTCATCATTTCCCAGGGTTGTTCATCAAAGAGGAGACATCATCATCTCCTAAGATTATTACATGAGCTTTCACTGTTTATGAGTCATTTACACTTGTCTCATTTTAAGTTCCTAGCCATCTGCATAGAAATTATTTAGTCAATTACATATCATCATCCCTTTCTTTATTATTGGCTAACATGTTCATGACCATTTTATGATTTTATCACATTTCTCATTTCCACATTATGGAAAAGATCTTTACTATTCACAAAGACTTTATAGAACATGGATCATCTCCCTCATTCTCTTTCTCTTATCATGAGGATTATGCTTTTTACTTCCTTATATACACAGATTGTTATGAGATTACCTCAGATTCCAATTTATTGCACTTGGGATGCGATAAAATTATCCATGCCATATGTCTATTTTCTTTAAGCTCACTAGATTGTCTCAAAATGTCTACTTGATCAGAGTAATCAGAAAGATAACAATCTAAGAGTTCCATACTTACCTTATCTTCAATAGTTGAATATCTGGCTAGGGTATACAAGTACTGAGATTAGATAGTATGCACTTTGTTTACTATCATATTCCTTACTTTTCATATCATCAAGAACATAGGACTTAGTATCCCTAGATTTTGTCTAGGCATTACTTATATACCTTATCCTCTTTCACACAGATAAAAGAAATTGTAAAGCATTTAAAAGATTACTGATCAAAATGTAAGTCTTCATCTTCCTTGTGTCCTTATAGGACTAGTCAAAGGAAGCTCAATAACAACTACTTTCTCACATTTAACATTGGGATTAGGCAATGACAAGATTCTATGAGAAGAATCAGCCTGAGGCAGTAAGGAATATGTTGTGCTCAGGCTGATTCTTTTCATAGAATCTTGTCATTGCCTGATCCCAATGTTGTGCTCTATTGCTCAGTGTTGATGGACCTGCTCGGGATGTCTGTCTACATCCTCGTATGCCATAGCAAGATCATTGCCTTTGAGAGTCTTGTTGACTTTGCCTCGGCGGTTGGGTCATTTCCTCCTTCCTTTTTGGACAAAAGGATCTAATATGCCTAAACTGTTTACACTTATAACACATCTTATAAGCATCCCCTGGCCTTGTCGGCCTTATAACTGATGTAGAGGCCAAATCAAGAGTTCTAACTAGTGGAACATCAGGTCCTTTTCCCTTTCTTGGTAACCATTGCCCTAGTGCATTAGACATTGGTTGCATTGGTGGTACCAAAAACTTCCCCTTTTTAGAACTACTAGGCATCTGTTCCTAAGTTTGGATAGGTCTTTTCTTAATTCCTACCTCATTATCCTCTTCCAGATAGTCTTTTATGATATGTCATGGTTGCCTACACCTGTACCAAACCCTAATTTTAGGCCGTAACCTAGTTCTTTCAACATTTTCAACTACCCCAACAAAACTATGTTGATCTGAAACTCTGTCAGAGCCCATAACTTCATCATTAGGAGTTGGTAATCTAGGTTGTGTTACTAATACCCACTCCACTATACACATCAATACTGTCCTAACCTGCCCAACAATGGTATCAAAAGAAGGATCCCTTATCATAGCTGGATCATCTTGGGGATTCTTAGGCAGTCGTTCTTCTCTCGCATGATCCTTTGCACCTTCCCTTGGTACAACAACATTGCTTTCAACATTGTACTCCTTGTTTTCTCCAGACATCTTTAAGCTTTACTCTATCTTCTGCATAAGCAGAAGTCACTATAAGATATACTAGAGGACACTAGAACAGATTCAACACCTTAGTCCTATGTCTCTATAGACTCAGTGAATCTTAAGCTCTGATACCAAACTTGGAACGACCGTCATCAAACTAACAACCAAATTGTTACTAATTAAGCGTAATAAACATAAACAACGGATTAACAAAAATCACTAAAATTAAAAACCATTTTTTGCAAGAAGTTCCATTTCTAGATAAACCTTACTGAAAGATCCAAAACCTATACATATCGTGATTTACATTGTACGACATTGTTTCATCTCATCTCGAGGTCAACATATAATAGTTGCTCTATCAAAATGTGTACTAGAGCAACATAAAACCTTGAGGCTTACAAGCCAAAATCTTAGATTGTTCATGAAACCAGTACGAACCGACTCCAAAGACCTGAGAGTACAGAGACGACGCATATGACTTCTATCTACAAGACACGATAGATAATACACTCAACCTGAGATGTCACTTCTGCCTCAGATGTTGTTTCTCCTTTGTAGGAAGGTCTCCATCGCCTCGTGCACGTCCACCTAAAAGTTGTGGATCCCATGGGTTGAAACAACTGTCCCAACGAGAGATATAACTCTCCGCTGACGATATTATTATTGTAGATAACTATTAAAAAACTGAGCAGTGGTTCTTTTATATTAACAGACAAGATCATTCATTGTATGAACATGATAATGTAATCTCTTTACTTTAGAAAATAATGCATCTACCCATGGTAGAATAATAAACCATCTATCTACTTTATAAAGAATGTAAAGAAACATAAATAACATCTATCAACTAAGATGTATAACTAAATTGCGCATCAAAAAATGTTTTCTGTATTCGATCCTTAAGCAAATATACTACACATCTGATCATATTTACAATCACACTTATGCCCTGAGGAGATGAAGTATACCACATTCATCTCCAATCGACCACAAACTCCTCACACGTCGATACCATAAAAGGTCAATGGCAGAGCCGGTTGCCATGACCTCAGTTGTCTTGGTCAGTATGAGACCGCTGGCAGTGAGATCTTGTGTCAATCTACAAAAGAGTGTGCCAGGGTACTAGGCATCTTCGCTCAGAGCTATAACATCAACTACACTCTCTTAGGGGAAACATATACTAACAACCATCCCCAGTTATGAAATTAGTGAGTCATGGCATATAGCCATACTCTGAGCCATGAGTCAGTTCATCGTACTCCGTTGAGACATTTATTTAGAGTTCGTAAGGGGATTGGATCACACATGGCCCTTCGTTTATACTTACGCGCCCACATATTCAAAAATATGCACTTCGAGTTATGCCGCGGGGAACCCATTTCACCATTTAGCAAATCTTGACGCTGATGGATCTATGGTCAGGGCAATGTTTATGGTTTCTAGTGATATATTATGTGCATTACAACATTCTTTCAGCATCAAACAAATTATAATCATTAACAACAAAAAATTCTACAAAGAAAGGTGTAATACATCTATCAAGTACTTTTCAAATATTTAAGACCCATGATACTTGGGATATTAGTCCCTTATCACATTACTGGGAATTCTCATCCCTTCACATCATCATTATCATGATTACTAGATCTGGGTATTCAAACCCATAGATCACTACATAACATTGCTTCCTCGGTAGCAGGTAACTATTACCTTTAGGTCCTCAGAGCAAGGTATTCATTTCATTTATTGTACAAGTATTTCATATAGCTCACATGGTTTGATTAAGCGTCTTGTCACCTCTCACCAAGAAACAATTATTCACATGACTTACAAGGCCATTAAACATCTTGTCACCTCTCACTAAGCAACAACTATTCATATGGCTCACAAGGCCATTAATCATCTTGTCACCTCTCACGAGGCAACAACTATTCATATGGCTCACAAGGCCATTAAACATCTTTTTACCTCTCAGTAGGCAACAACTATCTTTTAGTTCATCAGACCTCATAACATTATACTTATTATATAAGTATTTAGCATGCTTCACAAGGCTTATTCAATAAGAGAAGTACAACCTTCCCATATTTAGGTTAAGGGTTTCTCTTTATAGCCGAATAGGGTTTCAAGTTCATATTATCAATTCAAACCCTAATTCATTGCTCCACACATCTAGGAGCATATATTGACATCATAAGTATGCAATCATACTTATCTGTTCTCATTATTTATCATTAAATGATTATCAACACAAGGTATGAGTTTCTCTCTCATCCTTACTAGGATATTGATTACATCATACTTTTGGTTCAATCCTCCTCTTTGAGGTATATTAGTTCATCATTAACAATTCACATCATCTTTTATATTGCAATTAACTCAACATGCAACACATGTCACTCAATCAATTACATATGATTGAAGTGTCTCTACCCTATTGGGTATTAAGATGAGTGTATGTTATGATATCATACTTTAAGTGACATTCTTTACTTCATGTTGTGTATCTATATCGAGCATGTGAGATAATCACATCACCATGTCATGTTTCAGGATGTATCCCCTAATCATCATATCATGTACCCATATGAAATTGACTATCACTTAGTTCTTAACGTATCAAGATAACTTCATATCGGGTATGAGCTAGGTGCTTGACCCCATATCGGGTATACGTTATGTGCTTGGTACCATATTGTGCACATGGTGTGCACCATATCAGGCATAGAGCATATGCCTCATAATGTATTCATTTGAGTGGTATATATACAAGATACCATATCAGTTTCCCATTCAAGATTATCATATCAGGTCTCCATGTTGGGTTACATATCAGGTTACCATGTTTGGTAGACCCTTAGGTTCATAACCTATTTATACCTTCAAGGATCAACCTTATCATATAGTTACATGGAAAGCTAGGTGTCTAATTGAATTCACTTATCACCATCTATAACTCAAAGGATAGGGATATCAGATTTCAATCCATCATCTAGGGTTATCCACCATATTGGTTAGAATGGGCCATATTGTGCATGATGCATGAATTGGACTTCATATTGTTCATAAGATAGAATTAGATGCTATTCCTATTATTCAAGTGATATCATTCACATCTTCCATGTGGTATCACTCACCACTTGTTTCGGCTTACCCATCACCTAGGGTTATCCAAGTCTATATTGATTAGAGTGCTTACTTCCTCTATATCATGTAAGAGGTGTATTTCTAGACTTGTATCATGTAACTAGGTATCTCCCATATCATCCATAAAACATGGCTCATATCATGCATGAGCTAACATCCATATCCATATCAGGTTACCCCCCCCATCTTGGGTTTCGTATCGGGTTGAGGTATTTCAACCATATGGGGTTATACCATGTATTTGTGTCTTTGTCTTATATTATGCATACGTGTATACTCAATCAATCATATCATGCACCAGATGTGTGCTTCAAGGTATCGTGTACCAGAGGTGTACTACATGATCATATCATGCAAGGAACACTTGCTATTCTCACTCATATCGGGTTACCCAAACTAGGGTTTCATATCAACTTACAAGTATGCCCTTGTTCCTATATCGTGCATGGAGTTCATATTGTGCAATAGGTATTATGGTTAACACCATATCATGTTCCAAGGTATGAACTTCATCTCCATATCATGCAAGGAGATATAATCTCACAAGCATATCATGCAAGTGATACATGTATATTACCATATCGGGTATGAGCTACTTGTTTGTGTGCTTGCACCCGATATCAATTTATAAAGTGATACCATCTTCTTCTAGATCTAGACCTTCGTTCTAACTATTCTAGTTTATGAATAACAGGTCTAGGAAATTATTATAACTCATGTATTCATCAAGTATTCAATAAAAACTCGAAATTGAAGAAGATCATCTAGTGTAACAAGTGAAGTGGTAAATAATAACATGATTGGGTTCAAGGTATATAACCCGCCTTGTGAACAACATCAAAGCTCCAAGCTCCAAAGATTCACATCCTAGGGTTGAAGAAGAACTTCTCCAAGGTCTAAAGCTCATTCACAACTCCTCCATAGATAAGAAATCACCATGGTTAAGCACTTGGTGAAGAAGGAAAGAAAGGAATATTCATAACCTGATATCCTACTTCAGCCAAGGTTGAAGATGACCAAATCCTTACCTTAAGCTTGGTGATAGAGCTCTCCTTCCTCTTTGAGCTACTTTGCATTATATTTAAGGGTCTTTGCACGATATCTCCAAGGGATATGGTTGTGAAGATCGTAAACTTTCATAAGTTGGTGAAAGGTGAAGTATATATACTTGGTTTCATGAGATAAAGTGTATAAGAGGTATCTTGACGTCAAGTGATGCGATGATTTTGAGTCGTTTTTATAGACTTGTTTTACATGTGTTTTATGTGCTTATTAGTCACTTTGGTGGTTAATATTGCATGTGTCATTCACTTTAGTCTATAATTTCATTCTATATCAAATCTCACAAATTGTATCTTTTTTATTATAAATGATCATATTGATGCATGTTAGCATTGCTGATTTGGCTTGGTCTTGCAATTTCAGGAAAAAACGCATATATACAGCTGTCGATACCATCGACAACCGTCGATAGTATCGACACAGTCACAGGAAGACAGCCACAAGGAGCCAAGCAGTGTCGATACCATCGACTGGGAAGTCGATAGTAGTGAGTTACCTTCAGGTTTCCAGTGACCAGCCGGTCGATACTATCGACACAAAGGTCGATACTATCGACCTTCTACAGCTTCAGTGTCGAAAAGGTGATAAAACTGACTCCTAAGGGTGTCGATACCATCGACCCGCGTTGATGGTATCGAGTCTGCATCAGGCGGGACGACAGAAAAGAAGGAAAGCTTTCCGATATCACGAGGAGTCGATACCATCGACTCGCGTCGATGGTATCGATGCCGTCAGATTAGTTTTTGTTCTAGATCGGCCCGAATCCAACGGTGGTGATATTTCAGCGATCTAACTTGGTGTTTATACCTAATGACGGCGGCCAGGAGGCATCTATCATGTCATTAGCCTCTGTACACATCCCGAGGAGAGTTGGAGAGGAGAACGGAGCCCAAAAGCATGCCCTGATCATTCCGAGAGCTGAAGAAGAAATTTTCCACCGTCGAAAGGCTATAGATCACGCACTCTACACCGAGGAATGCGTGTATCTTCTCCTTTCAGGTGTTTACATCACTTCATTCACGTTTTTCTCCATGTTTCCCCTTTCTTCCATCATGTCTTGCTCTGAGATGAACATGCAGGGCTAATCCCCTTTGTCTTTAGGACCAGGAGTATCCCGGGTAATCATTGTATGGTGTTTTTATCACAATAATTCATAATGTGTCTCTTAAATCTGTGGTATGATTTCGTTTTCTCCCTTATATCATTATGCTTGATCACCCTAATGATAATATAATGCCTTTAATTGCTTTGAAAGAAGAATTAACGGTTGAAAAGAGATGAAATTCACATTAACTCATAAATTCCATGAACAAGGTGATGTACAGTTAATGGTGGAAACCCAGTGGTTGATTTTAATGCACCTAATTTAGGGTATAGGTTACTACGACGGTGGAACCGACCTAGATATAGGTAGTGAATTGTATCATGACAGTGAATAATTCTGACTACAGGCCACTACCCAAATTGAGAGATGAATTTGTTTAGCTATATAGAAATTCATACAATGAGAACCCGCGGTGAAACCGCAATCCTAAAGATTCCCATCTAAATTGATTAAACTCAACATTCAATCGATTGCTTTGCTTTCATTTATTTTTATTTTCTTTTTAATATACTCTTAAAACCTTTTTAACCGGTCTAGCTGATTGCGAATAATTAGTAGTAGTCTATCGATAGTTCAGTGTCCCTGAGTTCGACTGGGGCCTCACAAAGGCCTATATTACATTGACGCGTGCACTTGCATTATACACACGGTAAAATCGTGCCATGTTTTTGGCACCGTTGCCAGGGCACGACAATTGTCGGCACTACGAGTGCTGCAAGCGGCCACTCTAGGCCACATTTTTTTTATTATCATTATCATTTTTGAAATTCCTTGTTTATCCGTCAGATCTAGCAATTATCTAGCATGGTACTGAACCTAAATTATTATTTTGCAGGTACTAGTGCATGGTGAGGACGCATAGCACAGACTACACACAACCATCACCAGAGGGTCCACCGTTGGGACCAGACGACGAGGAGAACAACATTCAAGACCAACCTGAAGATATAGACTCAGATTCTGAACCAGAAGCGATGGCTGAAGTACAAACAATATGGGAGAAGATAAAAGCTTCTTCCTCGTCCGCATTGAAGGGACCAATAAAAAACTGGAAGTCAACATTCCCACGTATAAGATTGACCCGGAACTGATAAACTTGGTCAAGTCTCAAGCATTTCATGGGATGAAGAATGGGGACCCTGTCGCACACATCAACACTTTCGTGGAAAATTGCAATATGATCAAGATTGATAGGTTTCCACAGGAGACACTTTACCTGAAACTATTCCCCAGCTCTCTTGCAGGTAATGCACGTGAATGGCTGCATAACCTGGATGACGAGACCGTTGAAACGTGGGATCAAATGATCGAGGTGTTCTTTGAGAGATTCTTTCCGCCCGAGAAGACCAACGATCTGGTACAGAAGATCCACAATTTCAGCTAAAAAGCCAGAGAGACGTATTCTGAGACTTGGGAACATTTCCAAATAATGCTGAGGAGGTGCCCACATCATGGGCTTGACAAGGAGAAAAAGTCAAGATTTTCTATTTCACTCTTTCTGAGCATGATAGAAGCAACCTGGATTCAGCAGGCTCGGGGTTCTTCTTGAACAACACTAGCACTAGGTGTTGGGAGATTTTGAAGAATATGGCAAAGAAGCAGTCTTGGGGTGATAGGGATGCACCAGAACAAGTTAAAGTTGCAGGTGAGTCCATGGCCATCAAGGAGCTGAATGATAAATTAGATCTCATAGCTAAGAAGCTTGTGGAGAAAGAGGAAGAATCTAATGAGGAAGCCCAAGTCAAATTTATGCAACGATAGGGCTATAGGAACAATGCGTATGCCTGGAGAAAGGACAGAAAATTCTCACGGAAGGATCCAAACAACTTTCTACAAGATCCAGATGCAAAGGCACAATCAAAGGCAAAGGATAAAAGCACTGAGTTGCTTAGTCAAGTGGTACAACAAAATCAAGAGATAATGAGTATGTTCAGTAAGTAGTTGTAGTCCCAGGGTGAGATTTTGACTAAATTTGGGCAGACATTGCAAAGTCATGAAGCACAGATGAGGACACTAGAGGTGACGGTGACTCAAATCGCCAATGAAGTGGCGGCCATGAAGCATGCAAATCAACAAAGACTAGCTGGTAATGCATAGCTTATTCAAGCACATCATGAAGTGAAGTATATATCTGTGATTAATGAGGCAGAGCCCCCGGTGGTGGAGGTCCATGAAAAAGGCAAAATGATTTTTGACATGGAGGCTACACTGAGAGTACCATATCCCCACAGTTTATATGGACTACCTAGAGGATATTTCCCATTCAGAAAATCCTGCCAAGAACCCATCACAGCCATGCCCACACCTAGGCAAGAAGAGCAGGTGAAGGCCATACTTCATGGTGAAGCTATAATCATTGAGAAAGACGAGCAACCACAAGTTACACCAGTTGTAAATGATGTGCCAAAGCCTACGCCAGAGGGTGACATTGAAGCAAGCTTAGGGGAGGAGACCTCGAAAATCCCATATGTGCCACCTCACAAGCATCTAAAGGAGGCAGTTGTGTCTTTTTCGGATAGTCTGAGGCCGAAGAAAGAGCATAGACATTACAGGAAGTTCTTGGAGATGTTTAGGAAGCTCCATGTTAATATTCCGTTAGTGGAAATGATAGAATAGATTCCTGCATATGGGAAATTTATCAAGGATATCATCACCAAGAAAAGGTGGATAAAAGACACAGATGTTTTCCTGGTAAATGAGATGGTGAGCTCAATTATCCATGGGAGTTTACCATAGAAAAGGAAAGATCTAGGAGGTTTCTACATCCCATGTTCTATAGGTGGCCATAACTTCTCTTATGCACAGTGCGATTCAGGCACTAGCATAAATCTTATGCCATTATCCACGTTCCAAAAGCTTGGGTTGAAGAAACTAAAGAAATCTGCTATGACTATTGAGTTGGAGGATGGGTCTATTGTGAATCCATACAGAGTGTGTGAGGATGTACTTGTCAAAGTCAACAGGTTTATCTTTCCGGTGGATTTCATCGTCATGGACATGCCACAACTAAAGGGTTGTGAGATGCTATTGAGTAGGCTGTTTCAAGCGACGACTGATGTTATCACTGCTATCAGGAGAGGTACCTTGACATTAGGGATTGGCCAGGATAGAGTTGAGTTTAAACTGCCGAGTGATCCCCTAGGAACACTCTCTGAAGATCCAAGCTGATGAGCTCGATTTTTGTCTAGCCTAAGATGTTATAGTAGGGCGCTTGTTGGGAGGCAGCCCAACCATTGATAGTTTCTTCATTTTCCTTCGCATTTACAAGTTAGTTTGGGTTAATTTTGTTTATAGTGTAAAAATGATACCTTGATCATTTGTTCAGTGTGAAGGACTGAAGCAGAGTCAATACTATCAACTATTGTGTCGATGGTAGCGACATGGGTATAGGTAGGCGACTGTAGAAAATTTTCTGAGTTGATACCATCAATGGCCTCGTCGATGGTATCGACCTACCATCAGTGACGCTGAAGAAACAACCAGATCAGGGTTGATAGTATCGACAGGGATGTCGATACTTGCGAGATCCCTGAAGATTTATAGACATTTTTGTCTGAGTGAAGTCGATACCATCGACGGGCCTGTCGATGGTATCGACCCGACTACAGTCAAAAAGCGGCGCCCGGGCCTTGTGAGGGTTATTGATCCTTGAAGAGTCGATACCATCGACACCCATCAATGGTATCAACGCGACACATCACTGATTCGCAAGAAGAAATCAATGATGACCGCTACATCAAGGAAGTCGATCCGTGGGATGGGTCGATACCATCGACACCCGTCGATGGTATCGACACGTCATTTATCCGGGCCCCCACATCAGGCCATTGACAACCGTCAATACTAGAAAAGACCCGGATTGTGCTACAGGTGTCGATACCACACCCCGTCGATGGTATCAACGAGTCTATAGTAGCGACAGACTCAGTTATAAAAGAAAGGTTTGATTGTCAAATCTCTTAACACATTCAGAGCTTCTTCCCTCTACTTGTGCATTGAGCATCGCTGTGCAACTAGAGGCCTTCATCGAGTGCCCAAGGATCAGGATATCTTCATCGAACCCTACACCGAGCAGAGATCATCTTCTCCGACCTTCACCGAGCTCTATCTCCTATTCCCTTTCTCTCTGAGATGATGGTGCAGACGGAAGGAGCGTCTTCTTCAAGGGCGGTTCCGATGGAGATCCCAACTTTCATTCCTCCGCCACCCAGATCCATTCCTCGTCCGAGGATTGTTCATCCATTGGAGGAAGTACGCAAGACATATGAGGAATTTCTCAAATAGAAGATCGAGCCAACCAGCTATTTCGATCGGACCATGATCCGCGACCTTGGGTTCAATGCCAATCTCGCCTACGTCCTGCAGGGGCAAGCAAGGCATACGGGCAGGAGGTCGACGAGTTGGAGTTCCACGTTGACAAACAACCATTTTTCGGTGAATGGCTGACACACAAAGAGCTCATGGCACAGTTCATGGCGTCATTGGACATATGCATCATGCCGAACGACCTGATCACCACTGATCGAGAGTGGATCAAGGGCCGCGTTTCTTTCCGTCTCTACAACAACAATTTCACTCTCACCCTCCAACAATTCAATTCCATTTACAACTGGAATCATGGGAGAGACCAGTACCGGAGGCCGGACAACCGGACTTATTACAATGACATCTTCACCCAGTTGGTGACTGCGCCTCCAGGCAAGCCTGTCAGCTACCACAACACAGACATCGCCGACTTCGAGCATCCTTTTGTGCAGATTCTGCACCGCATGCTTTGCATGACACTCTTTTCTCGCGAAGATCTTTCTCTTAGTAAATTCCAAGAGACAAATTTTTTCTTTTTGTATAAACTGCTGAAGCACGAGGAGTGCAACTGGGGCACATTCTTCTTGACACGCGTGTTGGCCGTGAAGAGGAGTACACGAAAAGCTCATATCCACTTTGGGGGGCTTATCACACCATTGGCCGTCTACCTTGGGTTGGACTTTTCCCAACTCACTCTGCTTTCCAACAGGAACAAGGTCAACATGCATCATCTACACCGCTCCAACCTCCTTATGCTCCGTGATGGCTTGGCTTATGCACATTGCCATGTCAATCACGAATATCAAGAATGTGCGCTTCCAGACCCCGTCTTCAACATTGAGGGAGCTCAGCACTTCAGGTGGTCCATCATCGTCATCGATGACTCTGATGAAGATGGCGATAATGATGACAACAATGATGACGACGATGAGCATGAAGAAGAAGAGGAGGCTTTCACTCCTCTTTGGACACGAGTGGCACCGGTGAAGCGTCCTCGCTTCCACCCGGGTGAATCATCCTTTTCATAGCCTCCGCCACCTCAGCCCTTTCATCAAGGAGAGGATGCCTATTCGATGCAGGGGATGTACTCAATGCTGCAGGAGATTCAGCAGACCCAGCAGCAACATACTGCTTCTTTCGCCGGTATTCAGGATACCACGAACTGGCTTTTTGTGAACCAGTAGGCCATCTACGAGAATGAGCGCCTCCTCCTCGCCAACCAATAGAATATCCATGACAGGTTGCATAGGATGGAGATGTAACAACAAACCTTCTATGACAACTGCTGGAGCCAGAACTATTTCGGGGGGTATCCTCAACCTCCACCGATGCCCCAGTATGATCCTAGTCTCCATGGGCAATATCCATCATGGGACCCCACAGCCCCGCAGTACCCCCCACTACCTGCCCAATGATCGGTATCACTGTTCCAC
Organism: Alisma plantago-aquatica; assembly: GCA_963693085.1. Lineage (NCBI taxonomy): Eukaryota > Viridiplantae > Streptophyta > Magnoliopsida > Alismatales > Alismataceae > Alisma > Alisma plantago-aquatica. The sequence goes on from OY856411.1 coordinate 118,858,137, forward strand.
CGTTTAAGGTTTTTTTTTACTATGACGCCATAGTCGAATTCAATCTTAGGGGGGAGTTGGAACAACTTCTATCCTTTATTTTTCTTAGTTTTTATCATTTATTGCTTTGTCTTTTATCTTTATTTTTTCTTAGTTCTTAGTTTTTTTAGGATCCACACTCTATCTAGTGTAATTGTGGATGTCTAATGTCATGTGTCATCTCTGTGTTTGTACATGGGAATCTGGGGTCAATTTGAAAGAAATAGTGATTTTGCAAGCTTGTGTTGTTCAACCTTGAGCACATGACTTAAGAAAATAATTGGGTTTGTCAACTTTAAAATAGGCAACCAAAACTGTACATTCCTATGATTCACGAAGAGTGGACGAAATTGGTTGTTTGAGCCTAAACTGAACAAATGATAATGAGACCTTAATTTGAAATAAGAGAGAGAAACCTCTTAATTATTACACAGGTCTGTAAGGAGGGACACATAATATTTTCCAATGGTTCAGTCAATTAATCTTGTGATCTATCCACCCCATTGTTTTCATACTCCACCATAAGAACTGGAAGCACATTACGATTTTCATCTTTTGATTGCATAGCATTTAGGTAGGATTGCATTTAGGTAGATTGTGCATAAAAAAATGGAAAATGAAAAAAATTGTAGATGAATTATGCATGCACACATTCCTGAGTGCATGGCATCATAGTTGCATAACTGATCTCATGTAGTTGCATTTTAACATATTTGTGAGCATGTAGGATAGTATGTGCCTTATTTCTTCTAAAAAATAAGAGAAGCGGGTAACTCATTTTATACTCACTGAAATACAGTTGTAATGCCTCAAGGATTACACCAATGTGAAAGTAAGCCTGGAAAAAAAAAGAAAAAAAAAGGAATTCTGAAAAAAATATTTTACATTTTGCTATTTGAGAGAAAAGGGCTTGAAAAAAAAAACGAAAAAGGCTGATTTTAGAGGGAGAAAAGAGCTTGTTTCATCCGTGTAATAGGAAGAATAAGCACATAATGTAGTTTTTAGACATTCTATCTCGCATAAGATGGAATTGTAGGAACATGCATCATTTCACCCAAAATATAGGCATTACAGAATTTTCATTTGCATTTGCATCATTTAGGTCATTTCGGATATTTGTGCATGTTAAAACTGTATTATTCTTCCATTTCTTCCACAGCCACCTATTCCATCCACCCGTTCCTCGAATTGGTAGGCCACCGTGATCATCTCCTCACTCATTAATATCAGGAGAGTAGCTTCCATTTAAATGGTAGTTAGGACGAGAAACGTAGATAGAAGATCACAAGATGCACCAAGTCTGGACCGGAGGATTTATTATGTTAACTACCTTATGTGATAGTGTTCATCAATTTTGAGGTAGATATCTTTTATGGATGATCATTGTCGCCTTGAGGGTAATTATCATTTTGTGGTTAGTAAGGGCCAGAATGTGAATGTCTGGCGGGGATCAGATGGCAAAGTTTGTTGTGATAATCTGTTCTTTAGTTGACCCTTGCAATTCTACTCTAAAAGTTTTGTTGCTCGATGACGAGCAATGTTCAAGCTTAGGGAAGTTTGATGCGATGATTTTGAGTCATTTTTATAGACTTGTTTTACATGTGTTTTATGTTGTGATTAGTCACTTTGGTGGTTAATATTGCATGATTCATTCACTTTAGTCTATAATTTCATTCTATATCAAATCTCGCATATTGTATCTTTTCGATTATAAATGATCATATTGATGCATGTTAGCATGGCTGATTTGGCTTGGTCTTGCAATTTCAGGAAAAGAACATATATACAACTGTCGATACCATCGACATCCGTCGATAGTATCGACACAGCCACAGGCAGACAGCCGCAAGGAGCCAAGCAGTGTCGATACCATCGACTAGGAAGTCGATGGTAGCGAGTTACCTTCAGGTTGCCAGTGACCAGTCGGTCGATACTATCGACACAAAGGTCGATACTATCGACGTTCTACAGCTTCAGTGTCGGAAAGGTGATAAAACTGACGCCTAATGGTGTCGATACCATCGACCCGCATCGATGGTATCGAGTCTGCATAAGGAGGGATGATAGAAAATAAGGAAAGCTTGCCGATATCATGAGGGGTCGATACCATCGACTCGCGTCGATGGTATCGACGCCGTCAGATTAGTTTTTGTTCCAGATCGGCCTGAATCCAATAGTGGTGATATTTCGGCGATCTCACTTGGTGTTTATACCTAATGACGGTGGCCAGGAGCCATCTATCACGTCATTAGCCACTGCACACATCCTGAGGAGAGTTGGAGAGGAGAACGGAGCCTAGAAGCATGCCCCGATCGTTCCAAGACCCGAAGAAGACATTTTCCACCGCCGAAAGGTTGTAGATCACACACTCTATGCTGAGGAACGCTTGGATCTTCTCCGTTCAGGGGTTTACATAACTTCATCCACGTTTTTCTCCATGTTTCCCTTTTCTTCCATCATGTCTTGCTCTGAGATGAACATGTGGGGCTAATCCCCTTTGTCTTTAGGACTGGGAGTAGCCCGGGTAATCATTGTATGACGTTTTTATCATAGTAATTCATAATTTGTCTCTTAAATCCATGGTATGATTTTGTTTTCTCCATTATATCATTATGCTTGATCACCCTAATGATAATCTAATGCCTTTAATTGCTTTGAAAGAAGAATTAATTGTTGAAAAGAGACGAAATTCACATTAACTCATAAATTCCTTGAACAAGGTGATGTACGGTTAATGGTGGAAACCCAAAGGTTGATTTTAATGCACCTAATTTAGGGTATAGGTTACTACGATGGTGGAACCGACCTAGATTTAGGTAGTGAATTGTAACACGATAGTGAACAATTCTGACTACAGGCCACTACCCAGATTGAGAGATGAATTTGTTTAGCTATATAGAAATTCATACAACGAGAACCCGCAGTGAAACCACAATCCTAAAGATTCCCATCTAAATTGATTAAACTCAACATTTAATCGATTGCTTTGCTTTCTTTTATTTTTATTTTGTTTTTAATCAACTCTTAAAACCATTTTAACCGGTCTAGCTGATTGCGAACAGATAGTAGTAGTCTATCGATAGTTCAGTGTCCCTGAGTTTGACTCGGGCCTCACAAAGGCCTATATTACATTGACGCGTGCAATTGCGTTATACGCACGGTAAAATCGTGTCATGAAGCTACTAGATGACACATGGCCATGCATGCAAACATCTATATCTTGCCATGCAAGAGTCTTAAGGATAATCTAGGGATAATATCTCAACCATCCTTTATCTTGTTGGATAAGTTTCCTCATCTTTATCTCATCAACAAGGCAACCCAATACACTTTATGCAAGGGGCTTTGCAACCCATCGTGGACCATCTCCTTGAGGTGATATTCTCATCATGGCCTTTGTCAAGGCTCAACAAACCGATAGGATACCTCTATTATGGCTCCTTGTCCGATAGGACTCCTATGTCAATCCTACAACCCGATACATCACATATAAGGCTTCTTCTTCAACTCTTTCCTTGGTCTTTCCATCACCTAGAATATCATCACTCAAAGGTGATTTAACATAGTGTCTCATTCTTTCTCTTTCCTCTAAAAATATGTAGAGGGAGTAGGGACACTCTAAAGGTGGTAATTTTCATTTCAACCCCATCTTGTTAGGTAAATTACAAATTGTACCAAAATTGGTGCACAAAGTACTAGCATTGTTCAAACACGTTATAACTTGGCATTTAGGCTTTCCACAAGACACCACTTGGCATAATACTCTCATTTATGATATTCAACATGTTACATATTGCAATGTAACCCCTCATCTTGGGTAAATTGCACATTTCACTCAAACTATCAAATAATGCACAAATAGTTTGCAAATAAGCTAAAACTTGACAATAAACTTCACAAGAAGCCTTAATCACTTTTCAAAAGATTAGAATCAGTTTGTAAGTAACTGACTTAAGCAAACTCCAAGAGTTAAGCCATAACCCAGGTCAGGGGTATTACACACCCAAAATCAGCTTGTTTGGATGGTTCTTTGCAAATCGGGGAGTTGGATCCTTCTTTTCTCCATCTTACTCTTCTTCTTGAATGACCACCTCTTTATCATTTTGAGTGATGTTGAGTACTTTTAGAATAGGAATCACTTACCTACATCATCATCATTTGGAACAATATCTTTGGGGATAGAGGGGTTAGTCTCAATAAACTTAACATTTATATATTATTTTACTTTAGCAAGATCAACATTAAACACTCTATAAGCCTTGGTAGTAGTTTTATAGCCAAGAAAGGAAGCCTTGTAAGATTTAGGATCAAACTTTTTGAGAGAATATTTCGTATTCAAAACAAAACAAGGACATACAAAAACATGAAAATACTCGATAGAAGGCTTTCTACAACTCTATACTTCAAAAGGGGTTTTCTTTAAAGAAGGATGTGTGAAAACCCAATTTTACGCAAAACATGAGGTACTGACAGCTTCAACCCAAAAATCCTTTGGAGTGTCATACTATAAAAGCATGGTCCTATCCATGTCCTGTAAAGACCTATTCTTTCTCTCTACAAGCCCATTTTGTGGAGGTGTTTGAGGTGAAGAGAATTTATGTGCGTAGCCATATTCTTGACAAAAATGTTCAAAAAGATAATTTTCAAATTATCCCCAATGATCACTAAATATGGAAACAATCTGCCAAATTCTCAACTCAATTACAAAAACTCGAGAAAACATCAAGCGTATCCCTCTTGGAAATGAGAAAGAAGGTCCAAGTATATCTAGAGAAATCATCAACAATAACAAGGCAATACTTGGAACCACAAAGTGATTGAGTTCTCATTGGTCTAAATAGATCAATGTGAAGAATTTCAAGAGCTTATTTGGTCCTAAGGACTCCTTTGGATTTAAAGGAGGACTTTGTTTTCTTCCCTTGGGTAGAAGGTTAGCATTACTCATCCTTTTTAAAATCCAATTTAGTAAGTCCCTTGACCAAATCCTTTTTGCCTAACTTCTTCAACTAATGCATATTTACATGACCAAGACTATGATTCCAAAGAGAAATATCATTTGAATTGACTACTAGGCATCTAGCAACAACAAGCTTAATAGAGTCAAGCACAATTACATAAAGATTACCACTTCTAGTCCCCTTATATATGACTTGATAGGTGAGGAAATCTAGAATTAAGCATTCCAAAGAAGTAAATAGCACAAGGTAACCATGATCACATAATTGAATTTCACTATTTGAATTGTGAGTAGGCCATCCACAATAAGAACATTCTTGATACATAAGGATTCACCTACATCACCCTCACCTTTAACCTTACCTTTCTTGTTGTCCCCAAAGGTAATCGAACATCCTTTCTTTTTAGTGAAGCTATTGAAATGTCTTATATCACCTATCATATGGTTAGTGCCACTATCAACAATTCATCCACCTTTTTCCTACAAGAAAGGAGAGTGTTGGTTCCCAACTCAAACTTTGGGATATGTAGTTAGCTTGGGGACCCATTTCATCTTTGGATTGGTCCCCTTCAGCTTGTAAGGATAATAAGTAGAGTAATGATCATCACACTTGCAATTAGAAAAAACCATCGGATTCTTAGTGCCGAAAGACTCCAATGAAAAAGGAGGTTTCCTTGCTCTTTTTCTTACCTTTGGTTTTGTTCTTGCCCATTTTTGCTCCTCCTATAAATCCCAAACCACTAGTACCACATTGTTTGGTAGAATGGTCAAGAATTTCATTGAGGGAGTTTTTTCCTTCGAGGAATTTGTATAGAGAGTCTCTAAATCTATGATTGTCATCATTAAGAGATATGATAATAGAAGACAAACTAGCGAGATCATCTCTAGCATGAACAAGGTCGGCCTCTAAATAGAGGGATTTAGTTAAATAAGAATCTTTCTCAAGAGAAATAGAAGCAATATCATTACTAGGAAAAATAGGTCTACAAGATAAATCATTAACTTGACCAAGCAACCTAGGATTTTTATATTTAAGCACATCAGTTTCCTTAAGATAAACATGTCTCTCATCCCTACGAACATCCACAATAAGCTTAAATTCATCATTTTCAGTTTTAAGAGTTTCAAGCTCATTTTGTCACTTTTGGTTATCTTCCTTAAGAGTTTCAATGTTCTTAAGGTAAACACCATACTCTACTTCAACTCCATTGTATTGGAGCCCAAGATAAAGATATTGGCCTTGCAAGTTATCAATGCTCTCAAGATGAGTTTTCTCTAAGCTAAAGAATTTGAAGTTTATCATACAAATTATCAATAATTTTTCCTAACCTTTCTGTTTTAGATTTACATTTAGTAAAAGAAGAATGGGTAGAAACAAGCATATCAATAAGAGTTTCCTTAGACAACTCACAAAATTTTACCTCAATTACCTCACGAATATTTTCACTAGTAGAGGACATGAGTGCAAGGTGGCACTCATCATCTTCTTCAGAGCTAGAGCCACTTGAGGATGATTCCTCCCAAGCCGCATGAGCTGCATTCTTGTGTCTTTTCTCCTTCTTATCCTTCCTCTTGTACTTGATCTAGATCTCATTCTTGTACTCTTCCTCCTTCTTGGAGCTGCCTTCGTGGTGTGACTTTTTTGACTTGGGACATTAACTCTTGTAGTATCCCTTTGTCCACACTTGTAGCATCTAAGAGTAGAGGAGGAGGATTTCTTTCCCTTGATGTGCTTGCCCTTGGTGTAGTTGGCTTCATGCTCACTAGGTCCATCATCTTCACTAGAGGAGGAGGGAGACGTCTACCAAGCAAGTTGTTGTTGAAAGATGACTGCCTCCACTTGTGCTTTGAAAGCACTATCTTTGATCTTCTTGGCTTCCTTCTCTTCTTTCTTGGCTTCTTCTTCTTGCTTGTTAAGCCTTGGCTCATGAGCTTGGAGGTTTCCAATGAGCTCTTCGGTTGGGATGTGACCAAGGCTCCTCACTTCTTCAGTAGAGGTCACCTTTGACTCCCATCTCTTTGGTATAGTCCTCAAGATCTTGCAGTTGATTACACCTCTATCCAAAGTGTTTCCCAAATTAGCTAGGCCATTGATGATCACATTGAGCCTAGAATACATCTCCACAATCCCTTATTTCTTGCCGATCTTGAAGTTCTCTAGAAGATTGTTCAACATGTATAAACTAGACTCCTTGACTTGCTTTGTTCCCTCATAGGTAATGCACAACTTATCCCAAATCTCATAGGATGTGTCAAAAGATGAGATGCGGTTGAACATCATTGGGGTAAGGGATGCATAGATGATGCTTATGACATTGTGTTGGTCTTCTTTTAGTGCAGCTTCCCTCCATGTTGAAACAACTTTGGTTGGCTCCTTGTATGGTGTGACTATCATCTTCCACATATCAAAGTTCATCACTTGAATGTAGAACTGCATACGCCTCTTCCAATAGAGGAAGTTGGTGTCGTCGAAGATCAGAGGACGCATGGAGAAGCCTCCCTCTAGGTTGAGTGAACCAAGTAGGTTGTCGATCATCTTCTCATCTCGTGGGAGATTGTTGGAGAAGATCCTTGGCTATGATACCACTTGTTGGATCTAGGGATCTAGAGGGGGGGTGAATAGAGATTCAAAATTCTCACAAGATAAGTTAGACCTTCAAATTGTATTAATCAAAACCAATAGCTTAAGAGAAATTTGAAATCCTAACTAAGCAAGCATAGCAAAGATGAGAGAAATTGAAACAAGCACTTGGATAAGGTGGTTTAGAGTGGTTCCACTCTTCAAACTAGGAGAGAGTCAATCCACTACCTAGAGAGGTCAACGTCTACGACTTTGCAAGTTCTTTCCTCTATATATTTGCTTATAAGAGTTACAACACAAGAGCCACCAAAGGACTTACCTATCCATTACAAAGAGTCTTCAACCTTACTAAGTACTTACCCACTTTCCAAAGTGTCTTCCACATTCTCCAAGGACTTACCTACTCTTGTTCAAGTCTTCAGCCTTCAAGGAATTATCCACTCTTCTTGTATCTTTAGCCTTTGCCTTCTCCTTCACCTGTAGTAGATATTCACCTCTTATTTAACCTTGAAGAAAAACATCAACAACTTCACCTTCACTCAAAGTAGCTTGCTTCGACCTTTTCTTAATTGAGAAAGGGGGTAGGGAAGATGGAATGTAATGCGATCTTTACAAGCACATGATGGTAGCTCTCATACAAATGTACTAACTCACTCATAATCATGAAATGCTATGTAAATGAGAGAGAGAAAGGGGCTCAAGGAGTTACAACACACTCAATTATAGTAAGGACTTAGAATAGCATGAATAAGAAAACTTGGAATGAACTCCAAGGGGTGCTATTTATAGTTGGGTGTTCCCTTGAGTGGAATCACTTAAGGGTAAAATTTAGCCATTTTACAAGTTCCAACAGATCTATTCTCACTCAAAAAAACTCACCAATGATTTTAATCACTTTTTTTGTGTTTTCCGTACAGTACATTCAGTCGAGTTTCAATAAAGATAACTCAACTGATCCACTAAGAGACAACCAATTTTTAAACTATCAGTCGAGTTTGTTCTGGGATACTCGACTGATGAGCTAAAATTAGTTTTGCTCAGTGAGGTGGTTGGTTGAGTTCTATGAGTGTGCAACTCGACTAATTGCTCTCTTTAGAAAATCCATCACTAGATCGGTCGAGGTTCCAATTCGACCGATAAACAACATGTGACAAATTTTCTAAATTGACATTTGAATGATCAAACATTGGAATTAAGTGTCCCTAATTTTTCCTCATATTAGTTACAATTCATATCATCAATAGAAGTGATTACAAAAATCATTCAAGGTCATTTGGAGTGATTTCCCAAATTGCACAGTTCCATTGATTTTGACTAGAACTTGAACAAGCTAGGGCTTGTGTAATTTGATCCTTTTCATGTACCTAAATCATGAAATCAATCTTAAAGAAACTTATTAGATAAATAGGAATGGAATGGTTAAGTCATTATCAATATATGTGCAATGTATAACTCTTAAGCCAACAAACCCCATATACATCACTCACACTTAATCCCCATGTGAATGGTTAAGCCATTATCAAAATATGGGCAATGCATAACTCTTAAGTCAACACAAACCCCATCTACATCACTGAAACTCAATCCCCATGTGTCACAGAGTACCTGAACATCACCTTTATAGCAACCCTTATTCAAGTACACGTTGGATGATGTTAAAGTATAACAAATAACATGTGATGTCTGTAGTGATTTCAGGTCTAAGCACTACAATCACCATTATCACTATGAGAGTTGATCCTGACTACCATTCCATAGTTTCCATGTATCACTCTCTAGGTGGGTCTGTCTGATACATTGTTCTCTAAAATGTACCTATGTGCTTGACTTGATATCACATATCATGACTAATGAGATTCTATAATCAACCAACATACACTCTAGTCTCATGTAAAACTTTTGTATATTTTGCTTCCACAGTACTATTCAACTAGATACATAATAAGAATGCATGTACTTGTATCATACATATTATATCATTGTTTGGGTCCTCAACCTAAAGACATATGTCATCGAGTAACATCATACTTTAGACATCTACCATGTTTTTTTCATCATCTCATGATTTAGACAAACATAATAGACAAAATCACCTTTATAATTATGAAATTAGGTATCCAATGGCCCATTGTAATCATGGTATGATTGTCTCTCTAGGCATACATACCAACAAAATCTCGCTTGCACTTAGAGCCAATCACCTATGAATCTTATCCCAAGTGATCTTAACATGTACATCATATTTCTGTTACACAAGTTCTTTTATAGCAGGTTAGCAATGTTTGCTTCTAGTCAGTATTTTGTAAGTTTCACATATCCTCTCTTTATGAATTTTTGTATGAGATGGAAGTTCTATAGTAATTAAGCTATATGATATTCCATTGCCTAATCAGTAGATTCATTGTTGCTCAGTATTTCTACTGTGTCATAAATGGATGGAACCTCCCACAAGTTCATCTATGTGTCCTTCATGATCCATACAGTTCACGTAACACCAAGATACTCAACTTCTTTTGTAGAATTAGAAGCTATATCTTGCTTAAAACTTTTCTAGCTTATAGTTCGATTGTAAGTTCAAACACAAATTTAGACTGCGATCATTAACTTTCTTTGTCATTTTGGAATCTTGTATCAGTGTAACCCTTTACACCCAACTCTTCCTTATTACCATAACCATGGAGTCGAGCTTTGTAGTGCTTCTCAAATACTTAAGGATGTTATTTATCATGGTTCGGTGACTTTCACAACATTTTGACAGATATCCACTTGTCATGTCCAATACATACAAGATACCTAGATAAGTACATATCCTCACATCATGTCCAATGCATATGAGATAACGTGATGAGTACATAAAATTACGTACATGATAGATCCCATTGTGAATGCATATGGTATATTACTCACGTTCTTGCCATTCTTCGCAAGAATAGGGAAACCAAACTCTAGAGAGACTAATTTCACAAATTATATCTCATTCAATTTTGCATGTTGAAACCTTGCAACATCTTACCAATGCATGTTCTCTTTCTAATGTCAAGAATATTTTCATATCTATCTCTATAGATCTTGATTCCTATCACATAGGATGCTTTTCCTAAACCCTTCATAGAGAAGGTGCTTCCCATATAGGTACCAATACCTGTAGTATAAGTGTTGGGTTTTAGGGGAGGTAGAGAAGGCATCGGAAACAAATATTTTCTCCCCCAAACCCAGAACAAGGAAACACGTCAACGTCTATACAATAGGAAAGGATGGTTTGTGGAATCATACCTTGTCCCGAGGCTTGCTCGGCGACAATACCTCGCGCCTTGCGCGGTCTTCAACTCCGATCTTAGACGGTGTCTGTGCAGCTCCTGGTTGCACCGGGACTGATGACTCCTCTCACCGGGACTGTCAGGATTGACAGTTATCCTCCTGAGCGGCAGAAACCTCCCGCCTCTGAAGTAGTCCACACGGACCACCTCGAACTCCACACTCCATGTCTCACAAGGAAGTGGAAGGAGTCACACCCTCCTGTTGATGTACTAGTCGCCAACACACTCTCCAGTCTCCAGTTGCAACTGCAGTTGTCTTTCCCTTACTGTGCCTCCCTTTGCGGGTAGCACTTGCTCGAGCTCTCTCTCGGTTACCAAAACCAGAGAGAATGACAACTTTGCAGAGCAACTGGTTGCACTGAGCTGTACTTTGAGAGGCCCCCAATACCCTCTATATATAGGAGGGTCATGGGACATGGTTCTCCATCCCGGGAAATGCGGGACTAAAAGCAGGAGTAGACGGGTTCGAGATTTTCCACAAAAGCAACCAACTCGCAACCTGAACCGATCGTTTCACAACTGAAACGGTCGGTTGGGGACCTGAACCGGTCAGTTGGGACACCTCAACCGGTCGGTTCACAAGTGAACCAGTCAGTTGGTGGTCCTGGTCGGTTACCGATTGACTTTCCTTCTTTTGTTTCCAATTGGTATCGAATACCAATCCTTGTTCCAATCAAATTGGGCAAGTGAAATGCAAGGAAAATTCTCACCAATCCTACTTTCCCAAGTTGCTCGGTTGCACCAGTTGAATCGATCGTTTCAACACTTGAAGCAATCGGTTCACCCTGGAGTTGAGCCGATCGGCTCAACACTTGAGCCGACCAGTTCAACAACCTCAGCCGACCGGTTCATCACATGAACCGATCGGTTGGGAGTACATGTTGTGCAGAATCAGTCAATTGCAATTTCAATCAATCTGATACTCCAATCAATGTGTTCAACACCTTGAACAATATGATATTGAGCTATCAATTGATTGAGTGTTTAATTGAACTACTAAACTCCTTTAGTAATCAATCTAAACATTGCTTGTGGACAAAACTCCTCTTCGAGGTTAAATCCTATGTGTATGACCCTACAGGTCCACTTCACGTTGGCAGTGAAAGTTTATAACACTTATGACTTCACAAGCAAAGAGCGGTGCCTAGTCACACATCAGTGCTACCCAAGTGAAAGTAGAAAGTTGGAGAACAACTTTGAATCCTACAATCTGTGAATGGTGTTACAGTGAATGTATAATTCCTTTGACACTGATATCCTGAATTCACTCAAGGCATGGAACAGTCATCCTGTCAATGCTCATTCACTTTCTTGATCTCAGAGCAGATTGAACGAGATATGTATGACATCAATATTACATACTGATTCACACATGTGTGCGCACGCCTATCTCAATCCTACTCATCAAGTGGCCTTGGATATCATACTCCCTCAGGAGGGACAAATCATATATCTATCACTCATCCGTCAAAAGCCCCATGTGTCAAGGCCACCCAATCATCACCTTTATAACAACCCATGTTTCAGGACTGCGTTTGATGATGTCAAAGTGTGCCCAACGACATGTGTTGAGTGTAGTGATTTTAGGTCAAAGAATCACACTCACCACCATCACTGTGAGTACTGACTGTGACTACCATGTCATGGTTCCATGTGTCAAACTCACGGTGGGTCTGTCCGGTACACTTATTCTCTAACAAGTACCTATGTGTTTGGTTTGATATCTCTATATCATGACTAATGAGATTATGTCATCAACCAACTACACAATCTAGTCTTGTGTGTCATTGCTATCTATTTACCTTCCACAATGACATCCGACTAGGGACATAACAAGAATGTACAAACTCTTAGCATCTGTATGATCTCATCGTTCAGGTCCTCAACTTGAAAGCATACGTCATTGAATACTGTCATTCTCTAGACATTCAATCTGTTCTATCACTATCTCATATGACTGAACAAGAAAGAATTGGAAGCTTGCCTTTGATGTTTATCAAATCAATCTTAATGTATCCCACCAATCATCCCATGATTGGCTCTCAGGGCATACATACCAAGAGACTCCCACTTGCACTGCGAGCCAACCACCTTGAATCATATTCATAGTGATCTTCAAACATGTCCTACATGTTATTGTGCTCTAGTGACAACATAGTGAGTAATGGCAACACCTTGCCAAAGTCAATATAAATTGCATGTCTCGCATCTCTTCGATGTACGTCACACGTATGAGATGGAGTTGCCGTAATATGTGATCTAGTATTCCATTTGCTAACCTTTAGCCACATTACATGATCAAGGATTCCAGACTTGTCATCAATGAGCGGAATATCTATAAGTTCATCTCGTGAACTTCCAGATCCATATAGTATCCAATGTTGTTCTCTAACACATAGATACTCGACATTTCCTTTTAAATGTTTTATTTGAACACTTCCAATTATCAACAAACTTTCACTTTTATATATCCTATATATATTTTGCGATTAATTTTCTGTCCTTTCGGAAGTTCACATCAATGTAACTATTTACATCAAACTCTTCCTTATCTCCACAGAACTGGTACTTCATAAGTACTTATCAAGTTCTCATGGTATTCCAGTAACCCTTACTAGAAGTAGACAAACATCCACTCGTCATGTCTCACATACGAGCTATTAGGATGAGCACATCATATTTCCATGTTATACATACAACATGATGAATGCATTTTGTTCTCCCCATGCCAATACATGCAAGATAATGGGATGATTG